>KN805413.1:4208-48402 GCA_000818945.1 Schizochytrium sp. CCTCC M209059
AATGTGCGCGCTTGTGTTGACCACCCTTGGCACCCCAGCTGCGATGCGCCGTGCGACCCTGCTGTCGCTTGGCGGTACAAACGTCGCTCCGCCGACCTGTCTGAAGAGCACGTCCGGGATCCTCCGTCCAACCTGCTCGGCGTGTGCGAGATCGACAGGGCTGCCAGAAGGCAGGTTGATGTTCAATTCGATGTTGATGTTGTTGATGTTGTTCGTGATTTGCGGAGCAGAGTGGCTCTTCCAACGCGCTTCCGCGCGGAGAGCGGCCTCTTGCCTGTGCCGAATTTTGTCCACCGCGCTCCGCAGGTCAGCAAGGCTGTCCTGATTCTTCTCCCCTAGAACGTCCCGCTCCACGTTGCGCCCGGACAGCTCATGCTCCACGTTTTCTGTTGAAGACGCAGGTTCTTCCACGGGTACACCTTTCTCGCTCGCTTTCTTGTCCGTAAATGACAACAGCGAGAGCATGAGGAAATACTTCTGACGAAGCCAAGTGATGGCGAACGGCGGTATCTCCACGAAGCTGCTGGTCGTGACCCCCTCACTAACCACGTCCAGGGCCCCAAGGATCCAAAGTCCGCAGTTGTAGCTGTCCTGTTGAACCTGAGTCGTCGTCACTTGCATGCACGGCCATGAGGATGTGTCGATGAAGTCCCCATAGCGAGAAATGCTATGGATGATGTGACGGCAAACGGCATCAAGAATGCCTGGCGGCCTACCGAGCGGATCAAAGAACTCGAACTGGCGCTCGTGAAGGAAGACGAACATGCAAGTCCAGTGGTTGCCGGCCGTATGGCACGGAATCCACAAGATGTCTTGGTCCGCGAGCTGCGATGCGAGATTTCCACCACTGCCAGGCGCACCCCGCGCGCAATCTTTATCGAGAGTCCACTCCGTCCACCACGCAACGAACTGCGTGTCGAGGACCATGACCTTCTTGGTCGAGTCGGACGAGATACTCCTCGCGATCACGTCGATGTGCTCGTCATCCAGCCAGGCCTACTGGTCTGCAGTATGGCGCCAGAGAGCCTGCAAACGCTTGCACGTCAGCTTGAAACCATGCACTTCGGGCAAGAGCGCCTCCGGCGTCGACGCTGCGACGACTTCTGCAAGCTGCTTCGTCGTTCTACTGGAGGGCATTGTCAACGGCAGCCTGCCTCTGCAGCGGCGGCGTGGTGCCGAGGAAGTTGCTCAAGGTCGTCGGCATCGACATGGCCGCGCGCAGTAGCGGCACGGCATGCGTTCTCTCGCCAAGGCGACTTAACCACCACCACGGCAACCTGTCGAATTCAAAGCTTGCGAGTTTTAGTTCGAGTACGCCTTAGTTGACTCCTAGTCAAGAGCCACGCCGCCAAAAATGTCGATTCTAACGAGTGTCGATTCTAAAGGTTTTACCCTACTTAAATGTACAGAGACTTGCTCTTTAACGGAGCACAGACCTAACGAATGTCGTACTGCGGAGGCAATGCGTTGGAAAAGGAGAAAGAAGGAGTAGAAGAATAAAGGTGGATAGGGAGGGCGAATGGATGACCAAACAGGCGTGCAGAAAAGCAATTCCACAATTGCATGAGCGACCAAAACGAGAAAAAAAAAAAAAGCAGCAACTGGCGAGCGAACGAGCTAGTGAACAAGTAACGAACGTTGCGCATAGCCGGTGAGCATGAAGTACTTTGGGTTCTTCCTGTTGTGCGTGATGGCGCTTTTCGTCCCCGACATCCTTGCCCATACTCTCGACGAAGACGACTACGAGTTTGATGACGGTATCATGACGGTTCACGTTTCCAAGATTGGGGACATGAAAGGCTGCATCTCGGTCTATGAGACGTCAAAGGCGTGCATCAAATTTGACTATGACAACAGAGAAAGTCTTTGCTCACTCGTGTTCGACATGGGGATCGAAAATGAGCAATCAGAGATCATGGAGCATTTAAACCGCCCGATACGTCGAATTCGTGGGGAGCGTGTCAACCCGAATAGGAAACTAGCAGATGAAGCCCCGATACTTGATTTCTCTTCTGATGGAAAAGTGGTCGAGACTTCAAAATTGAGTCAAGCCATCCGGAAGCTGGGCATTCTGCACGCCCATGCGTTCCTTTTCATTGTATGGTGTACTGGCGTCGCTCTTGTTTTCTTGAGCAAAAGAGCACTCGCCGACGACAGTCATCTAGGTGATGCAGGACTCACGATCGAGGGCACTTCGATCGTGAGCCGTCGCGAAAATTTACTCGAAAAGTATACATCATAGTTTCACATTCGCCTTCATTTTTTGTTCATAGTTTCAAAAGGTAATATTTTGACACTGGTTTATTGCGACGAATAGCTTGAATTTCAACGTGTACCAAAGTTAAGCTAACGCTGCCGCTGCGAGAAAGTGGCATTAAAGTCATTGTCAAAATGATCAAAATCGCGGTATGCGCCACTGGTATCACACGATGCACTGCCAAGATCAATCAGACTGACACCGCCATCTTCTCGAATGGTAACGTTGCGGAGACCCATGTCACCATGAGTGATACCGGCATTGTGAAGTGCATCGATTGCAGCGTGCACGCGCTCTTTGACTTTCATGAGACCTTGTGCTTTGACAATGCGCTTGCCCTCAGTGGAATTGAGAGCATGGCCTGCGTTTTGCGTCACGAGCACGGCGTTCATGCCTGCGCCATTGTCATACTCCCCCACGTACACCACAGTCGGGATGACTGTCCCCTGAAGCGCTCGCGCCGGCCCTTGGTACATGTCAACCTCGTTTTCGAAGTGATAAAGGGCGCTTTGATAGGATTCAAGGTTAGCCATTTCCATGTCATCTACCATGATAGACTTCGCGAAGCAGCCCGATGTCTCCTGGCCCGTCTCCAGGTTGGTAACCGTGGTTTCGCTGTATCCGACACCATGTTTGAAAAGGACAGGCACGACCGAATCATTCGATATTTTGAATGAGAGGACATTCTCGACGCCCCCCTTCCCTGAATTAGATTTGCCGGACGACGCACAGGTCCCGAGTCCGTTGTTGCCGTTCCTTCCGGCTCCTATCGAGTGAACCCGAGCATTTGAATTCTTGGGGAACCCCTTCTTACGTCTACGTTCTTCTATAGCGTCGCTGATGTATTGAGTTCCAGTTTCATCGGGCGGATACTCACGATCCTGCATTGCGAGCCGAATGAAAAGAACAGTTGCATGTGCGAGCGAAGCTGGGCCACAGCCGGGTATGGGCACCCGCGCAACATCACCCAGTTTCTCATTGCCGGCAGCGCACGCAAGACCTTGTTCATCGCCTTCCTTGGTAAATGGTGAAAATCTATGGGAGTAATGAAGTATCATGTATCCATTCGACTGCAACTCCAACTTGAGAAAGTACGTGAATGTCCAGTTGGAGATAATGCCATATCGAGATCCACTGTTGACCATGTAACAGCAAATCTGGGCAATGGGGTCGGCAACCGCTTTGTACCGAACGGTTTTGTTCATCTTCCACTTCGGGTCGTATCGTTTGAACGTTGCAAATTTCACGTTCCTTGGTGCTGTAAATTCCTCGAGTGATGACGGTTGGAATGTAGACTCAGTCTTCAACTCGACCACGCAGATTTTGAACTCATTTTGATAAATGGAGATATCTGGAATCCGTTGCGTGCCTGTGAGCCGATCAACCATGCTCAATTTTTGAGTAACAACTTGAAGGTCTGCACCGCACACAGATTGATTGAGAGCCTCAGCTACAGTATCGGCCAAAGACTTAAAAGCTTCTTGGACAGGGGGTTCTGCATGTCCTTCTCTTTCACGTTTGGAGTAAGTAGCCATGACACTCGTGTCTACTCTGTCCACCACTTTTTCCTCCAAGAGTAGAAAAAAGTTTTGACATTCTTCAAGCGAGTATGCCAAGTCCTCACAAGACGCAAATTGCCAGAGTTTAACCTTATCCGGTCGGTAGATGAGCGGGATGTCCGTCGTGTGCGTGGAATGCGAAGTGAATCGCGTCTTTGGATCGTGCTTTAACCAACCCGACCAAATACTAAGAAGATTCGCATCGGCATAGCGAGCTACAGCCTGTTGTTCGCCCTCTTCAGCCCGCACTCTTTCTGCTTCAGCCCGCACTCTTTCTGCTTCAGCCCGCACTCTGGCGGATCTTTCATCTTCTCTTTCTGCTTCAGCCCGCTCTCTGGCGGATCTTTCATCTTCTCTTTCTGCTTCAGCCCGCACTCTTTCTGCTTCAGCCCGCACTCTTTCTGCTTCAGCCCGCACTCTTTCTGCTTCAGCCCGCACTCTTTCTGCTTCAGCCCGCACTCTTTCTGCTTCAGCCCGCACTCTTTCTGCTTCAGCCCGCACTCTTTCTGCTTCAGCCCGCACTCTTTCTGCTTCAGCCCGCACTCTTTCTGCTTCAGCCCGCACTCTTTCTGCTTCAGCCCGCACTCTTTCTGCTTCAGCCCGCACTCTTTCTGCTTCAGCCCGCACTCTTTCTGCTTCAGCCCGCACTCTTTCTGCTTCAGCCCGCACTCTTTCTGCTTCAGCCCGCACTCTTTCTGCTTCAGCCCGCACTCTTTCTGCTTCAGCCCGCACTCTTTCTGCTTCAGCTCTGGTCCGCTCCGCCCGGCTCTGCCCGCTCAGAGCAACTCTCACAGACGCAGCCTATTGGCGTTTTGTTGCTGCTGCCAGCCTGGAATTTTTTTATAATAATTTATAGCTTTCTTTGTTTTGTTTGTTTGTGTTGAGTGGTTCAGGTGGCATTCTGGATCCCAAAGTAGATCATCAACGCGAGGCTCATCTTGGAACCAACAGACAGTACGTGCATTGCTCCGTCGTACGAGTTCAAGTTATTTGAGTTGCTTTGCATGGCAGAGAACACGACCTGTACAAAGCCAAACATAGTGAAAAGAAACAGCATGATGAAAATGATGCTGTAGACGAATTGAGGCGGCTCGTTACCTGACAAAGCGATCGTCCTGTAAAAGTTGACAATGATGGAAGTCCATAGGAACGTGTAAGGAATGAAACCGAGGTACGTGGGAGGGGTGCTAACAGTAAAATTTGGGTCTTCGTTGACTTTATCTTGGAACCACCCAAAACACATTACAGATATCATAGAGCCCACAATGAGAGCAAGATGGTGAATGTCTCGAATGCCACTCAAAATAGCGACGAGGAGGATCATTGTAGATGCACTCAATGCATACTCTACCCACCGCAGTCTATACGAGAGGCGCGTGACGCCATCTTCGAAGATCCCGTTCGCGTAAACTGCGTGTGCCAGTGCTGTGAAGATTAGGACGTTCCCGTTTAGAAACATGACATTGAGCGTAAAGACGTACTCCATAAAGAACAAGCTTGGGTCTGTAGCTGCCATTGCATCGGCCAGCGTCGCGTTCGTGTGAATGAGTTTGCGGGCAGCACTTGCATTGAAGTTGAGACGGAAGAGATCGACGTTTGCGCCTTGTGCATCATGACCGCTTCTGTACACAATCAAGCTACCAAGAACAAAATGGGCAATAGACAAGAGGACTTGTGCCCAATAAGTGGAGAAGCTGATGAGGATGCTTTCAATGCATGTTGGCGAGCCGCTTTGGCTTGTGGAGATGCGATCGCTTATCTTGGGTTGTAGTAAGCTCACAGTTTCTGTGGTATGTTGCGAAGGCTGCACGCGGACGCGTGCGCGATTAGATGGACCTCGCATCATCATGATTGAATCCAACGCGCCGTTTTTCTTGTTAGTCGACAGTGATGGCGATGACTGGTTTGCAAACATTGCTACGCAACCACCCTGATTGACTGGCTATCTGACTGAATCTGAGACTCTGGAATCTATTAATGTAAGGTAAGGACAGTCAAGAAGGAAGGGGGGGAAGAAAGGAGCCCTCGACATTAAAGCTCATCGGCGATGGCAAGATCGCAGATCGCGGAGAGGTCCGATTCCCTTTCACCCTTTGCAATGCACCCTGGGCAGGCCTCACATCGTTCACACCAAGCAGTTTGCACCTCATAGCAGACTGCGCACGAAACACTTGTTCCATCTTCTACAAATACGTGACTTGGTGGATTCTTCCAGACATTGATCAGCCTATCAATGTGCCGCGGCGCAAAACAGAACGACTCAAGCGACCGCGGCAAAGCTTCATTGATCTCCTCGGCGGTCAACGATCCGTCTTCTCCAAGCATGCGCCATCGTCTTGCGTCCTCGTGGCCAAATCGGGGCCCGTCAAGGAAAAAGCGCGTGTGCCCCACTGCCCGCGCGCTTCGTTCCATGAATAGATGCAAAGGAGCAAGGTCACTACGTTTAATCCGCGACTGCTCTTCTTGAGCAAACCCAAGGACGCGGCAAAGGTGCTCTTCAATACCTTCTTGAATCACGGGTCGATATATTTCGGGCTCGACACTGAACGAAACGGACTTGCGCGGCTTCTTGGTGGGCTTTTGGGGGCTTTCCCTCTCCTCACGATTTGCTCCGACATTCTCATCCTGCTCCTGCGGTTTTCCGTCCTTTCTAGCCAAGTTCGCGAGCGCTCCGCACAAGAGCGTCCCTCGCGTGAAGCATTCGTCTGCGCTCTCTGCCATTGCGCCTTTTTGCTCGATGGCGTCCGGAAACTCGTCCTACGCTCACTCGACCTCTGAGCTCGCGCCTGGCCGTGCGCACGCCGACTTCCTTTCCCACCGCCGCGGCTTGCGTACGTGTCTGCGCCTGCAACGCTGCAATGGTGGATCTTTCGTTGTTTGACTGTTTGGAGAGGCCGCGCGTCCCCGGCCACTGACGTGAAGATAACAACACAAGACACACGCATTTCGCGTTGTTGTCGTAGCCGTTACGAATCCCGATTTCCAATTTCTGACAGTGGGTTCGGGTCAACTTGCACAAAGGCGCAGCAACTGAGAATGCAAGCATGTTGCTGTTCGCTCTTTAGGTAGATGTATACGTGAGTACTATGGTACTTTGTTTGATTCTGTCGAGCTGGAAAATGTATGCAAAGAGATCTGTTCTTTGACTTTGTAAGGTCGGTTGCTCTGTAAAAAAATGAGTGCACTGCTCGTGGTCTGCACTAAGCAAACAAGTTGCGCCGCTAAACGGGAAGCAGAATCTTAGCAGAAGCGCGCCGAACAAGCTTGTTCGTCTCAGAGAGTAAAAACCCCACTAGTCAGTGAGCCAGCCGGCCAGCAACGAAACACAAGAAAAGTAGACCACACGATGAACGAAAACGCCGCCCGACGAGCGCAATCGTCGCCAGATCTGCAGAATGACCGTCGGATCCGCCAGTATCATCATCCTGTCGGGGGTCTCGATGGGGAAATGGCTGCTGCTGCTCGGCATCAGCGAGCCATTGAAAGGCTACGTAAAGTAAGAACAGCAGAAAGAGCCGTGTCGACTTCTCATTCTCGTCGTTCGACCGGTCGATTAAACTTGCACATCCAGAATCGACAGCACAAAGAAGCTTCGACACGACGCGCTGCCAAACATCGAGCGCTCGATATACCTCCACAACACGCTGTCGAAAGCTTCTACCACGGACTTGTCAATTCCATGTCACTCAAAGCGACGGTCGACCCGAATTACGCATGGAGCACACGGCCCGGAACTGCCCCTGCGCCATCTCTGCCTGCGTCCTCCCACTCTGTTTCGAATGAAGAATTTTTAGAGGTAACGAAGAACTGCGTGTCGAGGACCATGACTTTCTTGGTCGAGCCGGACGAAATACTCCTCGCGATCATGTCGATGTGCTCGTCATCCAACCTGGCCTGCTGGTCTGCAGTATGGCTTCAGAGAGCCTGCAAACACTTGCACGTCAGCTTGAAACCATGCACTTCGGGCAAGAGCGCCTCCGGCGTCGACGCTGCGACGACTTCTGCAAGCTGCTTCGTCGTTCTACTGGAGGGCATTGTCAACGGCAGCCTGCCTCTGCAGCGGCGGCGTGGTGCCGAGGAAGCTGCTCAAGGTCGTCGGCATCGACATGGCCGCGCGCAGTAGCGGCACGGCATGCGTTCTCTCGCCAAGGCGACTTAACCACCACCACGGCAACCTGTCGAATTCAAAGCTTGCGAGTTTTAGTTCGAGTACGCCTTAGTTGACTCCTAGTCAAGAGCCACGCCGCCAAAAATGTCGATTCTAACGAGTGTCGATTCTAAAGGTTTTACCCTAGTGCCCGACGAGTAAACTGTTCATCATCATTGTCATTGTCATCATCATCACCATCTTTATCTTCATTCATTCATTCATTACTGACTAGGGCTAGGCCTACTGCTTTCGCTGATCGTCTATCATAATCATCGTCGTCATTCAAGTCGACTACTTTCGTCGATCACTCACGCTCACGATCCTCGGTGCGCGCAGTATTCAATCTCTTGTCCCTGAAGCAACATCCAAGCGTTTATCGAGTGTCTATTGTCTACTTCAATTCGGTCAGGCAATGCATCGCACGAGTGTTTTCCATAGGGAATGAAGAAAAACTTATTGGGATGCGGGACGATCACTCTTCTAAATGTGAAACAAAAGTGGGAGCGAAAGCAAACGCATCAGGCAGCACGCGTGAAGCGCAGCGGATTGAATGGACGAAGATCAACATCTGTGGCCTGTTTTTCCACGAGGTCAGCGAGAATGCTGCCTGTGATGGGACCCCAAAGAATACCCCAGCAGTTGTGCCCAGTGCCGATGAGCAGGTCGTACTTGCCGGGTTCAACGGGTCCAATCATTGGCGTTGCGTCATCTGTACAGGGGCGAAGACAGCATTGTAGATCGACGCGCTCGTTGCCCTCGCTGAGGCCAGTAGTAAGATGCGCAAACGATTTTTGCGCCAGAGGGACACGCTCCTCATTCGGCTTGACATCGTCCGGTCCAGTCTGCTGCAAAGTAGCCTTGTCAAGATGCGGGCTGCCACCAAAGCCGCACACGTAGACTGAATTGTCCGGACGAGGGTACATTTCGAGATGGCATCCTTGGGCATCATCGCCACAGAAGCAGGCTGTTGCAGCAATCTTTGTGCCTTCGCCTACATGGACCACCATGCTACTGCTGGCGATCCCAACCATGGGCACCGTGAGCTTCGACTTTCCGAGCCAGTCTTCAGCGTCCACGGTCCATGGACCCATCGCGAGAACCACCTTTTCGGCTTCAACAGTGCGCTCGCTGCTTGTTTGATCAGCCGCGCTCTTCCCATTCTCTACGAGCTTTATCGCAAAACCACCACCTTCAAGACGCTCGAGACCCGTCGCCTTGGCATTGATCAGCTCGACACCGGCCTGTTGGGCCTTGGACCACATGTTGTCAATAAGCTCAGGTGGGGTCACTTGCGCCGTGTCAGGGTCCATCATGCGCGACTTTGTCGTCGCCGGATCAAGGAGCACCTCATCTTTTGCGTCATCGGACGCCTTGAGCTTCTTGGACGCCTTGGACGCCCGGGCTTTCACGTCGACCTGGAGCGTCGGGAGTTTGCGGTACGAGGCAAGTCCAAATACCTTTGCAAGTTCTTCGTGAAGATCGAAGCCGCGTTCGTGGAGTTCCTGCGTCGACCCGGGCGTGCCCCAGTCTCTAGCGAGAAAGCCTCCAGCCTTGCCAGATGCAGCTGC
The DNA here is from genome assembly GCA_000818945.1 of Schizochytrium sp. CCTCC M209059. Taxonomy (NCBI): domain Eukaryota; class Bigyra; order Thraustochytrida; family Thraustochytriidae; genus Schizochytrium; species Schizochytrium sp. CCTCC M209059. The sequence goes on from KN805413.1 coordinate 13,743, forward strand.
AGCAATGCGCGTCGACTCAATGAGCACCACGCCTTCTCCCAATCCGCGACTCGCGAGAAAGTACGCCGTCGACACGCCAACGATGCCGCCGCCTACGATGGCCACCTTGCATTTCCCCGCCGAGGACATTTCCCGCAAAAAAGCAGCACGTCTCCAACTAGCTAGCTCGCTCGCTCGCTCGCTCGCTCGCTCACTCACCGTCGGTGAGCGTCGTCGAGAGCGTCGTTCGCCCTTCAGTCGATCGATGCCTATCCTCCGTCTCTGGCGCCGAGCACCGCACCGCAAAGCACAGCACAGCACAGCACAGCACAGCACAGCCCGGCCCAGCCCGCACGCGCAGCCCTGCAGCCCGGCCCCCGCGTCGATGTCTCGCGAGTCCCGCTCGCGCCAGACCTCGCCCGCGTCGAAGTTCGCGTTCTGCGCGCCCGGGTCCTTCGCCTTTTGGCCGCGGCTCGAGGAGCGCCGGGCCACAGAAGAATGGGCCCGCGCAAGTCGGCTATAGCCCCCGGCTACAGTCGGGGTTACGGCCGCGGCAAGTGCCGCAAAGGGGCCCGCCGCAGGATTTTAGTACTACATTTAAAAAAATAAAAAATTTGAATTTTCAAAACAAACAGCAAGCCAACTTGAACGAGGAGCAGGAGGAGGAGATGGCGGAGCCTGAGCAGGCAGAGATAGAACAGCCATCGTCTGCGGTAGCTGAGCCGGGCCGAGCGCGGGGCGGCAGCGCGCGGCGATGGAGGTGCTGCGGCAGCGGCTGGCCGTGCGGCTGGACCTCGCGCGCGAGCGCGTCGAGGGCTGCACAGAGCTGGTCGTGTGCCGGCGCAAGGATGGCTTCCACGCCGAGAAGGCCAAGGCTAACGAGGCGGCCGCGGCCGTGGCAGCAGCCAAGGCCAAGGCCAAGGCTGGCGGCGACGCAGCGGCCGCGGACACGTCGGGACCGAATGGAAACGCCACCTCAGCGCCCGCGGCGCCAGCGCCCGCGCCAACCGTCAACGGTCTCGTGTCGTCGCCCTTTGAGATGAACCGCGTGCTCGACTGGGACACGAGCAAGAAGCTCCTCTTGAACTGCAGACAGTGCGCAGTGGAAAACGTATACGTGAACGGAGAGCCTGCACAATGGAAATTGAGCGAATACATGAAAAAGGTCGTTGTCGAAGACAATGTTCGCGATCTCAAGACCTTTTATGCATTCCTCACCGAGAACCTCCTTGCGAGTAAAGACGGGGAGCTCTCCATCGAGATCCCAGCCGCGCAAGTGGCAGCGAAAAGGTTGACGATCCGCATCGAATATCACCTCGACAGGCCTCAGGCAGGATTGCGTTTCGTGGGTTGTGGGCCTCACAATGCCAACAACAAGTGGTCGTACGAGCGCGGCACCAACGACAAGAGGTACTTCTCTTACGTCTACACGTACTCGTCGCTTTGTGCAGCCGAGACGTTGGGGTCCGGCTGCGGGGCGCGTTGCTGGTTCCCCTGTGTGGATACGCTGAGTGCAAAGTGTCCCTTTGAGCTCGAAGTGACAGCACCCCTCGGCCTGACAATCATTTCAGGCGGCCTTCAGCACGAGGCAACCGTTAACGAGGTCCGAGGGGAGCAAACGGTGCGGTTCGAATATGAGGATCCCGTTGCTCCGTACAACATTGGTCTCTGCGTAGGACCCTTTGTCGAACGGCGCGCGCTGCAGGCGGATTGGATCCGGATGTATCACCTCCCCGACGCAGCACCAAAGACGGTCCTGCGCAAGGCCACGGCCCATCTCAAGGCCGCCATCTTCCACATGATGCGCTACATGCGACTGGAAAAGTTCCCCTTCCCCACGTACTCGCAGGTTTTCATCGACCAGGAAGACGCCCATGTCGACGTGGCTCCTTCAGGATGCGTGAGCTTCGTATCGGGCGGTCTCTTGCGTTCTGACCGATCACCGAGCGCAGACTCACCGGCAGGCGCTGGACTCATGTTTGAGAAGCACTTGCACTTTGAGCAGGCTCGGGCTGCAGCTTATAGCTTTTTTGGCGGGCGTGTTGGGCCCAAGGAGGAGGGCGACGTTTGGCTCGTTGCTGGCCTGGCTGGATTCTTGGCGTACCGCTACGCCGATGCGACATGGAAACAGGCCGAGTACAAGCCACCCAAGCCTGTCAAGCAAGCGAACAAGAAAAAGAAAAACAAGAATGCTTCGACAGCGCCACCAGCCACGAGCCAGGCTACCGCCATGAGCAGGGAAGAGCAGATTTTCACGGGCAGCACTGATCCTCGCGAGCTTCTAACCCAAGCCTTTGGTCGAATGAAGCGCGCCAAGCGTCGTCACGAGGTAGTCTTGCAGTGGCACGGACCCAGTGGCAACGTTTTGCAGCGACCCTTGCAGCGCCCCTCCTCCGTCTCAGACCCCGTCAACAGTTGTCTGTGGGGAGCCCGTGGCATTGATCTGGACTGCCTCCTTGCACAGCGAGCTGCTACAACGGTTCATATGCTCGACAAGGCCGCCAACATGGATAGCCTCGAGGAAGATGACTTGGGTCGCGATGATCCCTTTGCAGGCCTCCTCTGCCACTACCTGCGCCGCACTTTTGCCGAGGACGAAGCCTTCAAGACCTGGCTTTGCACCGGCGAACCCCCTACGCCAGACGACCAGGGCCCCTCTCGAGTCGCTCTCGGCGAGTTTAGTGACATTGATCTTGGTGACGATCTGCAAAAACAGCTCAGTAAAGAGCAGCATGGCTGGAGCGGCCTCACCGAGTACGATTTCTTGCTGTCCATGTGTCGCATCTCGGCGTTCAAGCCGGCAGATTTTCGCGCCGGTGATCGAGATAACTTCGCGGCATACTGGCTGAAACGTTGCACGTTCATCGAGATGCGCGCAGCTGTCGAGTACAAGGTTGCTACGAATGAGCTCGACTTTATGTTTGCGCAGCGCGGTGACGACCGTTTCCAGACCGTCAAATTCCCTCTCGATATTCGCGTCGTGGAAGAGGATGATACCTGGCAGTACAAGAGGCGAATCACAAAGGGCACTGCTCGGGATCCGCAAAAGGAAACAATTCAAATGCACACTACCCGACAGCGTCAACGTGGTGGCCGCAAGGCGCGCACGGAAAAGGAGCGCATCAGTAAGTGGGAGAACCCGGCCGCGCTACCCACCAAGGACCTTCTTTACCTCATGGCCGCAGAGGGCGATGATCAGGTCTGGCATAACGAGAATCCCGTCAAATATGTCGTCGTCGACCCGGATTACATCTGGCCGCGGCAGATCATCTGGCGGCAGACAGAGATCATGAATCTCGAGCTTCTCAGCGACGCCAATCTCAAAACGGATGTGCTTGCACAGGTGCAGGCTCTCCGCGATCTGAGCTTGCCGAAAACGGCCACCGATAATCTCGTATCACGCCCCGGCGGCCAGGCTCAGTCTGGAGGCGGCAGCGGAACAGCGGGCGGCACTAGTGCCGGCGGCTCAGGCACCGGCGGGGACAGTGCTGCCCCAGCGGAGTCCGCTTTTGACTTGCGGAATCTGTGCGCGATCGCTGCCTGCATCATGGACTATCGGCGGCCCGCACGTGTTCGCGCCGAGGCAATGCTTGCCCTGGCCGAGTGGCAGTCGCAGCACGCTCCGAAAAAAGCATATCAGGCTCAGTTTGCGGGCATGCCCTTGGAAAAGCGGCCCGGGTCGCATCCTTGGGTTGCTCTCAACCTTGCCCTCTTGGCGATTCGCAAGATGATGTTTCATCCACAAACTGGAAAGCTCCTGCCCAATGATTTTGGTGTGCCCGGCGAGTACGCCATGAAGCGCGCCGTAGTTCGTGCGCTCGCGCGAATGCGTGCGCGCTCTTTGAAACCCCCCGACGAGGTCTGCGACCTCGTTCTTGTGCTCTTGCGCGACAACGACAACTCCATCAACAAGTTCGACGACGGCGACTATCTGCAGGACCTCATGGTCGCGGCCGCAGAAGTCGTGGTGAACTACGTTGCCGGAACTTACAATGAAGAGGAGAAGGGCCTCGACAAGGTGGCCGAGAGCATTGGTTCCAAGCGCACCATCCGTCAAGTTCTCGGCAAGTATTACGCCATCATCGACCATATTCACCGATATATGCACTATGACGCTATCGAGCCGAGCGCGCAGCATGTCGTCACCGTCGGCTGTTTGAGAGCGCTCAGTCTGCTCGAGGCAGAGGGCATTCTGGAGGGCAGCACGCCGTACTTTGCCTATGCGGTATTTCGCGCGCCCGTGAGGCCAGAGAACAAAACGGCTGCCGTAATTGCCGCGCACGACTGGGGGGCCAATGTGCGCGAGGAGGCCTTCAAGGCCATTGTGGTTGCCTATATAAACCAGCGAGGACGACCCACCATCTTCAAGGCCTCGGCAGCCGTGAACTGCAGCATCGAATGGCTTCAAGTTGTCAAGTGGCTCATTAACTCGGTGGCTATCGACCCGTGTCCACAGCTTCGCTGGAATGTCGTCAAATTCATGCTGGAGATGCATGCAGATACCATCACGCGCACCTATCCAGAGCTGGATGACCACAACTCGCCCTCGGGGCTCTTTTACCCTCTATCGGACGCGCCAGATGATATTGACCAGCGCGCCCGTGTGCCAACCACAGATATTGTGGCCTCACTATGGGCAACCATCAACGAGTCAACAGAGTATGACGGTCGCATGCGTCTCGCGTGGGCGCAGTTGTGGCGTGCGATCTGGCGTCTCAAAACGCCGCCCATTATTGAGCACTCCATGACCACTGTCTCCAACCTTGGCCATTTTCTCGATGGCTGGAGCGACGACGTCGAATATTTCTCGTCAGGTGCGCGCCCTGAAATTCGCGGCCATTTGCGCAAAAACAACAAGCGTCCTGCCGGAATTGGTTTCAATTCCTTCGGAGGCCTGCCTCCGCCCAAGATGCGTAGCGCCAAGCCTGGTGCAAAGCGCACAACCATCAAGATCAATCTCAAGGGTGGAGCTGGGCCGACAGCGTGAATGAAGAGTTTCGAGACCCATGATGGAAAAAAAAAGAAAAAAAAAAAAAAGGGCTATCGATAAAAGTTTGCTTGCTGTATGAATTCTGTAGTAAAAGTATACCCCTTGCAAATTCGAAGAGGGTTTCTTCGTTGCTATTCCGAAGAGATTGAGTCCTCTGTGTGTGTGAGTTTTTTTGCTCATTCCCCTTTCGTGCCCCTTTCCTCGTTGGCAGATAGCGCATGACGAGCCCGTGCGCAGCCACAACTTATACGAGCTCGCGCATGCGACGCAGGATCAAGTGTACAAACTGGCTGCTAGATGAATTGGACTGCACAACCTCCTCGAGCTGCTCGATGGCCGACTTGTCCCGGGCAGGCTCGAAATGGTTTGCCAACAGCTTGTCGTGCGCCAGCCAGGCACGCACGGCGTTCGGCGACTGAGCGCCAAAACTGGACTGCTTCGAGGTTTTCTCCGAAGCGCTCCAGCGACGAATCTGCTTCAGACGCGCATACAAGACCACGAGCGCACCTTCGAGAACAAAAAGTAGCGTCGAGCAGGACCACTGCGCGTACTGCGGATGCTGGCTCCAAGAGGCAATCAGGCTGGCCGCGTTAGCGTCCAGGTTGCGATGCGGCTTGCGGTGCTCCGACAGCGCATCTTCAAAGACCGTCGGCGAGTTTCGCGACAAGCATGCAAGGCAATGTGCCGCATAGTCGAGACAAAGGATGAGAGAGTGCGCGTGCGAGTCGTTGCGTCCCATCGACGGGTTCTCCTTGAGTTGCACAGCATCTCGGCGTGCTCGCGTGTACATGATGGCATTTTGCAGGAGACGTCGCTGTTGCGCAAATACATCGAGCTGAAAGAGGGAAGCATTGGCCGCGGGTTTAGTTGGTGACAGATCCGGCGGCGCGGCAACCACTTCCTTGTGACGCGCAGACTCGGGCCCCGGCGCGGGTGCCAAGACATCCTTCCACTCGCCACGCTGAGGCTGCGGATTGCATACCTCGCGAATAAGGTCGAACACGAGCGTATCGAACTCGTCCGCCGTCCCACCGAGCTCCTGCATGACAGTTTGGGCATTGTCACGTGTAGCATGCGCCAAAAGAGCGAGAAGCAACGAACTCTCCTCGATGTCGTTGATGGACGATGGTGGGAAGCCCAGGCTGGAACTGACCATCCGGCGCTGCACACGGAAGAACAACAAGACGTCCTTTTGCAGCTGCGCGAGGTCAGCGTTGCCACCGTGCTGCCTGTTTTCCCGGAGCGTCGTGAATAACGTCGAGAGGAGCCGCAACAAGGGGAGAACAAGATCGTGGCGGCGTTCCTGCAAGTTCTCGCCGGAAGGCGAAGATGCCTCGCCAGGACCGCCCGGTCCAGATCCACCAGCAGCATCTGTTGCCATGTGCATTTCCGTATCCCCCATGGAGCCGGCCCAAGCATCGAGGGCGCGCTTGTCGCAAAGTACGACAAGAGGTTCGCTTGCAAGACGCTGAAGAAAGTCGCTCTTGACGATAGCCTGCGCGCCGTGCACAGATTGTGCCGCCGTGCAAAGCGCGGTCATGGAAAGCTCGTAGATCTTTTCGACCTGCGCGTTTGCAAGCAACCTGTCCGCGCAGACGCGGTCTACGATGGCTGACAACAGCTGGCGCAAAACGCCGACGCGCCGCAAACGACGCAACCAGTCGCCGTCGTCGCTATCGCACTCGAGAAGAATCTTGAGCGTGGCCAAGCCCGTTGCGCGCGCCATGGGAGATTCGGACTCGAGTGCGTCCGGAACGACGATTTCCAGAATCGTTGACCTTTCACCACCGTGGAGCGTATCGAGCACGGACTTCGCACGTTTTCGCAATTCCTGGAGCTCATCGCTGCCAAACTCTTTTGCGCCAGCAAGAAATTCGCGTTCTGTGATAGATAGTGGCAACTGGCTCACCTGGTTTGACAGATTTGTTGCGTAGTGTCGCCGCATGCCATTGATGAGAACACAGATTCCGGTGTACAGAGCGGCACGCAACTCGGGGGAGACGGAATCCGCGCTTGCGCCCATGCGCGCGCGGCTACGCAAGGCCTCGAGCATGCCCGCGAGAAGAGTCCGCTGTTCCTCTCGTGAAAGTCTCGCCAAGCCTTGGGTTTCAATCTTGGCCCGCGGCTGCTGACCCCGCGAAAAGGCAGACGTGTAGCTTCCCGTCGCCGCCGCAAGCGCCATTTCATTCGCAGATGCGTCATCTCGCGCACTCTCATCGCCGTGCCGCATCTGCGCAACAAGCGTGGGCACCAACGAAGCCAGCGGGTACGCCAAGACCACGTGGGCGTCAGGAGAGCGACGCAGTTGGGCCAGAAGCGACAGCGTGAACTGCACAAGGAGCTCTTGATCACCTCGCCCGGGCGCGCAGCTGCGAATCAGGTCCTCGCGGCAGTCCACAAAGGCGAGCTGTACGATGGCCCGCCACGATGCCACGACCTCTGCGCGTGCGGCCAAGAGGTCAATCGCACGGTTCCTGCTTTCGGCCCATAAGAGTGCCTCATCGTGCTCGCTCTTGACGGCGCTCCGGATGATCGACTCGTTCACCTTGTGGAGAGTCAGTCCATAGTATTCCTGGAAAGGAATCCAGAGAGACTGTGCGGCTTGCGCATCTTGCTGCAATTGGCGCACCAGACCGGGAAGGTGAGACGAGAGTGCAGCATCAGGAGAAAACGCACCCTTCAGTGCCAAAAGGACTTCGCGAATGCGCGCGTCCGCCTCGTCCATTTCACCACGAATAAGACTTCCAGAAAAGAGGTGCGGGAGAATCTTGTTGAGAGACACAACGGGCAAGATTTGCGCCCGGGCGATGCGCAAATCCAAGTACACCCCATTCATCACCCACGCCACGCATTGGACATTTCGCGCGTCATCGCTTCGCGGTCCCTCGGTGGCCACACGCTGGAAATGGCGGAGCCAAAAGTTGTCGCGCTGCGCATTGAGCCCGTACGAGAGAGCGATTTCGGTAGGTCGTCGATGGCAAAGGAGCAGCACCAGTCGGTACATGAGTTCCATGATACTGGCTTGGCTAGTGTCAGCAGGAAATTCATTGTCCAAATCGTCGAGCGCATCAAGCACGGCATTCAGGCAGCATCGTCGTCCCGGTCGCAGATCGATCGACTCCACAGGAGCATTACGCGTGATAATCTCATCGAGGCCAAGCACGAGCTCCGAGACGTTGCCGCGCGAGGGCGTTAGGCCTTGGATGAGCAAAAGAAGAATGCGCTTGCGCATCTTGGCATTCGCTGCAACGTCGAGATCCATTACATCGACTTTTGCGTTCACATTCGCGTTCGCATTCACGCGAAAGGGGCTGTCATCGATTGGAGTCGCGGCATTCGGATTAGAATTGGTCACCTTGCGGTGTGGATCGTCGAGTCCATTGAACTGATCCGTAAAGCAGAGCGTTAGATTGCGCACGAGCAGCTCACCATGTCTTCGCAAGGTCTTGACGACCAAACCCGTCGGCGACTGCTCAGAGAGGCGAAAGACGAGCTCGATCGCGTTGAGACGCATTTCCGCAGAGTATGGATAGCCGCAAAAGGCAGCGACCGTGGGCAGACGGTCTTTTTGGTGCGTAAAGAGTCGATGCAGACGCTCGAGGCGGCTCTCGAGGGAAACATCCGACGCATGGATACCCTCAAAAAACCAGCTTTCTCGCTCAGACACTTGCTTGAGCAGCCGCAGCGCAAGACGCACCGTGTGTTCGCGCCAACGTCCGCCAAGATCTCCGTCGTCCCAGCCATACCATTTACCCTCGACCTGCTCGTAAAATGGGAGTAGCGGAGAGTCCGGATCCCCCGACCGCACGGGCCTCGTCCCTGCAACCCGTAGGGCGGACGCCCAACCGGCCGCGTGCGGCTGGGAAAGCCACGAGGCGAATCGTCCGCCATCATACGCCGGCAACGTGGAGCTCGCGCCGCTCGGCCGCATGAGCGACATGCCAAAGGGTGCGCCAGATGCATCGCCCTGTGATACGCTTGAGTTGCGCACATCAACGTTGGCCCGATGGGAAGAGACGACAAACCATGGTTTTTTACCCTGGCTCCCAGCAGCTGTCTGTTGTTGTTGTTGCAATTGTTGGTGGAGTAAGAATGGGCCCTGCTGCTGATGCGACATTTGCTGTTGCTGCTGCTGCAAGCTAGCAGCGCTCGCGTCGTGCATGTACGAATCCATGGCGCTGGCATACTGTTGCAAGTCTACAGTTGAAGTGCTCTCGCGGCGTGCGCGCACACCCTCTTCGCCCCCGGCCTCTTGCAAGAGGTCGACAAGCTGGCGAAAGAAAGCGCTCCCCTCGAGAAGCTTGGCCATGACCCAAAACCCAGTACTATATGTCTCAGAGGCGGCAAAGTCAATTCTTGCAGATTCGCTGTCGACTGTGTATTCCTCGAGGATTTGCACAAAAATGCGCAAGCAGCCCGCTGCCAAACGCCATTTCTCTCCGGAGTCGCGAAATTTGCGGTGATCGAGCTTGAGGAAAACTTCGAACAAAACATATTCGAGATATGGAAGAAGACCTACCTTGGGAGGAGAAGAGGGCTGCGCGCCTTGCGCGTTTGAAGAGAAGACGTTGTTGGCCCCATTAAAGGACGTCTGCATAGGCCCTTTAGCTGGCGATGTCGCCTCGGGGGCAGTGCCATTGGTCCGAGCCTCCAGGTAGCGATAATCATCGTCCTGCACATCGCGGAGAAGCTTCCAAATGAGTTCCAGATAGTTGGCCGTGAGCGGATACACATTGTTGACAGCCTCACTGTGGTTGAGGTCAAGTCTGATGGCTTCCATCAAGGTGGGCCCACCATCAAAGAATCCTGCGGGGGCACCGTAACCCGACTGCAAGGCTTGGCCGCCCTGCGTCAGCATAGAAGAGCTTCCGAACCCATTCATTGGGTGGGAAACGACCGACTGGTCTGCCGCGGCTCCGGGAGAGTCCCCTTCGAGTCGACTCCAGAGGTTGCGATCCTTTGGGAGCTGAACCGCCATAAGAGAGAGCGCGCGAACGAGCTGGCCCTTGAGGGCCGGTTCGAGGCGGCAGCGAAGCATGGCAACTGCTATGCTAATGAACTCCTCAACGGGCGTGTCACCGAAGACCTCGCTCGGCGACACAAAGGCGAGGCAAGAGCACAGGGCCTCCAGCCAGCATGTGAGGACAAGCTGATCCGCGAGCGGCATAATTTCCTGCACAAGGGAGACTGTCTGTGAGGCATGCTGGTACGGGTAGCCCTGATGAGCTTGTTGCTGGTGCATGTAGTGTTGTTGGCCTTGCTGCGCGACGAGAGCATCCGGAAAGGGCGGTTGCTGCTGTTGCTGAGCCTGCATCTCACTAAGAAATTGCCGCAAAACGTCAAAGAGCATGCCAAAGTCGAGCAACGGGGAGGACATGCTGGTGGATCTGTTGTAGCGACGATGCAATAGAAAGTCGACGTCTTGCCTTGATTTTGCAAGACTACCGAGAAATCCCAAATAGGACACGTACAGGGACGTCGGGTCGTTATCCTGGTCGACAACACGCTCGACAGAAAAAAGAAACTCCCTGAGGGTATCTTGGCTCTGCCAAAGACTTGCACCGTCCTCCGGCTCGAGCACGCGAAGGGCGCGTAAGAGACCCAAGAGATCCTCAAGGGTGTCTGGAGACGCGTCCTTGTCGGAGACGAGTGACTTTGACGAAACGCCACCAGGGCCACCCATGTTGTGATGAGGCCCGCGTCCGTGTGCTCCCGCCAGCATGGATTGACCGTGATGGGGCAAGACACCCCCAGTCGTGGAGTTCGCGCCGGCATAGTTTGATCTTTCCTCGTGTGCCCGCAGAGATTCGCGGGAGTTGGTGGTGTAGAGATCGACTAACATTTCAGGGCCAAGCACCGTCTCGACGTTGGCCGTCACAAGCTTTTGCACGAAAATTGTGAGAATGCTCATGTAGCTGTCGCGAAGTTCGTCTTGCAAAAACTCTGCGCTGCGTACGAGGCCACGCAAATAAGCGAGGCCACGCAACTTGTAGCCTTGGTTGAGCATGTCATTTCGGTGCTGTTTGGAGGCAAGCGAAGAGCGTGGAAAGTCTTCGGGACGCAAATCACCAATGAAAGAGGCCCAGAAAAGAGTCACGACGCCGTGAACGCCCTGATGCTTCCATTTCGTGCTTCCTGCGGTGTTCGACGAGCCGCGCGTGCTAGTTGGTTGCGCAAACGACCCGCTTTGTGACTCTGCGTCGCTCACGTTACTTTCGATTTCGCGTTCGCATGCCTCGATAAAGTTGAGAGACTCTGATCTCACCGGCTTGTTCTGCATTCGCGCCGAGGTGCGATCATAGAGCGCATCCGTGCGGTCGAGCGCCGAAGCCAAGGCGAGCACAAGGACCAAGTGAGACTCGTATGAAGACATGGCCTCTTGCTCATTCGCGGCAACCTCGTGCACGTCAAGCCAGCGATTCGACATGTCTCGCACAATGGCGAAGAGTGCGAGCGTCTCCTCGTCTGTGGCAAAAGTTCCGATGAGAAGAATGAAGACTGCGTCGGCAAGACGGCGGCGCTCGAGTTGCAGTGCGCTGGTCTGAATTGAAAGACTAGCCATGTTGCGGTGCTGCGGCGCAAGGAGCGCTGCAATTCGTTCGTTGTGTCCTCGAACGCGTCGGATCATGAGCTCGCCGAGCTTGTGGTTCACAAGGAGCTCGTCGACGATGCCTCGGGCGAGGTCTATATTGACGTTACTACCAGGTTTGGCCGAGTGGCACCGGATGAGGTCGAGCAAGAGGACCAGTTCGAGGTCGCGTTTGTAGTAGAAGAGCTCGACAGCAACGGAAAAGGTGTCGGTGCTCGAGGGCTGAAAATCCACCTCAGCAGGGAGTGCCCGGAAGCGCGCCGCGCAATCCCAGAGATTGAGAGCCTCCAGCTCGGAAAGCTCGAGTTCCTCTGCAAGTCGAAGAGTAAGAACAACATCAACAGCGTTGCGATCAAGGTTGGAGACGTTGTCCTTTTCGCTAGAGTTTCTTGGCGGATGCTGCAAAAGTTGAGCGCAACGGGGAACAAACTTGCTTCGTAGGGTATCGATGAAGTTTTCGCACTCTTCTTCGTGGCCCGAGGAAACACGCACAACATGATCGAGATCGTGGATCCAACCTTTGAGTTCGCTCAGGACGTCGCTGAAGCGACGCACGCCTTGCAGCGTTTTATCAATGAGTGCTCGTGAGCTTTCGGTTGTGGGATCTGCCGTGCTGGAAGGAACAAGCTGTTGCTGTTGTTGTTGCTGCATTTGCTGACCCTGTGCCTGGGATCCGCTTCCAAAGAGCCCCCCTGCAGTCGAGGTGGATGCCCCAGGCGCCGTCATGGTTGTGGTCGTTGCTGCTGAGGAACCAAATATTCCGGTATTACTGCCGCCAAAGAGACCCCCACCTTGTTGTTGTTGTTGTGGTTGTTGTTGCTGCTGCTGCTGCTGGGGCGTTTGCGAGCCAAAGAGACCCCCACCGCTGGTATTGGATGTCGAGCCAAAAAGGCTGCCACTCTGTTGCGGTTGCTGCTGCGGAGTTTGGGCTCCAAAGAGACTTGTCGAGGCCCCGCCGCCAAAAAGGCCGCCACTATTATTATTGCCTTGCTGCGGCGTCTGCGCGCCAAAAAGACCGCCCCCACTGTTTGCCGGCGTCTGGTTGCCAAAGAGTCCACCTCCCTGGTTGCCTTGCTGCGGCGTGGCCGCGTTCGAGAACATGACGCTTTTCTCTACTCTACGTGCCAGCTATCCTCAGCACTCACGCACAGACAAACAAGAAAAACAGGCCTAGCTTGCTTTCCTCCCTCGCCTGCTGCTCCTTGTGGCCCCTTCCTCGCTAGCTCGCGCTCACGCCTGCGCTCTGGCGCGTCTGCCTCCCGCGCGAGCTTGGCGACCGTGAGTCAAACTGTCACGACGGCCACCAGCAGGGCGATGTTACGTCGCTGTCTGTTTTCAAAACCTCCTCGTCGCTTCCGCCGCCGCTTCCGCGGCCTGTGCGGTCGGGGAGGGGGTGAGAGGAAAGGGGCTACGCCGCTCGCCGCGCGCGCTGCGCTGCGCTGCTCTCCGCCCGCGCGCGAGCCTCTCGCGCTCCGGGCGCGGCCGCGCTCGCTTCGCCGCCGCTCCAGTCGCCTGCGGCTCGTGGCTTTGCTTTGGTTTCCATTATGAAGATTTTTTTTTGGCCTGGGCTCGAGCGACTTCGGCGCGTCCGGGCGCCGGAAGCCGGCCGCCGCCGGCCGTTATGCGCCGCGCCTCGACGAGGGTCAGGCCTGACCGCCGCGGACCCTGCCCTCGCTCGACTCGTCTCACTCATCGTCGTGCAGTGTTGCACTCGCGAGGGGCGTACGCGTCGCGCGCGTGCGGGAAGACCAGCGAAGCGATGGAGATGGAGGAGGTGGAGGCGGAGGCGGAGGGAGAGTTCATGGAGGAGGACGAGGAGGAGGAGGAAGTCAAGGTTGAGGCGAAGGAGGTCGCCGTTGACGGTGGGAATGTTGCAGCAGGGGACGAGAACAAGGTCGGCGACACGGAGGACGACTCCCACGGCAAAGCAGCGGAAGCTCGTGAAAAGGCAGAGCTGCAAAAGGAGCGACACCAGGCCGAGGTGCTGCAGAATTTCTTGCAGGATCTCAATATTGCGATCGAAGACGAGCGAGCGCCAGCCTCGGCAGTTCGCATTGCGGCAGAAAAGACCCGACAATGGCTGGTCAAGGCCGAGGCTGCGCGAAGAATGGAGCTCGACAAGGTCAAGCTCGCAAGAACCGCGCGTTCGCACGAAGTGCACATCGATCTGACGTGGGGGGGTATTCTACGCGCTGGCGCAGTCGGCAAGTACCTTGTCAACGTTCCGCTCTTGCGAGTCGTGGCGCATGCCATCATGGACCTGAGTACGGCCTCAACATTGACGCAGCTCGAGGAGAATGCTCTGCGCGAAGATATGGGTGCAGCTCTCCTGATAAGCTTTGTTCTGGAGCACTTTCCGCGCGATCGCGTCTTACAGCGCGAGGGTTTGCGCGCGGCAACGAATTTAGCATGCATCGAGCGAGTGCGCCAAGTCCTGACAGGAAAGGGGTGTTACCGGTTTGCCGCAGAAGCACTGCACAGCACTGATCTGAACGATGACCGTTTCCTTGTCGAGGCGGCGCTCGGGGCCGTGGCAAACCTCGCGCACGAATTTGCGGCGGCACCGGGGGCGGTGACGCCAGCGATAGAGTGTGGAGGATGTTTAGACGTCGATGACTTTACTATTGCCGTTGAATCAATCCTGGACAACATGCAAAATTACGCTCTTGCCGGATCGGTTCAAGCGCGCGCCTTGAATGCGCTCGCCAATACAATGCTGGTGTGCCCGGGATGTAAGTGGGACTTTGAACTTTATGTCAAGTGTGTGCTCGCGGCGATGCGCAACTTTTCAGAAACCTTAAATATTCTGCAATACGGACTCATGTCGATTGTGAACGGGCTGCGGGCTGCGGCGCGGTCTGCGGTGGACATATCGGCGAGCTCGGCAAAGAGCTCGACGTTGCTGGAGCCGGCCTCGAGTTTTGATGAAGCTCGAGACTCACTGAAGACGCTCTTTTACGAGAGCGGATGTCTCATTACTATAAAGCAGGCAGCGTGGACATTTGATGTGGACCCGACTGTGGAGGCGTGGAGTCGAGAGGCCCAGCGTCTGCTCGCTGTCCAGACTGCGCTGGCTCACTGCGAACGATAGGGGTTGCCGCCAAGGTCTTTGTTGAGGGGGTCAAGCATTTTGGCGAGGACTCGGGTAATTTGCTCGACGCCGACGCCTGCGAGTCGCGTGACAAAGCCGACGCCCCCAGGCAGGTCTGCGGTCGCAACGACGACCTGGGTTGCCTCCTCGACATCGGCCATCGGGGCTGGTGGTTTGAGCGCGGACAGGGCTCTAGCGCCGACGATGACAACGGTCGCAAAGACACTCACTTTACCCATTTGCTTTGCGACGCCGGCCTCGAGACGCATGTCCTCAACGAGGATAGGTTTATCGTCGAGAAAGATCTCTGTGCGATTGCTATAGAGATCCATGTCCCAAAATTCGTGTGCGCGACCGCAGGTAACCCAGTCGACAAAAACGAGCGAGGCGCCTGCTTCGAGGTGGAAGCGCTGTAGCTGGCGGAAACGCGAGTTTGTGAAGCATGCCACGGCATCGGGTGCGAGAATGAGCAAGCCCCCTGTAGAAATAGTGTTCCGGGTCTCTTGATACGCAGTAGCATATTCAGATTTTTTCTTGTATGACTTTGTTGAGGCTTGCGTGGTGAGCACGCAGGTTGCGTCGGGCCCCACGCTCGTCGAGAAGGCGACCCTGTCCCCTGACACGAAGCCGCCTCCGTACGTGATGGTGAAGACCCAGGCGGCGCCCAAATCTCCCTGACACGGCAGGAACATGAACCGCAATGGGTATCGCGCATAGCGTGAGGTCACCTCTGACACGTTGCCGACATACTCTACCGCTAGCCGTCCGTCCAGTTCCACCTGCTCGCCCATGCCGTCCTGCCCTTGCGCTTCGTACGCGCCGCCGCTACCGCCTATGCGTCCCCTCCGCGCCGCGTCGCAGCAGCACTGCAAACCTTGCCTCGTGGCGGGCGACGCGCGTGTTGCACCAGGCACCTTTTGAGGGTTTTTGGTGTGCACGACAAGGCCGGGGCTTGGAGTCAACAACGGGCGGGCGGAAAGACGTCCGTGTCAAAGACGGCAGCTGATGTTTTGGCGCAAGAGACGTTGGGTCAAACGAAGGGGACCGAGTAGCGGATACTCGAAGTCGATTTCTGAAACGCCGGACTTTTGGCGCATGACGTGTTACGCTATCGAGCACGATCTTTGAGCGAGCGAGACAGTGCTCGCACAGATCCAAAAGAGTCAGCCAGCCAGCCAGCAAGTAGAGGCCGAGGTGATGCTGCCCATGCACCGTTTTTGGTAGGGATGAAGAGGAATTCTTTAGGATAAGAATAAACGGCGAAAGAGGTTATCGTGCGTAGAGTGGAGAATGTCACCGAGCATAAAAGTTTGGTGCGCGTCCGAGACAGGACGATCTTGGTACCGTGCCGCAAGCGATTCGACGCGAGCACTGAGATTACTCTGGACTCGAACGGCTGCCATGGGTCCAATGAGCGCGAGACGCTTCGCGGCCGAAAGCATGTCGCGCAGCGCAATAAAGAGGTACATTTTCTGGGCCTTGCGCGCATCAACACCGAGCATGGCCAAGACTTGGCCAAAGACTGGCGCAAGCAAACCTGCAGCTTCGCCCTTGGAGACTGCCGTGCGCATTGCCTCAATTTTGGCGAGCATGTCCGTGTTGGATGCGAGCCCTGTCGCAGCCACACGCAGGAAGGCTGCTCCCTGCGTTGCAGAAGCGCGCCGTGCGATCGGATTCGAGACGAGTTGGGCTTGCAGGAGCGCATCGAGTCTTTTCCAAGCGTCAATATTAGTGCTGGCATGGGCCTCAAAGACGAAAGGAAGCTCCAAGGCGGCAAGCGAAGAAATTTGCGCATCCACGTAGGTCGTAAGGTCCATGGGGGCGTCTCTCGTAGAGGCGACTGCATCTGGCCGTGCCTCGGTCGCTGCCCATGTAGCTGCTTCGCAATGGCCTCGGGCGCCGCCTGGGGCTGCGCGGACACCTTCACCTTTCCTGCCGAGAACGTGGCCCGAAGCCGCAGCGGCCTCGAGCCCTAGCGAGTGCGCAAACCCGCCGGTCGGAAGGCCGCTGTCGATGATGGTCCAGGCCATGCACTCGGCGTCTACGCCGCCCATGGTGGTGCACCAACCGCCGCGAAGAATGGCAACAAGAACAACAACTGGGACAACAAGGTTTCGGCGGCGCGACAGGCGTGCCTAGAGCGCAGAAGTGCGCGGCTGCGCTGCAGCTCTCGGCCCTCGCCCGCGTCGTCTCCTCGAGTCCTTTGCAAGCATATTGTAGAACCTAACCTTTTTCACACCCGAAGCAAAGCGTGCACGCGCGAGCACGGCCGCGGAGCACGGCGGCAGAGCGGCTTTGGGCAGGTCGACTGCGCAGCGGCGGCGGGCAGAGGCTTGCTGACAGAGCGCGAATCTGAGCCGTGAGCGGTCTTCTCCCGAGGTCAGGGCTGGAAGAGCAAAAGCCGTACACGACGACGGAGACGGAGACAGAGGAGGCCACCGTGGCGACGGGGCGTTTTACACGCAATAAGAACGATGAAGAGCTCGGTGTGGCTTGCGTACGCGACACTGGCGGTCGTGGGTATCGTGTGGACGCACTGGTATCTGTACAAATGGTTCGAAGAGGATGCTATGCTGCGCCAGCCGTCTGACCCGCTCTCGCTGTTTACGCGATTTTTTAACGACGCTGTTGCAAACCCAATGGGCGTCGCCGTTTACTATAGTATCTTTACGTTTACGTGCGCAACGCTGTGGAGCTTTGTTGCAGAGTCAAGTCGTCGCAGATGCCAAGTTCCCTCTGTCGCACCCGCGGTGGTCCCTCTGCTCTCGATTGTGCTGGCAGCCTGCGGTGCCGTGCCAGGTTTTTTGGCGCTTGTACAGCGCTCCGCCCCACGAGAAGTGCCTCGAGGCGTGCCGCAATACGAACTCGGGGCCTCGCGAGCCTTTAACATTGTTTTTTTCAATCTCATGTGGCTTACTGCCATTGTGCTGGTCCTGCCAGGCACAGCGTCGGCGTGGCCCGGCGGCAAGTTTGACCCTACCGTTTTGGCGGTCGTGGGCATTGCAGCTGTTGCGCCTCCGTTGGCGTTGCCATTTGACGGAACGCGCAGTCTACAATGGAAGGAAGCAGATTCAAGCTCGCACGAGTCGCGAGGCGGACGGTTGCCGGACCGTGAGTTTGCGCACTATCTAATCATGGTGAATGCCGGGCTTACGGCGGTGGTGGGCCTCTTTGTGCACCTGTACGCTTGGGCATGCATCCTGCAATGTGGCTCGCTCGTAGTGCTGTGGGGTGAGCTGACGGCCAATTCGGCCATCATGTTTATGCTGGTGGACTACATAATTCTCGTTATTGCGGCATACCTTTGGCTTGAGGTGGAGGCGATGCGTCCGGTTCGGTCAGCGAGCTCGATTCGCACGTCGTCACGGGAGGGCCCGCTCCAGTGGCGGGATTTACTTTCGGTGACAATCTTTGGGCCCATTTGCCATTTTTCGATTGCCTTTGCTAGCCGCGAGTACGGTCTTTTCCAGCTTGATAGTCTTCAGCTCAAGAGTGTCTAAGCAAGGGATAAATTAAAAAAAAAGAGTAAACGTGGGCTGGTAGAGAACGTACGTAGGCCCTAGCTCGAGTTGTAAGACTCGCCAACTAAGAGAAAAGAAGAGGAAAGAAATTGAACGTAGCTTGAAATGGAAAAAGAAAGAGAGTTTGGATGTAGGGCCAAGTACGGGTTTGTTTTTTTGTTTGCCCCAAAAGGAGCGTTGCAGCTTTATGCAGTCAGTGCACTTCACTGGCGGAAAAACGTGCAGAGAGACAAGCGTAGAAATGCAATGGGGCGGTTGATTCTCGACAGGTCCAGCATCCCAGTGTACAAAGAAACATACGCATCTCTCTTCGTGTGTCTCGTTCGAATACACAGGCTTCCCTCCTTTTGATTTTTTCATCGTACATGTATCTCTTCATGTTTTTCATTACGGACCTAATTGCGACAGCAGAAGCATCAATCGAGAGCGACGACGCTTCTCGCTTATCCGCTAACATGGTAGACAGGAGTGCTGGGCACGAGAGGCTTGAGGCCGGCAGCCCGCTGAAGTTTGCCCTTGATCTCGGTGTTTCCAATGGTACCGAACGACCAAGGCGGGGCCTGGCGCACGCAACGCAAGGCGACGCTTCGCAAGTAATCCTTGCGCATGAAAGCAATCCTGCTCGCGACGGTGGCGTTTGGCTGGTTGTAAATGTTGTATCCCAGCAAGTGAATCGGACTCGTGAGGAATTGCACGGCAAGCGGAAGTGTGACCTGCGCGTAATAGTATCCATTCTCGGTGTACTCGCTGAGCATGCCGCCGACGATGGGCGGCAAGGTGAAGAAGCAACTCATCGAGACGGCATCACGGCTAAGCCAGGCAGCGTAAGCTGCGGGGGGAACGCCAGAGGCCACCGAGGTGCCAAAGAGCTGCGCAAAGGCGCGATCCTTCATCATGGAGGCAACAGTGTTGGTTGCGGTCGTGGTGGCAAGTTTGGGCATGGCCGGATCAACCTGTGCAAGAAGTGTTGATGAAAGCGATCAGAATTACGGATCGAGAGGAGGCGTGTCAGCTGGCTGGACCTTTTAGGTGATTGCGAGAAGAGGAGATCGCATCAAGTGTCGGGAAAAAGGAGTATGGAACGTTTGGTGTGAGCAAAGCAAGTGGATTCAGGGCAATAACATACCTTGCGCAAGCCGCACACGGTGTCGACCAAGTTGGCCGCACAATACGTGCCGCCATAGACGGCCCAAACGTAAAAGAATTGGGGACCTTTGAGGTAAGCGATGGGCCGGGCAGCGTACTCGCGCAGAGCGGCAAAGAAGCTAGGCCAAAGGCTTCCCTTGCCGGATGCGCTCTCTGCCAGGGCGCGATCTACGGCACTCACGACGGGGGTCACTGTCGCGCCCGCAATTGCCCTGTGCCATCGCCATCAAGATTTTACATTTCGTCAGTTCGGTCTGTTCGCTCGAGCATGCGAAACACGAGCCACCGGATTCTCCCAAGAAGGGAAGGGGAGGGGGAAGGGGGGGGCTCAAGAGAAACGATTCACCACTCGCTCGCTCCGCGGCGTGCCTCGTCCTTGTGCTACCACTCCGTCGACTCGCTGAGCAACTTACCCTGCGGTGGCGTCGCAGGCGAACCTGATAAAGACATCCTGGAAGCTCGTGTCCATCGTCGTCGCCGTTGGGCGCCTTCGTGCGTTCTCGCGCTATCTCGCCCTCCCTCCCCTCCTCGCTCTCCCTTCCCCCCGCTCGCCCGCCCGCTGCGCCCGGCGTCCTCTCTGCAGCCGCCGCGTCGCGCGTTCACGGTTTGCTCTTGCTCTGCTCTGCTCTGCTCTGCCCTGCTCTGCCCTGCTCTGCTCTGCAGCGGGCACACCTTCGCAATTGCAGAGGCCAATGACGCACGCGCGCAAGCCCCCTGCCCCAGCCCCAGCACCAGCTGCGGCTTGCGGAGCCGCGCGAGCGAGACGTCGCCGCTTGCAGTCTCGCTGCCGCTGCTGCTGCCGCTGCGGCCTGCGTCGAGCTCGGGACGCACGCAGACCGCGACGGCCGCAAGCCTGCGCCTGCGCCTGCGCCTGCGCCTGCGCCTGCGACCTGAATAGATAGATACGTAGAGATGGGGGCGAGGGGTTTTTGTAGCAGCGGCGGCGGCACAAGTTCAACTTGCGAGCAAGTCGGGGAGGAGTTCGCTCGCTGGCTGGAGGTCGGGCCGCGCCGAGGCCACGAGTCAAGACACGTGCCGGGGAAGGCGCTCGCTCGGGCGCAATGATGAAATGCAGCCTGCTAGGTAGACGAGAGGAATAGATAAGTTAAATTGACTGTGAAGGCTATGTTTGGTTGGATGTATGTATGTACAAGAGGTGCCAGTGGCCGGCCCGCCAGCGAGCACAGCGAAGCGGCGCACGAGCGGATGCGAGTCTATCGCGTGCGTGCTGCGAGCGTGCGTGCGTGCGTGCGAGCGTGGCTGGAAGCCTAGCCTGGCCTATCGGGGTGCATGAACGGTAGGGCGACGATGATAGAGTGATGGTTTTCTTGCATCGACTGCGCAACGCAATGCACATGAGCATCGATCACATGCATCGTCATATGTCAATGCGTAGCGAGCGCCTTAAGAGACAGGCACGTACGTAGGTGGTGTAGGTGATACGAACTATGCTACAAGAGGCAGCAGCGTCGCGACACGGGTGGCGCTCATGCTAAAGTCCTATTTCTTAGAGGTGCAAGAGGTCGTCCTCGTCGGCGGTGCGCTGCCCTTTGCTTCGCGGAGACTCGGCGACTTCCTCGGTCTTGGAGAACATGAACTCGCCGCGCGTATCCACAGGCAGCGCGGAGGCCTGCACGGAATGCTGTTTCTTGCCGATGAAGACCGACGCTGCGCGCGTCTTTTGCTCCCGCTCCACAGATCCCCGCGCAGCGGCGAGGCGGCGCGGCTGCGCCCTCGAGTTCATGCGCGCCACCGTCGTCCGAATCGCTTCTCGTCCTGCCGACATCGCTCTCAACGCTCACGGTCTTTCTCCCCCTCTTTACTTGCGCTTGTCTGCTCTACTTTCTTCCCCTTGGAACTCTTCTTCTCCTTGTTCTTCTTCGAGATCAGGATTCTCGCGCTATTCGGGTTTTGCTTTCCCGGGCCGCTCGCACGGTCGACGAGCTGCGCCTTTCTCGTAGTGCATCTTCACGCTCGGCGCACAACCAGCTCAGCTGAGCTGAGCTGAGCTGAGCTAAGCTGAGCAGTGCCTCGAAGCACTGCATGCAGCGGGTGAGAGAAAGCATGCACTTCATGATGTGCGCTTCCCCGCCTCGCCATTCCATCGCCATTCCATCGTATAACAGAACACACCGAAGAAGAAGAAAAGAAAAGAACCCGCCCTAATGCGCTCTATGCTAGCAACTCCCGGGTCCCACGGCGCGGTGCTGTGCCGCTGTCCTGCGCTGCGCTGCGCACCCGCCGTGCCCGCGGCGGTAGGGCAGCTTTGCCGCGGCGAGGTACTGCGCGCTTCAGGAGGGGCGGGCCCGGGCCGGAGGACCGTCGGAGGCGGGGCCGGGGCGATCGGCCGGCCGGCCGGCCGGTCGGTCGGTCGGTCGATCGTGGACTCGGGCCAGGCTTTGTACGCTTTTCAGACCCTGCTGCTGGTGGTATACGTAAAGTAGCAGAAGGACTCGGAGTCTGGTCAGAAGGGGGCCGAGAGAAACTCGCGCGGTGCCCCCCGGTGAGACCCGTTGCGCGTCGCGGCCGCCGAGGCGGAGCTGTGCGCGAACGCTTGCGGGGAAACCGGCGGAACCTCGGAAGGGGCACTCTCCGCGTCGCGTCGCGGCGCGCCGCGGCCGCGGCCACTGGAGGATTTGTTATGCACTGCATGCACGCACTGCTTGGTGGGTCTGGGTTGCGCAAGTCCAAACTGCACTGCGACCAGGATTTCTACTACGTATACTATGTGTATACGTAATACCAAGTTGCTGCTGCAGCAGCAGCAGGAGCTTGTCGAGCGATTACGGTGAGGAATTTACGTCCGAAAGGAAACGATTGGTGCGGCAGCGGCAGTGCGGGCTGCTGCTGCTGCTGCTATGAACTTCGCCAAAGTCACCCAGCTGCCCTTGGCATTTTTCGATCATTTTCCATGATCGCCGCGTTTTAGTCCTCGCTGGCAGATAAGAGCATCTAAATTCTTTACGAAACCCAGCCCTCATCGCGATAAAATCAATATCAGTTACTTTCATGCATGTCTAGAGCACCCAAAATTGCTTGGTTATTCATGACAGTAGCAATGACAGCAGCAACGAACCATCCTCGCGAAGCATCGCACTCCGCAATTCCTCTAGTATCTCTTCTTTGTCTTTGACGATCCCAAGTTTCCCGGTCATTATTTGATCAAATACAGGATGGTCTGCAAGCCAGTCAGGTACCCTATCGAGAAGTTTCGCAAAGCGATCAACGGCACGAGAGCGCTTCTCTACTCGGGTCTTTTCGCGCCGGGCCTTGACTTCCTCATGCGCGAGCTGATGAGGATTGTCGCGCGCAAGCCACCGAAGATCCCCCGACCATCGCATATTGGCGTGCACCTCGTAAGGCCGACGGCGTAGCTGTACTGTGTAGGATGGAGCGAGCTTACCCACTCGCTCCATGCAGAACTTGGGAATGTCCTTTTGTGGCACGAAGATACCGGCGTACAGACCTGAGCAAGCTTTGCATGCAGGCACATGAACATATTTAACGTCAGACGCCTCGCGCCCGCATCCTGCGCAAGCATTCCCCGCGAGCATCGTGATGAATGCACGAGGTGTAAAACCAGGCGGTGGTAAACGAACTTCCATGTTAAAACGACACGACATGAACCCTTTTACGACATCAGCATTTTCCATTATCTTTTGCCAGTGTCTGTCGAAGAATCTGGCGTGCATCTTGCAGGTATCGGCGAGAACCAAAAGACTTTCCACATCACAGAGGTCGAGCAACTTCGAGAGAAGGAATTCTGGAAACGATGTGGATGAAGGGGAGAGGGTTGGTGCATTTTTCATTCTCTTTGCAGGCGTAGGGCAATCAGAGCTCACCGGCCTCTTTGCAAGCGCGAGGCAATTGGGACTGGACGGCGCTGCTTCTTCTTGTGAGTTAGCTCCGAGCTTTGGCCAAAAGGCGCTCGAGGGCCAGGTTTCGCCCTTTTCCAAGGCCTCCAGAGCGGCCTCAGCTGGACCGGACCATGCAGGCCGAGGGTGGCCGTCGGCAATTGCCTTTTCTGCAAGAGTGATCATAGGCCCAGTCGTGAGGCCAACGGCCAAGGCCGCCTTGACAGCCGCCTTTGCCGTTGGAGGCTTCGAAAAGGGCCTGTCTCGGGGATCAAAGAGACCTGTCACACGTTCGCCCAGAATCCGCGCGGGAATGAACTCGCCATCTTGAAGAAAAATCATCTGCGGCCGACCCTTGCACATCGCTGACGCAGCGGCAAAGGTAGCCGCGACGGTATTCGTGCTCGGAGGCGTCAGCATTGCGTGAGCTTGCTCGAAAACTGTGGCTGCGCAATAGTTCTTGAATTTCCTTGTTCGCGTACGACTGGGTCGCGAACTCCTGATTTCGCTGTCTTCAAGACGCGCGTGCGTGCTCGCCCCCGCACACGATATGTGGCGCGCACGCGCGCTGTACTCTGCGCGCAAGTGCGGTATCCGAACGGCCGACGCCGAGACGCCAAAGCGCCCCGTGAAGTGCTTCGCTCACTCAAAGTTTCTTAGGTTTTCGGTCTGCGAGGCCCATGGCCAATCTTTTGTATGAGACAATGCAAAGATACAGTAAAAGTTTATAGGGCTAGGCCTACGTAAAGCTGTTATAATGAATTATACGAAAATATATGAATCATGATGAACCACAACGGTTGGGATTCTCATCGTTAGATAATTGATCTCAAGCAACATAGATCGACTAATTTCGTGTACTGATCAAACTGCAAGCTCTCCGTGCTCGTTCGCACGCCCTACAGGACTCCTGCAACCAAAACTTGATTGTTGATCGAAAAATGATTTTCCTAACATTGATGTTGCAAATCGGACGCTTTACCCTATTCGGGAAAAGCGTAGGCCTATTTATTCGACTTGTGGTTGAATAAAACAACAACGAGATTGTGACTGCTTTTGAGCACGCCCACGTTGTTTATATGGATAGGAGCACGTATAAACTCCGGGTGACACGTAAAGATCACGGTGGGTGGCCTGTGTTCTGCGACCAAATCCGCAAAGTAAGCGCTGCTCAAGACACAACCTTTGCTTGGAAAGACTTTCCACAACAACAACAACAAATTCTTTTTTTTAAAAAAAGTGAATCTAACATGCAGAATCAGCGGAATGGATTGCTACGTTTGCGGCGGCAGCACCCGTCGTCGTCTTTGTTTTCGTCTTCGCTTTCTCGCTCCCGCTTCAAACTTGCTTGAGAGCTAGACCCAATGCTTTGAAGCGTTTCACATGAAGATCCTCCATCACGTCTCACATAAGAGGCTCCCTTGTTGACCTTAGCTTCGTCACAGGCCTTCCTCTGCGCAGCAGAGTCTCGCAATTGACAGATCCTGTCCCGAACTCTTTCAGCGTCGCTTTTCAAAGTGTTGTGGGAGCCTGGATGCAACTCAATACCTTTCGTAAAATTCCGTATGATAAAGTCGTTGGAGATCTCGTCAAAGGAGAGACTTTTTGAACCGAAATTTATTTCCTCAAAGTACCTCCGTACAAGATTTCGTCGTTCCACTGCATCCAGAATCTTTTTCCTGGTCTCAGTCCACAAAAATGGTCCGAAGTTCCAGAAATTAATGCGATTCCCGAAGACAACACCGTCCTTGGACGGGTCCACAATCTGATGAACTGAATCAGTGTACCTGCAGTATTCGACTATCTCATCAAAATCGATAGAATTGCAGTCAGCTTTCATCCACGCCAGACGCTCTTTTCGCGTTGGTAGCAAAAGTACAATCCAGTCATCCACTGCAAGTCGCGCGGCACGCAAGAAATCAAAATCTCGCAAGCGCTCCACAGCAGCTTCATCCGACGCCTTTGACTTGTACAAAGCTTCACTGAACCTCTCCAAGGCTTCGCAAACCAAGCTTGGCGCAACATCGGCCTTCGAGAGTAGCAGCATTTTCCGGTCGACGGCTCTCATTGTGAGCGGATGCAGCTGATCTTTCAGATCATGTAGAGCCTTGTCGCGCGCTATGGTGTATTGAAGCTCGCTGAGGATCTCCTCGTGATCCTTGACAACGCCCAGCTCCCCAGTAGCAATTCGGTCAAAGACGTGATGCTCCTCGAGCCAATCAGGCTCGGCCTCTAAGACCTTTGCAAAGCGCTTCACTGCGCGTGCGCGCTTCTTTGCACGAGCTGATTCCCTTCGACTTTCATTTTCCTTGTGTGTCTTAGCCTTTGCGTTGTCACGCGCAAGCCAGAGCAGATCGCGTCGCCAGCGCGCGCTGCGCAATGTTCCCCCGGTATAGAAACCAGGACATGTCTTGAAGGAAGGCGCCATCAGACCTACAGTCAACATGCAGATTGACCGGATTTCGCTCCTGCAATCAACGAGGTGACGCGAGTCCACTTTTCTGCACTGAAAGCATAGAGGCATTTGCACGCCAGCATCGCAAGCAGTGTCGAAGCCTTCTTTCCCACATTCTGCGCAAGCGCCGGACGCTAGCATTTCGATAAACCCACATGGTGTAAAGCCGGGTGGAGGGAGCTGAACCCCCATCCGGTTCCGTTCCCTCATAAAGATTGACACAAGGCGCGAGGAAAGCATGATGTCCTTCCAATGAATATCTGCAAAGCCGGTGTGCGCTTTGCAGGTCTTTGTAAGCGCGAGAAACGACTTTTCATCGCAAAAATCCATCATGCGGATCAGAATAAACTCGGGAAACGATTTGCCGAGACCCTTCGACCGGGACGTCCCTACGTCAGCGGTAGGTGCTGCTGCGCTTGTTGAGGGTAAGCTCTCTTTTTGGGCGAGACCTAGTCGTGGCCAAAAGGCCTTCACGGGCCAAGGAGCATTATTCTTCAGGGCCTCGAAAGCAGCTTCGGCAGTTCCGGACCACTTGGCTCGTGGATGGCCCTTCTCGACGGCAATTTCGGCCAAGTTGATCATCGTTTGGGATAGGAGCCCCACGGCGATAGCTATCGTGACAACTTGACGCCCCGAGCGTCCCACCGGTGGAGGCCCATCATCCGGGTCGAAGAGGGCATATATCTGCCTGCGTATCGCTGTGGATCCTAAGTGGAACTGGTAGGCCGTTCGACGTGACCCTGTAGTAGCAAAGCGAAATGCGGCAGCCACATCGAACGAAGAGGGGATCAGTAGCTCCTTCGGCTGGTTCCGGCGCCTATAGTAGCTCATGGTGCTGGTGATTGGGGTTTGCGGCGAGCTCGCCCGCCCAGTCACCGGCCGGGTGGGTAGCTATCGCTCTCTTCTTTGCTAAGATGCCGAGCAGAACCCGCGGTGTGTTGCGGAACGCACCCCAAGGCGCAGGGCCGTCCGTCGCCCAACGCGTGATCCGAAGAACTTATCGCCACGTAGCTCCTCCTCACGTGTCCGAGCCTCGCCCGATAGCCATTATGGTCGCATAACTGCCGGTGGATCCTGCGCCGCGGAACGCATCGTGCCGACGGAGAGCGCGGCGAGAACAGGTTCAAGTTCGCCGCATCAAGCGGGTCCTGGTCCTAGGGTTCTTGTCTCAGTCACCCGGCGTCTGCAGCTGGGAGAAGAGAGGGACGCGGAAAGAAATCGAGGGACGCGCGCGCTGCGCGCCGCGCCAAGCTCGTCGCCCGTCGATCAGTTTTGGCTGTAGTATACGAGGCAAGACTTGAATATACTCGGTGCAAACGAGGCCACATATTCAAATCGCAATTCGTAATCGAGCCGCACACGCTCGGCAACGAGGACCCAAAACGCCATGAGCGAAAATCCGGAGCTTTCTATCACGCTGGAGGCTGTACGCTCATATGATGGATGTTAGGAACGCCTACCGGGAAATCGAACAGATCATCGCCCTGGAAATTTGTGTTGTTCGTAGTGCGGTTCGAGCCGCATTCAGCGCAGGCCTCAGACGCAAGCATCTGGAGAAATTGGTGTGGTGTAAAGCCTGGGGGGGGAAAGTTGAACCCGCATGTTGGCCCGAGGCTTCATGAAGTGCGTAATAAGATACGAGGACTTCATCACCTGCTTCCAACGGCTGTTCATGAAGAAGTAAGAGGTTTTGCAGGTATCCGCCAGCGCGAGAATGGACTTCTCGTCGCAATATTCCAGTAGCTTAGTCAACACGAACTCGGAAAAGACCCTGGCCTTTGATTTGACTTGGGGCGCAATTTCGCCGCAGGGAGCACGTTCAAAGGCCAAAGAAGTTGAGCTGTCCTCACTGGCGAGGCTGCTACGAATCCAAAAGGCTCCCGTGGGGCAGATTGTGCCTGTCTCAAGGGCGTGGAAGGCATCTTTGGCCATACCGGACCACTTGAACAGGGGGGAGATCTTTCTTGATGGCTTTATCTGCCTCGGCAAGCCCCGATTTGGTTACCACCCCAACAGCAATTGCAACCTTGGCAGCGTCACTCTCTGTCGCCTGTGCTCGCGGAGGTTTATCTTTAGGGTCGAAGAGCACACTGACTCGAGTGCGCAAGTTTTCTCCCCACGCGATGTGAGAGTTTTTTCGGCTCCACGGGATATTCACTGCGAAGAAGGCTTCCGTGACGTCCTGTCGTCCGGGTACCGACAGCGGCATCTTGGAGAAATGCGCGTGTGACTGCGTCTCCTGAGAGTGATCGATGCGAGGTTCAGGGTTCGATCAGGCTGGGGTTGCCGATCGCCGCTCAAAGCCATCTCTGCCGAGCGGCACGTCGAACCCCCCCCCCCCCCCCTTTTGCAGAATCCGCCGAGCGCAACCTGTCGGTCATCATATCATGTCATCTCTTCCGTCCATCGCTGTGGCCGTCTTCGCTATCGCAATGACGATGAACCATCATCTTTGGAAAACCCGCGAGCTGAAACCTTTTCTCTCCCCTCCTCCTGCTCCTCTTGATCCTGCCGCTGCTGCTGCTGCTGCTGCTCTTCATGACCACGGTCGTCACGGTATATACTACATGGTGCACCAAAGCAAGTTGACTGTGAGTCTTGACGTAATTGACTTCGGAACTTCAACTTGAAATTGAACTTCGAACTTGAAAAATGACTCGGAATGCGACCTCCCGTTACGCCTCTTTTCCCGCGAGATAGGCCACTCTGCCCCAAAAGAGCGCGCCGCGCGCCCAGGCTGGCAGCCGCGACGCGCGACGGCGCGGGCAGCAGCAGCAGCAGCAGCAGCAGCAGCAGCAGGAGCAGCAGCAGCAGCAGCAGCAGGAGCAGCGCCGACGTGCAGAAATCATGATGATGATGAGCCTTGCAGGGCTGAGGAAAGGAGGCGGCGACTCCAAGTACTTTTCGACGACCAAGAAGGGCGAGATGCACGAGCTCAAGGAAGAGCTCAACGACCAAAAGGCAGACCGGCGCAAGGAGGCCGTGAAAAAGGTAATTGCGGCAATGACGGTGGGTAAAGACGTCTCGCAGCTGTTCCCCGACATGCTCAACTGCATGCAAACGGCCAACGTGGAACTGAAAAAGCTCGTGTACCTTTACCTGATCAACTATGCCAAGTCCGCACCTGACGTAGCGATTCTGGCCGTGAACTGCTTTCGGCGCGACGCCAACGACCAGAACCCGCTTATTCGCGCGCTCGCCATTCGCACGATGGGCTGCATCCGCGTCGAGAAAATCACAGAGTACCTATGCGATCCTCTCCGCCGCTCGCTCTCGGATGACGATCCGTACGTGCGCAAAACGGCAGCCATTTGCGTGGCCAAGCTCTACGACATCAATCCCGAGCTTGCCGAGGAGCAGGGCTTTCTCGAGCTTTTGCACGACTTGATCAGCGACTCGAACCCGACCGTCGTCGCCAACGCCGTGGCGGCCCTGAGCGAGATCGCTAGCTTCAGCGTGGACGGGTCCAAGGTCTTTGCCGTGAGCGGGTCTGTTCTCAGCAAGCTCCTCGCCGCTCTTGCAGAGTGCAGCGAGTGGTCGCAGGTCTTTATCCTCGATGCGCTGGCCACATACCAGCCGTCGAGCGCGCGCGAGGCAGAGTCGATTGTGGAGCGCGTCTCGCCGCGCCTGCAGCACAGCAACTCGGCCGTTGTCATGTCGGCCGTGAAGATCATTGTCAAGTACATGGATCTGATTGAGTCTCAGGAGACCGTCAAGTCCTTAACGCGCAAGCTTTCGCCGCCGCTTGTGACACTGCTGTCGGCAGAGCCCGAGATCCAGTATGTGGCTCTCCGCAACATTAACCTCATTGTGCAGAAGCGGCCCTCGATCCTCGCGAACGACGTCCGCGTGTTCTTTTGCCGCTACACGGACCCCATTTATGTCAAGATGGAGAAATTGCAAATCCTCGTCAAGCTAGCGACCGACCGCAACGCGGAGCAGGTTCTCTTGGAGCTGAAAGAGTATGCCACCGAAATCGACATTGACTTTGTCAAGTCCTCTGTGCGTGCAATTGGTCGCGTCGCCATCAAACTTGAGCGGTCCGCGGAACGGTGCATTAATGTCCTGCTAGACCTCATCAAGACCAAGGTCAACTACGTGGTGCAAGAGGCCATTATTGTGATTAGCTACATCTTTCGCCGCTTCCCCAACCGCTACGAGTCCATCATTGCCACGCTGTGCGAGAATCTCGAGACGCTCGACGAGCCGGAGGCCAAGGCGGCCATGATTTGGATCGTTGGAGAGTACGCGGAGCGCATCGACAATGCTGATGAGCTCCTCGAGACCTTTATGGACGCTTTCCAGGACGAGACGGCTGACGTGCAGCTGCAGCTGCTCACGGCGACTGTCAAGCTCTTTCTCAAGCGCCCCGACGGAGCGAAAGAGATCATGGAATCCGTTCTATCCATGGCCACGGAAAGCAGTGACAACCCGGATCTGCGCGATCGCGGCTACATTTATTGGCGACTTTTGTCCACTGACCCAGAGGCAGCGAAGCGCGTTGTTCTTTCGGACAAGCCCGTCATTGTGGACGACTCGTCGCAGCTGGAGCCGGCTCTGCTCGACCTTTTGGTGGAGAATATTGCCACGCTCGCTTCCATTTACCACAAACCGCCCTCGGCCTTTGTCAAGCGCACACGAATTCCCCTTGGCTCCGGCATGCGCGATGACGATGACGACGACGTGGGTCTGGAGAGCAGCGACGACGATGACGACGATGATGACAGCGACGACAGCGATGACGAAGGCCGCGGCAAAAAGAAGAAGCAGCAACAGCAGGACGATAGCGAGGATCTCCTCGGATTTGGCGGTCTATCTGTGAGTGGAGGCAACGGAGGGGGCAGTGGGAGCGACGATCTCCTGGGCGGTTTTGATTCGCCGAGCATGGGGGCCCCCGCTTCAAGCGCACCTCTCATGACGCGCCTGAGCCCCGCGGCGGCAGAGGGTCTGCAGCTGGATGCGGACTTTGCGCGTCGCAACGGTTCCATCTATCTCGACCTGGACTTTTCCAATGTGAGCTCCCAGACTCCCTTTGGCAAGTTTGCGATTCAGTTCAACAAGAACACCTTTGCTCTGGCCCCTTCTTCTGTGAACGTAGATTTGGGTACCAGTCTCATGCAGGGTGGACCCAAGTCGCGCTTCAGCGTGCCAATCGTGACGCGGCCTGAGATGGCGCAGCCGGGCGTGGCACCAAACCTTGTTATTGACGTGGCGCTCAAGAACGTTGCCGTGGGCGCGATCAATTACTTCAAGGTCACGTTGCCCTTTTACGTGCTCTTTACGGAGCAAGGACGGGCGGACAAGAAGGGTTTCATCGATTCCTGGAAGGCGCTTGGGGACGCCAAGGGCCAGGCGGCAACCCTGCGTGGTCTCGTGTCCACCCAGATGGACGCCGTCGTTTCGCTGTTCGAGCAGAACAACATCTTTCACATTGCCACACGCAACCCTGCAGCGGACCAGCGCGTTGGTTACTTTTCCAGCAAGACCACCACAGGCGCCATGGTGTTGGCAGAAATCACTTTTAAGGACGGCCACGACGCCTGCAAGGTCAACTTGCGCTGCGAAGCGTCTCAGGTCCTCCCCTTTGCGCATGAGGCCTTTCAGCGCTTGCTCGTGAAATGAGACGAATCTTTACTTGCATAACATAGGCCTAGCTTTTGACATTTTCTCTTTGCGTGTGTGATTCTGTTGGTTACAGGTGAAGTCGATCTCTCTCTCTCTCTCTCTCTCTCTCTCTCTCTCTGCCAGCGCCCGCCAGATCTGAAACTCGAACTTTGAAGAAAAATATATAACAAACAAATCACTGCCGTGGTTTGCAAAAGTATGGGAAAAGAGGGGAAAACAACAATGTCTCAGGCCGCCTAAATAGCTTCCTTTCTAAGACGGGCAACGCTCTTTTTTCCCAAATCATGGCAACCTTTACGAAAAGAGGGCGAGAGGGGGGGGGCGAAGACGAAAACCTGGAAAAAAAAATGAAAGACACATTACAACATTTCCTTTTGAAGCAAAGCAAAGAAAGGCAAAGCAGCCCATGTATTAGCGCAAGCCCGCTTCCTCATGACGATGCGAAGAAGCGTTTCGTGAAGCCGAAGGGGACAATTCTTCACAAATATTATCAAGAGCCTCGTGCAATTTAACTGTGCAAGCAGGCTCCTTGCACTGACCATCGTGGCCGTGGCGATGATGACGATGGTGGCGATGATGATTTTGATCTTGGTTCGAGCGAACATGCGAATGCGGGTTACGCCAGTGCCCACGCAAAGCGGCGGGGGGGGGGGGGCAGGAGCCCGGGCTCACGCCCATTTGTGCGCTCGGAGTCCGCTCAAGGCTGCGCCGCTTGGCGGCAGCACAAGGCGAGTTACCCATCGAGATCATGCCTGGGGCGTGCCAGGAGCCCGGGCTCACGCCCATTTGTGCGCTCGGAGTCCGCTCAAGGCTGCGCCGCTTGGCGGCAGCACAAGGCGAGTTACCCATCGAGATCATGCCTGGGGCGTTAAAGAGAGGCTTGATGCTCTCCGACAGGCTGAGTCGTGGCGGAGGGGACACGCGCTTTGACAAAGAAGAGCAGGATGTTGTTGCAGAAGAAGAAGAAGAAGAAGAAGCTGTAGGCGAAGAGGAGGAGGAAGTGCTTGACGCAGCAGTAGCTGTAGCGGCAATAGATGGAGAAGCAGTAGCGGCAAAAGTAGGAGCAAAGGAGGCCTCTGCGCGACGCTCGACAGTGCGACGGGCCTCATTCTCCGACCCTGACTCGGAAGAGTCCGAGGACACGGACTCGTATGAGCGCTGACGGGGCAAGAAAGCACTTGTTTCCATGATGCCGCTCTTGCAGACTGAAGTGCAAATGCGCTCCGACATGTTTGAAGAGGTTGATGTATCAGAGTTAAAGGCGAGCGAAAGACGCGAAGGCGCCGACTCCGATTCGCCGTTGTTAGCCTGTGTCATCATGTCCTGAGGTCCATCGTCAATTTTATTGTTATTGTTGTTGTTGTTGTTGCTGCTGCTGCTGCTGCTGCTGCTGAGACCAATGCTCTTGAAACCGGCATTGCACAAATGCTGTGCGCCGCGCGGGCTCGCATTTCCCGGAGACGAGGTTGTGCACATAGCGTCACCGGGCAACGGGGTAGAAGAGCGTGGGCGAACAAAGCCTGGAGACGATTCTTTGGACATGCGTCGAGGCGAGTCAGACTGTGCGCCCCGAGCAGCCGGCAAAGTTCCAGACGATGACGAGTCCGTACCAAACATGCAGTCAGCATCGATGACCTCGGGCCCAGTCTGCGAAAAGCTGACGCGCCTGCACGGGCCAAGCACGCTCCGACGACGTTGCGTCGCATGAGAGATGAGCTGCGAGGAAGCACGGCGCTTCATTGTGGCAGAGGTGGAGTTGGACCGACTCCGATGAAAGGGCGACTTGGATCTTTGCATGAGCTGGTGACTGTGCTGACGCACGTGGCGCCCATGAAGATGATCGGCACGGGAGTGGTGGTTTTCGGGAGAGTCGCTGGACTGGCCGCCAATACGGTCAAGCGAGAGTTCACTCATGTATGTGGAGGTCGGCAGGCTCTGCGAGACCTGACGAGTGGGCGAGCCCAAAAGCATGCTCGCGCACATGGGCGAGGCGGTTGAGAATGGATTTGGATGGCCAGACTGGGAGCCAGACAAAGAGAGGGTGCTCCCCACAGAGCAGACGCTTTCGCGAGGCGAGCCCATGGACATGGGATGCAATCCAGAGAGGTTGCTGCTCGTGGACAGCGATCTTGCACGTTGCGCAGGTCCCGAGGATGATGATGATGCAGGTGGCAAGCGGGCGAATGTCTCGACGGTCGTGGTGAGTCCTGAGCTTCCATGGCGACGGGGTTGCGGGCGCATGACAGGCGAAGCAACAGGGCTCAAGGTGGCAGCCACGGCGGCTGCAAGCTCGGCGGCCGAGATGGAGGAGGAGACCGGGGAGTCACTTCCGCGACGACCGAGCATGGACTTTGGCGACGGATATGAGACGGCAGCGTTCAAGCCAGAATGCAAGCGCGCTTGGCGGAGATTTTCCTTGCGTTGTCTGAGCTCGGTGCGCGTGCATGGACTGTACGCTTCATCGTCCTCATCTTCGTCGTCATCGTCCTCATCATCGTCATCGTCGTCATCGTCGTCGTCTTCCCCGCCATTACTATTTCGTACTTGATTTGTAAGATCGGGATGCATGCCATCGCCGTTGTGAGACGCATCAGCGCTTGCATCCTTGGCACTTTCGTGAAAGGCGTGCGCGGCTTTTTCGTCGGCGCAAATGGGTTTGCCGAGATCGAAAGCGCGGGCGGTAGACATATCCCCTTGAGCAGCGCGTGCAGTGTCTGCGGCGCCTTGCAAGCTTTCGCAAGGGGCATTGAGAGCCTTGGCGTTGGGGGCGCACCCCGCGCCGGAACGCCTTGGCGTGCTGACTCGAAGTTTGTTGAGGTTCGCTTCGGTCAGAAAGGATGCGGAGCATGACGAGCCGGCACGTTGGCGCGCCCGGAGTTTGCATTGCATGGGAAAGAGGCGCACAACGTAGCGCCGCGTAGAGTGGCCAAGCTTGAGGATGTTTGCGTTTTCGAGGAGCTTGGGGCAGTACGGCTGGAGCCGCTCCTTGTTGACCCACGTCCCGGCGGGCGAGTCGAGGTCAATAATATACAGAGTTTCATCGTTCCCGTGGACGATGACCGCGTGCTGTCTGGAGAGCGAGGGGTGGTTGATGGTGTAGCCGTGGCCCTCGGCGCAGACCTTGGGCGAGCGGCCGAACATAAAGTACGTGTGGTCGTCCAGCTGCAGCGTGGAGAGCGTCTCGCCGTTCTTCGTCACGTGCAGCGCGGCGCCCTGCGAGGGCTTGCACGCCCATTTCGGCAGCTGGAACTTGTCCCCGTTCGGGGGCTTCTCAATTTGGCTCCCGGGCAGCCGCAGGCTCAGGTGGAGCCCGGGGCTCATGGTGGCCGGGACGGCGCCGCCTCGCCGCCTCCTCGCGCCGCGCGCTCGCGGCTCCGAGCGCTCGCGGCCTGCGCGCAGCCCGGCGCGCG
>KN805413.1:48485-75256 GCA_000818945.1 Schizochytrium sp. CCTCC M209059
CGAGGGCGATTTACGGGCCACCGACGTAAGCGACGAATGGACTCGCGCCGCCGCGGTACTAGTCTGGGCTGCGTCCATGGGGGTTTACGCGGAGTCTCTGTGGTCTGATCGGTGCGTTTCCTCTTGATAACAAAGGGGGTAGGTGCGAAGCGAATGCGCACGATACCCCCCAAGGGAGTCGCGAGGAGTACCGGAAAATGGGACAGCGGAAGTTGGGGAGTATAATCGGAGGGAGACGAAAGGAGGGAGGACTAGAGAAGGCGTTGCAATCGTAGGCCGCGGTGGAGGAGAAGAGGTTCGATGGCGTTGATGTTGATGATGCAGGAGATTGAATAGAAAAAAAAAGGAGAGAGTCTATCAAGTTTTCATTTTGCTTTGAAGAAGTGAAACAATATTTGATGGAATGAGGTGCGAAGGTCATAGGACATGGACGACGAAAACGCATTGCAACGCAATCGTAAAAAGCTGGCGAAAAGAGCTGGCAGCAGTCTTCCCTACGACGCTATTTTCTGTACAAACAAGTCCGAGGAAAAGGTGAGAAATCGCCAGCACGCTGCTGAATGGGAACAGCAAACCAAGAGCAATTTATTTATTGTGCTGCACAAGCTCGAGTAACCTCTTGCTGATCCAAGTCCGAACACAAGTCGCCGCCATCTATCTTTCGCTCGAAAATTTAACGACTCTCGCGACAAGAATCATTCTTTTTGCGCAGAACATATTTGAACATGGTCGAGGAGAAAGAAATCTAATTGTCTGCGAGAAAGCGCTTGCAGCCAATTTTCGCCAATCTACTGCGTCAAAGCGCCAAGCGGATTGCTTTCGTTCATACATCGAGCTGACCATGATCAAACCCTGAGCCCTTTCTTTGTTGCCATTTCTTATGAGCCAAGCAAGACGTCAAGACCTACCCAAACGTTCACGGCTGTTCTTTGGACAGACAAGATTGCATGAGAACGAATCGAACTGCCGAAAGAAACAAGGTAACAATCCCTTGACAGTCGAGTCACGACTTGGACTCACTGTCAGAAACTTGGGCTGCCCATTCATCATTCTCTGTGTTCAATTAATGCCATGGGTCGGTCATACTGCTGCCAATCGTCTTCTCCCACGCTGGCATTGGAACTTCGCGTCGCCTGCCGAGAACATCGGTTGCTCGCAATCGTTTACTCGTCCGTTCAATCAATCGATCGATGAATCGTTCATTCTTTCCATTTCTTTGTATCGATCGATGGGCAGGTTTGGTTCGTTGAGCCTGCGAGCGAGGGCTCGCCAGCGGTTGCGGCTGCGGACGGTCACATAAAGTCAGCTGCAGAAGGTATGCAGGTAGAACTGACCGCTCGCTGTCCTTCATCTGGTGCCCATCATGGTAGCTGTACTAACATGTGACGCGCTAAGGCGACCGTCAGCAACATAAGCTACCAGCCAGCGCTATAGCCCAATTGGGAGCGGCACGAGCGAATGAATGAAAGAAAGAATGAATGAATGAATGAATGATAAATGAAGTCCGGGGGGCGCCCTTCTCGTGGATCCTCTAACTCTACGCTGCCTGAAAACATACATTCACACTTACAGCTGCACGCTGCTACTGGCTGCTGACTGCTGGCAGCCGCGACAGCTGGCAGAGGCTTTCGCTCGTGCTTCCGGTGCAGCCAATTCGGGCACGCGCCCCCTTTGCTTTGTTTTCTTCTGCTTTGGTATGTTTTCCTCTCCGCGACGGCGTCGAAGGTACGCGTACGTTCCGGCCTGTGATCCTCTGCGCCCTGCGCGCCCCCTGAACTCGCGCTTCCACCTTCCGCCTTCCGCCTCTTCCTCGGCCCCTTCTCCGTCTCCGACCCCGGCTCCGTCTCGGGCAGCCTCGCGGCCGCACCGTCGCCGCGCTCTTATGCACTTCGTTCACACGTTAAGCCATCGCGTAGCGCTCGTCATCAATCTCGGGCGCGAGGACGGAGGCTCCCAGAGGCCACGGAGGGCTCGGAGATCGATCCTATCGATCGATCACCCGACCGAAGCGCCGAAGGGAGACGAGCCAAGGCGAGCCTGCCTCGCGTTTGGGCATGGAGCGAGCGGCGTGGCTCGAAGGCCTCGCGCTCTCTCGCTCGCTCGCTCGATAGCTCGCTCGCTCGCTCGCGCCGCCTGTGTTTTGGTCTGCGCACGTGCGGCCCCGCGGCGGTGCTGCGGGTCCCCGCACGTTGTCTTGGGGCGGCTCCCGCTGACCTCCTCCCGCGCCCCTCGGGGGGCACGCGGAGCACGCGGGGGGTGGAGCGCGCCGGCACGGAACATGAGCTCGGCGCGAGGTTCGCTGGGAAGACTCGCAGGGTGCCCGCGGCGGGCGCCCCGCGCGAGAGCCACCTCGAGGCTCGGGATGACTCGCCGGGCACACCGGGAAAGCAACGTAACCGTCCGCGCTGAAGGGGAGAGGCCGCCGCCCAAAGGGGGTATTGCGGGATTCTTTGGCCTGTGTTTTGGTCCGCAGAAGATAGGAGGCCCCTCGAACGCGCCGCCGCGGACCGAATTTTTAAACGAGCATTCTAGGAGTGTTTTTCTCCTGACCTGCCTATACTCTCAAGGCTAACTAGAGCTGTGAGTGGCGTCTCCTTCAAAAACGTGCCGGATGCCCCCATGGCTGCTCGGAGCGCGGCTGTAACTTCTTTCTTGAGCTGAAGGAGATGTGGGGAGATGTGGGTTCGCGCCTTTTTATTCGATCGAGCGTACCGATCGTTAAAAAGTGTCGGGTCGCCTCCATCTCGCCTGAGAACCGCAGTCGATGGAGTGATTTGACTCACGTCAGTCTCCACGACATTTGGCCAGCAATTTTGCCATAATCTAGTTCTTCGCCGTAGCTGCTGTTGCTTGTCGTGTTTGTTGCCTTGCCTTGCCTTGCCTTGAAGCCTCCCTTTCGACCACTCGACCGCTCGACAGCAGCGAAACAAACAATCGACCATGGCGATTCCTAAAGATCCTGCTTGGGCTTTGCCTTCATTCCAAATCTTCGCTTCGCATTTCTATTCTTCTCTCGCCTCGCTTTCCCGTCCGTCTCCCGAGATCGATCAATCGATCGATTGATCGATCGATCGCTGCGCCGATCCAGCGAGGCCACGTGCGCTGCTGTTCGGCCCTGTCGCGTGCGTCCCCGTCCTGTACGAGCGCAAGTTGCCGCCGCCGCGACGACCAGTCCTCGGCACGGCGAGGAACGACGCCCAAAATAACCAAAAGACTACCCGCACGCCGTGCGTGTTTGTTCTCGCGGCCGCCTTCCGGATCCAAGTTTGGGTTCTTGCACAACTTGGCGAGTTGGCTGCTGCACATCGTCCGAACCCTTTCTTCCATTCGCGCCTCCAAGTTATTCACGCTCGTCATGATGATCATCGCTGCTGCTGCTGCCACAGCGCTCAAACGTCATGGCACCCGGACTGCGATACGTACTAGGCTGTCCCCTGATTCGACTCGGTCCGATTCGGTCGGCGCGAGCAATGGTAGTGACTCGCCGGCCTCGCACGCTATGCGCTGCACGGCGGGCGATGGACGCCGCCTCGATTGACGCTGCGAATAAGGAATGAACGAATCAATGGTGGATGGGTGGTGGATGGACGGATGAAATGAGACAGGATGCAAATTTTATTTCTTTCTGGCTAGTGGCCAGGGTGGTGTGACTGGCACAGGCTGGCTGCCAGCTTTCGATCTCTTGCCTGCACTGACTGCTTGCTACCAAGTCTGCACTTGCGATCGAGCCTGGTCGACGTTCCTGCTGGCATTTTGTTTTCCTGCGTGCTTAGATCTACTGCTGCTGCTTTGGCTTGGCCCGGCTTGGCTTGCCCCAGCCGCGTCACGTCGCGTCGCGTCGCGTCGTAGCGCATCAGAACCCATCGCAGCTATTCGCCTCGGTGGCGCGGGGAGAACCGCGATCTGTGGCTGCGCTGCGAAACCGCTGGCCGTGCTGATGTGAAAGCCGAAGACGATCGCAAGAGTCTCATTTCTGAAGAAAGAAGATCGATTGATCTTTTGGCCCGAGGTTGAAGATCTCTCGTTGGCTTGAGCAAAGTCCGCGAAGCCGCTGGCTGAATTTGAATTGCATTGCATTGGATCGCATCGCTTGCTGTTGCTCTCAGGCTTGCTGCTGCGCCGCTGTTTTGCATGGCTCATCATCATCATCATCATCATTATTCGTTCT
The DNA here is from genome assembly GCA_000818945.1 of Schizochytrium sp. CCTCC M209059. Lineage (NCBI taxonomy): Eukaryota > Bigyra > Thraustochytrida > Thraustochytriidae > Schizochytrium > Schizochytrium sp. CCTCC M209059. Next base: position 52,654 of record KN805413.1, read on the forward strand.
TTCCCTCTTTACCATTCGTTCCGTCGCCTTTCCCCTTCTTCCTGCAGCCATCTTTTTCCTGCCCCCCCTCCCCGCAGCCGTGTCTCTCCCCTTCCCCTCTCCCGCGCCCCGCAGTCTCCCGCAGCGAAAAGCAAGCTCGCGCCGGTCCGGAGTCCCCCGGGCGGCGACGCCCCCGGCTCGGGTGCGCGGAGGAGCCGCACTGCAGCGAACAAACAGCCTCGGGCGAGACACTGATGCAGCGCGAGGCGGAAGGTCCCGCTGCTCGGCAGCAGTGGCAGCTGCAGGCTGCGCTGGCGGGCAGGCTGCCTGGCTGCGCGGAGACTGGGATGACGATCGTTCCTGCGTGGTTTTGTTGCTTTTTTCTTCTTCTTCTTCCTTCTTGTTAGTTTTGTTTTGTTTTGATTTGCTTTGTTTTGTTTTGTTTTGTTTTTGAAATTTTTTGAATCGGCGGTCATACATTCAAAATCTGCATTCACTGTCGATCAAGAAGACACGACGAAACGCGACGCGACGCGACGCGACGCGTGGCCAGACTGGGAACGCCCCCGACGCCTGCCGTCCACCCGCCCCCGCGCGCGCCAGCCTCTCGCGCGAGCCTGCGCGCCCGCGTGTCCGTGCGCCTGCGCTGCTCCGCCTGCCTCGCCCGTCGCAGCGCGGCCGCGAGGAGGCGCAGAATCGATCAAAGCACTAAGGCAGGCACTTCGTCAATCCAGCGACCCACCCATCCATCGAGCGCGAGCGCAGACGGACGGCCAGCCAGCCAGCCAGCCAGCCAGCCAGCCAGCCAGCGGGGCACGGGCGCAGCCCAGACGCAGGGCCGAGCCACGCGCCGCACCGAGTCCACGCGGCCGTGTGCTTGTGTCGAGCACGCAGCGGTGCGGGCGCGAGTGCCTGTCTGCCTGTGCCTTGCTACATCTTGTGCTCCTCCTGCTCCCGCAAGACAGGGACAACAGGCTTGGCACTGCGAGCCACGCGTCGCGTCGCATCGCATCGCATCGCATTGCATTGCATTGCCTTGCACTCGTGTTGCATTGTATTCCATTGCATTGTATTCCATAGCATCGGATCACGTTGCATTGCATTTTCCATCCGCGCTCAGGTCGCTAATTGTTCACATCCTGGCCGCTTTGAGCGCAGGTTTTTCAAGACCAAAGCAGCCAAGCCAAGCAAGCCAAGCACTGCGTGCACCAAGGACTGGACTCGGACAAGAGTGCCCGCGAGACGCGTGACGCCGCCGACGTTTGTGGACTTTTGACAGGTACGTTTTTGATGATGGATCGATTGAGGTGGTGTCCATGGTCGTCCCGGGCGGCCGCTTTGCCTCATTCTGTCTGATATCGTTTGACGAAGAGGAAGGGTAGAGAGGGAGGGAGGGGGGGGGGGGGGAGTGCGTGCGAATCGATTCGACCCCCGTGCGTGGCCGCCGCAAACCATCCATCAATCCATCTTCCACGCATTCATCAACGCGTGTCCTCTGATGTGCACGTGTGTTTTATTTTGTGAAAAGGCTTTCTCGCTCGCTGTTCTGCAGCTGCTGCTTTTGCCTGTTTCCTGTTTCCTTGGAATACATGGAAAAAAGGAGGGCGCACCGAGATGCAAGACAATTCGCGACCTCGCTTCGATCTTGCAGGACACTGGAGTCCAAGACGGATCGCGGATCGCGGATCGCATCTGCACCTGCACCTGCCCCGTTAGCCCTTCGTTTGTCCCCCGTGCGCTCGCCTCACCTTGTGCACGTCTCAACCAAGCGAGCAAGAGAGCAAGCCTAAAACCCTAGCTGTGGCAGCAACAAAAGCAGCAGCAGCAGCAGCAGCAGCAGCAGCAATCAATCTTCGCCCTTTCTTCTGCACGCAGGCGTCACCTGACTTGCGATCTTTTAGCAAGCCTCTTCCCGTGCACCGCCGCCAGCTACCTGCGTTCGTCCCCGGGTCTCGCACCGCGGGCTCCTCCTCCTGCGTCTCGCACCGCGGGAGCGGACTTGAGCGGGGTGAGGAAAGAAGCAAGGGCAAAAAAGTAGCAGCAGCACAGAGACGAAAGAAAGCATGACAAGCAAGCAAGCAAGCAAGCACTTTGCACATGCCCTGGCCGGGACAGACAGCGCAGACCAGCCCGCTGCCGATGGAGGGGGGCGAGTAAGAGTAGGGCATAGCGGGGCGGAGGAGAGGAGAGAATGGAAGGGAAAGCGAATCGACGGAATCAGGCAGACTGACTTTGTTTTCGGAATTGTGTGTGTGTGTGTGTGTGTGTGTGTGTGTGTGTGTGTGTGTGTGTGTGTGTGTGTGTGTGTGTGTGTGTGTGTGTGTGTGTGTGTGTGTGTGTGTGTGTGTGTGTGTGTGTGTGTGTGTGTGTGTGTGTGTGTGTGTGTGTGTGTGTGTGTGTGTGTATGGCGTCGTGCGCGTGGCCGGACGACCAAAATCACATAGGTAATCTATCTACGTACCACAAGGACCAGAGAGAGTCGGTCGCGGCCAGCCATTGCGTCGCCATTGCCCGCGAGCTAGCTAGCTTCGCCTGACCCGGAATAAGCCCGCGCGAACAGCCAGCCAAGCAGGCTTCGACTCGCGACCAAGAACGTGCCGTCGCCGCTCGCACTCGCTCGCTCGCACGCGCACTCGCGCCCAGCCGCGGACGCTTCGGTCGCGGCGCGGGGGGAGCAGCTGCAGCCTTGGCCTGGCGGGAAGGTCGGGCAGGAAGGAAGGAAGGAAAGCGCCGTCATCGGGTTTCGTGGCTTGCTCTTCTCCGAGCAGCCAGGAGGCTCCCCAAAAGGTGTGCTCACCTGCACGCGCCAGCTGTGGACGCGTCGGAAGCCAGAGCAAGTCAAGCAAGGAAAGCAAGCAAACAGAACGCGGAAAAGAAGCAAAGCAAAGCAGGAAAGCAACAACTCGAAGAAAAGCAAAGCAAAGCAAAGCAAGGCAAAGCGAGGGAGGAGGGGAGTGAGACGGACCGAGCGAGTCAGCCGGCTGGCCAACCAATCGATCAGGCACCCACCTACCCACTGTTGAGATCTGACTCGCACACACGATCCGAGGCCGAATCGACCCGACTCGTGAGTGAGCAGGAGAGAGAGAGAGAGAGAGAGAGAGAGAGAGTGGTTGGTTCGCGTGGTGGTTGCTGTTGTGCACGTGTCGAACCTCTTGCGAAACTGCCAAGTGAAGCAAAGCGGCAGCGACCACAAGCAAGTGAGGCCTGGTCGGTGTATTTGTGCAAGCAAGCAAGTAAAGCAACCGGTGCACTCTCGATCGAGCAAGCGAGATAGCTAGCTAGCTTTGCCCACGCGCCAGGCAACGAACGACCAGGCTCGAGCATAACCGGAACATGTCAGCGTCCGTGCCAACCTCCAGCATCAATAGTAGGAGTGAAAACAACATGCTAGCACTTCCATCGTTCGAGCAGCAGGTGCAACCTGCCAACAGCGCGCTTCTCATGCACTATGCGCTACTTCGATCGCAGCAGCAGCAGCAGCAGCAGCAGCAGCAGCAGCTTCCATGGGACATCTTTGCAAACTTGCCAGGCATGCAAGACGATAACACCCACTTCAACACGCAGCAAGTGCAGTCACTGCCGCCACCGCCGCCGCCAACCCAGCGACGCCCCGGCCAAAGGATCTCCGATGAGGAGCTTCGAGTGGCTCTCATGCTTGGCAACAAATCACTCGGAAACAAGGTGCTCGCTGCCACCGCGAGCACGCCATCCATGAAGACCCCGACCATCTCGCCCAGTGCATCATCCGCGGACCTCTTTAGCGCCCTTCAAATCTCGCAGCAGCAGCAACAACAGCAACAACAGCAACAACAGCAGTCAAACCTGAGTTATTCTCCGGATAGCCAATCCTCTTCGTGGAAACCGACCATGTCGGCCCTCTCCCTCCTCACGACCTCGTCTTCGTCTTGCTCATTGTCCACTGCCTCGGTGGCCTCTGGATCCTCTGCAGCGTCTTCGTCCCCTGAGATGTTTGCGAACAGTGCTTCGCTCGGCCTTACCCCAAACAGCTCCCCCTTGGCCACTCCAGACTCGCCCTCTGCCACTGCAGCCAAGCATGGCAGCCTGGCCCCGCACGCCGCGACCCTCATTGCCAAGCTGCAAAAGGCCACTGCTCAGCCCGCCAAGCGCCCATCCCTCGGTCCGAAGAAGCATAGCAGCGAGTCGTCCCGTTCGAGCTGCCTCACCAGCAAGTCTCGCGCATACGCGTCGTGGCAGGACCCAGAACGCGATGAAGTAGTGCGCGCCCTTCTTGGCATCGCCCTTCAGAACCCCGACGTCAAGTGGCATGGAGGCCGACGACAAGATCTCGTCGCCATCGGCGCCATGCTTCAGTCCAAGACGCGGTCCCAGTGCAGAGACTTTTACTACCGCTGCCTCAAGCAAATCACCAAGCTTCTCGCGTCCTCGGGTATCAAGGTCGACCTTGCTGCCGACTGCGAACTCGCGCGAGCCGCCATCGTCTTTTACCTGCAGCACTATCGTCTGGCAAACGAGGGAACCGAGACGCGCCATCTCACATTCACTGCACGAGACCAGGCCATGCGCTACCTCAACACCAGCCTCAGCCGTGCAGTCAGCAAATACATGTCTCTTCCGCAGGACCAGCGTAAAGAGATGCTGGTCACCGCATGCATGGAGCACCTCGAGAAGAAAACGCCCTCCTCGTCGATGTAAATCAAAGGCACACTCGCACACATACATTGATGGGAAGGGGTCTCTCGACACACCCGCCCCTTTATTGCCCTTTGCCTGACTTGCTGTCTCTTTTGAATCTCTCCATTCCACTGTCTGGCGACCCCCAAACCGCGACTTTTGTTCTGCACTTTGTGAGCGAGCTTTCCAATCTCATTGCTTTTTGAAAGATTATCGATTCCTCGTCCTGTGTGTGGCAATGCGATTCGCTCGAAAAAGGATTCACTGAACACTATTATTGCTCTGCCCCGTGAGGCTCGCCTAAACCTGAATATATATATAAATCTCTCCTGCCCTGCTTTCACATTTGTTTTCTCAGTCTCTCTCGGTCCTCATCACCTGAAATCTCGAATGCACTTGACTCTGTGGCATGTCAGCGTCCAGACAAGTGATGATCATAAAAAAGAACACGGGTGTAGCAAGACGTTGGGAAGAGAACCTCGCCAGACGCAGAAAAAGCAATCTTTCGCGCACCGGTCTTGACTGCCCGGCGCGTACATAATTGTCCCACTTTGAGGGCAACGTCAAAGAGCTATGCGCACGCCAGCGCCGTCGCCGGCCGCGATATGTCCTCGTACAGCTCCACCGCCGTGGTGTCGACAGGAAGCCAGAAGCCCTTTGCGCCAAAAGGTGATTTGCGCCACCTCGACGTCGCCGTCGAGGATGGCCACAACCGTGGAAAGAAGCTTCCCTCTGCTGCCGGTCACCTTTTCTTCCGCCGCCTTGCGCTCCACGCTGCGCATTACAAGGTCGCCTTCGGCGGTGCTGGCAACAGCCAAAACCGATCTCACCATCCGCGTGGTCCAGCACCCACGCGTGTTCCTGTGTACCGCGAGGTTCCAAGACTCTCTTTGCACGCGTAGGCGCAAAACAGCCGCCTTGTCATCGTCCCGGTCGACCATCTCCACGTAGGTGCCGGTGCAGCACCGACTCGTTGTCTTAAAGCTCGCCACCTCCACATCCTGGCCCTCGGCGACAAGCGCGCCGCTCGAGTATACAGCTTGGGCACCTCGTACGACGTGCCGACCGCAACTCCCGGGAGCAGCGCCTCCATCGTTATGGTGCTCAGCAACTTCACTTCTCTTCTCTTCTCTTCTCTTCTCTTCTCTTCTCTTCTCTTCTCTTCTCTTCTCTTCTCTTCTCTTCTCTTCTCTTCTCTTCTCTTCTCTTCTCTTCTCTTCTCTTCTCTTCTCTTCTCTTCTCTTCTCTTCTCTTCTCTTCTCTTCTCTTCTCTTCTCTTCTCTTCTCTTCTCTTCTCTTCTCTTCTCTTCTCTTCTCTTCTCTTCTCTTCTCTTCTCTTCTCTTCTCTTCTCTTCTCTTCTCTTCTCTTCTCTTCTCTTCTCTTCTCTTCTCTTCTCTTCTCTTCTCTTCTCTTCTCTTCTCTTCTCTTCTCTTCTCTTCTCTTCTCTTCTCTTCTCTTCTCTTCTCTTCTCTTCTCTTCTCTTCTCTTCTCTTCTCTTCTCTTCTCTTCTCTTCTCTTCTCTTCTCTTCTCTTCTCTTCTCTTCTCTTCTCTTCTCTTCTCTTCTCTTCTCTTCTCTTCTCTTCTCTTCTCTTCTCTTCTCTTCTCTTCTCTTCTCTTCTCTTCTCTTCTCTTCTCTTCTCTTCTCTTCTCTTCTCTTCTCTTCTCTTCTCTTCTCTTCTCTTCTCTTCTCTTCTCTTCTCTTCTCTTCTCTTCTCTTCTCTTCTCTTCTCTTCTCTTCTCTTCTCTTCTCTTCTCTTCTCTTCGCACGCCCGCGCAGCCCGCAAAGAAGCACCACGCCGCGCGCCGCCGGGCCGCGCTCGCTCCGTAGGTGCTCTGGTCTCGCGTCGCGGCTGCCCTGCCAGGGCTAGAGGCCTCCGAGACTTAAGTCGCCTGGGCGAGAGAACGCATGCGGTGCCGCTACTGCGCGCGGCCATGTCGATGCCGACGACCTTGAGCAGCTTCCTCGGCACCACGCCGCCGCTGCAGAGGCAGGCTGCCGTTGACAATGCCCTCCAGTAGAACGACGAAGCAGCTTGCAGAAGTCGTCGCAGCGTCGACGCCGGAGGCGCTCTTGCCCGAAGTGCATGGTTACCGGCTGACGTGCAAGCGTTTGCAGGCTCTCTGGCGCCATACTGCAGACCAGTAGGCCTGGCTGGATGACGAGCACATCGACGTGATCGCGAGGAGTATCTCGTCCGACTCGACCAAGAAGGTCATGGTCCTCGACACGCAGTTCGTTGCGTGGTGGACGGAGTGGACTCTCGACAAAGATTGCGCGCGGGGTGCGCCTGGCACTGGGGAGAACCTCACATCCCAGCTCGCAGACCGAGAGATCTTGTGGATTCCGTGCCATACGGCCGGCAACCACTGGACTTGCATGTTCGTCTTCCTTCACGAGCGCCAGTTCGAGTTCTTTGATCCGCTCGGTAGGCCGCCAGGCATTCTTGATGCCGTTTGCCGTCACATCATCCATAGCATTTCTCGCTATGGGGACTTCATCGACACATCCTCATGGCCGTGCATGCAAGTGACGACGACTCAGGTTCAACAGGACAGCTACAACTGCGGACTTTGGATCCTTGGGGCCCTGGACGTGGTTAGTGAGGGGGTCACGACCAGCAGCTTCGTGGAGATACCGCCGTTCGCCATCACTTGGCTTCGTCAGAAGTATTTCCTCATGCTCTCGCTGTTGTCATTTACGGACAAGAAAGCGAGCGAGAAAGGTGTACCCGTGGAAGAACCTGCGTCTTCAACAGAGAACGTGGAGCATGAGCTGTCCGGGCGCAACGTGGAGCGGGACGTTCTACTAGGGGAGAAGAATCAGGACAGCCTTGCTGACCTGCGGAGCGAGGTGGAGAAAATTCTGCGCAGGCAAGAGACCGCTCTCCGCGCGGAAGCGCGTTGGAAGAGCCACTCTGCTCCGCAGATCACGAACAACATCGACAACTTGATCATCAACCTGCCTTCTGGCAGCCCTGTCGATCTCGCACACGCCGAGCAGGTTGGACGGAGGATCCTGGACGTGCTCTTCAGACAGGTCGGCGGAGCGACGTTTGTACCACCAAGCGACAGCATGGTCGCGCGGCGCATCGCAGCTGGAGTGCCAAGGGTGGTCAACACAAGCGCGCACATTGAGTTTCTCGAGCAGCGCGAACAAGACCAGGTTAAGCAGCGCGAACAAGACCAGGTTACGCAGCGCGAAACCGACGCGCAGAAGAAGCGAGTGCAGTTCGCTGAGGAGGGTGATGTTGAGTTACTCTTGAGCCAGCTAGCAGCCAAGTCGCCAGATGTCTTCTGTTATAATCGAGGCGAAAGGATGACCAAGCAGGTCCTTGCCAAGCATCTCGAGCTGCAGGGTGATCGGGTAAGCCTGGCGATGTCAAGGTCCGCCCTACTCGAACGCATTCGCGCTCTGAAGGCCAATCGACCTGGCACCTTGTCTCCTACGACAACCTCTGCTGCATCGATCTCTCACTCCAGTTCTTCGATGGCCGCAAGTTCTGCTGCATCACCTGCTCCAGATCCAACCGGGGCCTCCACTCCGCAGAACGAAGTCATCTCGGCAGACGACGAAGCTCTCATCATCAAGGCGTTGGCCGCGAAGGCAGCTTCTTGCACCGAGTTCGGGTTTACCCACTCGCGCAAGAAGGTCACACGATCAAACCTTCTGCAGTACCTCAAGGTCGAAGGCTTGCGTGTTCCGTGGCATGATCCTCGCGAGAATCTCATGCGAATCGTTCTTGCTCACATACGGAGCACCTCCAGCGCTTCTGCGCCGCCGCCGATGTCCTCGTAGGGCATCCCAACGAGCGCGTGGCGCTGCTGACGTCCGCCAGTGGCGACAACTGCATTTCCATCCCAAACATGATGCAAATGTGAACGCCCCATATAAACAATAGACAAATATCCGTTGAGTACGTAACTCGCTAAATACCCCCCTGTCAATACCCCCCGTCGAAATTTAAGCGCAGCAGCCCCGCGGGGGGCCTCGAACGCTCAACTTTGAACTACTCTCGCTCCCCCAAAACTCGGCCAAAACCTTTACTGCATATTTTGTGCAGTCCGCCGTGGCACGGGCCTGTCCTGTGTCCCGCTCCGATGCTCGCGCGTGGACTTGCTGAAGAAATTTTCTGAACATTACGAAACCATGTCGAACCGTAAGGTGTTACCCTAGTGGATCAATCAACGTCATCAGCAGCGACTTGATGTGTTGCTCGCGAAGACCGTGACGAAGACACCTATTACCCGGGTACTGTTTTGTTCTCTTCGATCTTGTGACGCAGGACACGCGTACGTACGTCAAGGCCGAGTCCGTGGCCACACAGACACGACGCTTGCCCGTACGTAAGATTTCTAAAGGAACTCCCTGCACTGGAGGGTCTTGGGACCCCGTCAAAGTCCATCGGCATACTCTGTTCACATGTGATACATACTTCCATCCCATCCACAAGACCTACATGCAGGCGTCGCAGGCCTAGCGGGCGAATGCATTGACGCGTATGAAACGTGCGAAGTCTGCCAGGGAACATCCCACCCTGCGCGACGTCGGTTATGGTACGCGCGCGCGGCTTCCAACCGAAGTTCTGCAAACCATCCCAAGGAGAGCTGTCTCTCCAACGCGCGCTCACGGGCATCTGCGAGATGGAGTGCATCTACGTACCATCTCCAGCGTGTGAGCACCTGGCGCAGCAAATTCCGGCCGTGCAGCGCAACGGCGCGCTCCCAGTCGGCCGACAGGATACAGGCGCGCCGCCATGCACAAAATGCGCTTCTCGCGCGCATCTTCTCCGCATGCACCACTGCCATTCGCATTTGAACTCTGTGTCGCGCACAGGCCCATAGCAGCGCATCCACGACGCGACGCATCTCGTAATGACGACGATGTCGCTCAGCGCGCGACGCTTGCCTCCATTCACGAAACATATCAGCTCCGCAACGCACAAGTCTTCGCGCAGCGGCATGCGCGACGATCTCCGCATGTTCCTGAGCTTTGGCTTGCAAGCCGCCCAACAGCACAGACCAGCGCTGATTGCATCTCTTTTCTCGCGCAGCGCGGCGCCATTGCCACAAAACATGGCGCCGCGCCCTCTTTCGAGACAAGGCCTGAATCGCATCGTAGCACGCCCCATGCTCTCGATCTCGTTGCGTCCATTTGCGCCATTGCCGAATGGCGAGACGCGCGCGAGTGCGCGTATACATGACGCGCCACCGTCGTCTTTGTCTGGACAAAAGGCGCACCTGCATTTCTGCCAAAACTTCACGTAGATCTCCGTAATACGCCGCGAGTCTCCGAGCCTTCACAAAGCCTCTCCATTGCTCCAGCGCTCGCAAACGCATCAAGTTCCGATATTGCGCACTGCGACGAAGGCACTCCAAACGCTGAGGCATCGCCTTCCATACGCGATGTGTTTTCCAGTGCCACTTGAGCACCTCCCACGTCCGGCGTACAAGAATGTGTGCCAGCTTTCGTAGTTTTTGTGCCTCGAGTGCTTGTTTCCAGCGACGAAGCCAGGCACGAGTGCATAGATCTTGACGAACTCGCGTGCCTCTTGCACGAACTTCGATTATTCGTTCACTGGTACTGCGCCAGGCAGTCAGATGCTGGCGCAACATTTCTTGTCTACGTCGCTCAATAAAATCAACCCTTGCGCGCTCTTGGGAGGTTTGCCGCATTCGTCGTGCGGTTTTGACGAGCATCGCCCAAGGCTTCCACACCGTTTGTTTTATCCTCATTTCGTGATGTTCCACTGCGCGTCGCCAAAGTTGATCCAAAAGAACCAGCTTCCAGCCTGAGAATGCTTTTTGACACAGCGCAACATCGTGATAGTACATTGCCGAAAGTTCCCTGATCTCCTGAAACTGGTGTTCTCGCATCACTTCAACCCACTGTACAAAGGCGATCCGGAGCTGGTTAGTGACCGCTGGATCATCGCCATCGTTCGAGTCCTCGCTCCACTTGTCGTGTTCAAACTCAATTCTGCGAGATACCAAACGTTCGGTCTCTTGCATGCGTTCAAGTTCTGACCGGCGCATTGCGCGAGACCACCTCCCTCCAAGCTGCTCTTGCCTTTCTACCCCTCGACGTAGGTTGTCTTCCCAAGGTCCATCCCGAAGGACAGGTATTGCAAAGGAGGTCTTCAGAACACCCCGAAAGCTTTCTCCTCGTCGTTCTCGTTGACGACGTCGTCGCCGCCGCTGAGGCGAATCGCAAGTATCACGTGGACGTCTACGCATAGCTCTTCGTGCTCGCCAGGTGCTCAGCAGCTCGTCTACGGACCGCACCTCGGCCCCGCTCGTGGCCGACGATACAAGGCTTCCGAATGAAGATGTCGAGGCAAAAGATGCCCCGCCTGGCATCGCTGTTAATGGCGTAGCCATGGGCGAGGCTGGCAAGGCGAGGACGTTGAGGTCTTTAATGTACGCATGGCGCTGCGTCGCATTCTTGTAGCTCGTCGTCGCAAGACCGTCGCGCTCTTGCAGGCTTGACCGTGCCGACGAGTCCAGAGATGCAACCCGAGGACCCAAAGCTTGTGAAGCCACACGCGCCGCCAGAGCTTGATCTCGCCACCGCTGCTGGCCCTGATCTCGCTGCCTAGAGTGATCTTCGCGTCGGTGCTGCATGGCCAGCACGACTGCTCCGGCCCGCGGCGAGGCTGCGCCACCGCCCAGCCCTCGTGGGCTTCGACGATTGCCGCTGAGAATCCGTTACGATTGGGACGGGACTCGGATGGGGGCACACAGTGTGGCACCGTGATCTGGGCCGTGGCGCCGCCGCCGCCGCCTCAGAACCATTGTCGAGTAGGCGTAGCCTACTGTGATAGGCCTGCTGGAACGCTCGCTCTCACTTGCCGTCAGTTGTCCTAGTGACAGACAGTCCATTGTACGGATCGTCGAGAAAGCCCAGAAGACTTTGGCGGCGCGACTTGAGCTCGCGCCACTCTTTTTGCTATACCATTAACATAGCAAACTTTCTCCATATTTTTAAGAACCAACGAAATGTATTCAAGAACAAGGTCACATCGTCAGATCCGTACGAATCCATGATGTATGTGGTTAAGTGACGAGGACAATGGTCGCATCGGTCCCTTTTTCTTGTCTCTTTTTTGCGAAGCCCTATTTCGTTGCGGTCAGTTCTACTTACATGTTAAGCCATCGGCAAAAAGAAGAACCATTGTTCGTGCCAAACTCTCTTTATCGCGGAGCAAAAGCTCGTTTTAACTACGATCGACCAAAGATCTCAACCCTCGAATCGAGGCCACAATTGCCCCGCAAGCCGCAATAACTTGAAGCCGAAAAACAAACAAAAAACAAAAAACAATAAACATAAGTTTGTATGCCACACAAATGTGCCGTCAAAGTGCCCGCCCTCAAATCGCCAACGTCGGTGACATCCTGCGCCACGGCGCGGGCACAATGTTCTTCCTCGTACGTGGCGAGACGCGTTGCGCGGCAGCGGGCGAGCACGCTGCCTCTTGAGGTCCCCGCCTGTCCGGCCCGGCCCGGGCAAAGCGCTGCCGGGCCCTGTGAAGCATTGAGAGGATACGGATGGGGAGAGCGACCAAGAGCTCCAGGCCCGCAAAATCTTGCAGCCGAGAGCTTATTCTTTCGCACTCGCGTGCGCGGACGAGAGCGGGTGAGCAGGAGGGAGATGAGTTTCGCGTACTGACCAAGCATTGACTGACATACCCTTTTTTTTTAAATATGACCTGCGCCACGTGGAAAACCCGTAGAAAGGCTTCGAGGAGGAGCTGGCCATGAACCCAGAGGATCTTGGCCCCCAACTTCGCGAAAAGATCAAGTCGCGACTCAAGTCCTCCGTGGAAGGCGCCGCTCTTGGTCGCATCGGTTACGTCGTGTACGTGACAGAGATCAATGACGACGATATTAGCAAAGGTCAGATTGAAGATAGCACCGGCCAGGTGACGTACAAAGTCAAGTTCAAGGCTGTTGTTTTTCGTCCTTTCCGCCTCGAAGTGCTTGACGCCGTTGTAACCACGGCTCTCAACTATGGTTTTTTTGCAAAGGCTGGCCCGCTTCAAATCTTTGTTTCACGCCACATGATGCCCGAGGATCTCAAAGAAGGTTTTGATCACGAGCGAAGTGCCTGGGTGTCAGAGGATAAAGAGGTCGAAATCCGCGCCGGTAGTGGAGTGCGTCTTCGCCTCATGAACGTAAAGTTTGACCAGAACAGCGTCTCTGCAGTTGGAACAATCAAGGATGATTATCTCGGTCTCGTTTCTGTTGACGAGTAAAGATTCACATCACGCGACCAGACACCGCTGCTTGCAGCGAGTTCACTCTGCGACGCGAGCCTGCCCACCTTCCCCCAAGAGGGAGACAACAGCAAACGCTGAGCTCCCCTTTGCTCCCTCCCATCACTCGTCTGCGCAAACAAGGGACTTGTGCACGATAAGAGAGAAAATTGAACACCTGCGGGCAGCGCGCCTCACGTGCGTACCAAACACGTCAATTCTATGGCCTCGCATTACTTTTTAAAGCAACTCATTATCCAAGACGAACGCGCTTCTCTATTCATTTGATTTCTAAAATGGCTTCGGCACATTCTTGCGCTCCAGTGCTACCCTCTTTCCTCGTACCGTTTTGCTCGACAGCAAGGAATCCGGCGAACTTGGTCTCGGAGTATGCAATTTTGGCTAAGAAAAAATGCGAGCGTTCCGCACCGCCATGTCCTTGTGCTGCAAGACCAAAACCTGGTCAAGCGTTTGGCCAATGCGAGCGAGCGCATCCTGTACCTCGCGATTCTTTGCATCGCGCAACTTACTTTTGCGAATGTGACGCGTCATCACCGCACGGCGCGTGCATCGAAAGTTGAGAGCCTGCTCAAGCTCTCGCTTGTTGACGTTTGATAGTGGATCTTCAGACGTTATAATAGGCACGACCGCAATAGAATGTCCACGCTTGAATTCCGGAATGTACGGGTCATATAGCGACTGCTTGCCGTAAAGAACGCGAAAGACAAGGTTGGGCAAAAAGGAGAGCAAGTTGATGGGGCTCGGCGCAATGGGCATGAGACTGTACTTTTCGATAAGTTGAGCCAATGCATATAACCACTGCACGCGCGCTGTTTGCGCGACCTGCTCAAAGCGCCGCGTCATCATGGCAATCAACAAATTGGTCAAAAGTACGGCGGCGATGAGGAGAAAACCAAAGAGAAACACCTGGTACAGCCGTGTGCGTACACCCTGGTTGGGGTCATACGTGGTAAAGGCCTCAAATACAGACCACACGAGCGAGGAAAAAGCCGCACCTGCAGTCTCGAATCCCTCGACGCCCTGGCCTCCCAGCAGAAACACAAACGCGAGAATGAAAGCAACCAGCACGACAGCCAAGAGCGTCAGGAAGCGAATCACGTCCCACACCACATATTGCATAGTAATCCACAGCGGACCCAGCTCTTTGCTTGCGCTGAAAAGATGAAAAAGTCGAAAGGTTGACAAGATAGCGCCGATGGACATGAGAATGTCGTATGCCTCCGTCGTGCGATCCATGCAAAAAGCAGCAGCAAGCACGATCGACGCGCCTACATCGACAATATTGACAGAATGCTGCAGGAAGGGACCCACGCCGATTGCCGCGACCTGCTCGACGATGCCGACGACGTTACCTAAAAAGAAGATGATCAAGATCAGCTCTGCGGTGGACAACGCCTCTTGCTCGCCTTGCGCGTTTCTAGTGGCCAAATAGGCAAAGGCCAAGAGATACAGAACGTACGACATGCTCCACACGGACCATTTAAAGTAGCAACAGGCAAATTCGGTCCGCGGAATGTCGACAATGATGCGCAACGATCGAGAAAAAGGCAACAGCCACAGTACTGGAGTCATCAAGACGAGCAGCACAAGCAAGACGAGACTCACGCAAGCTCTATAGCTGGCCTGGATGGAAGTCTTGAGACCCGGCACGCGTAGCAGAAACGCGACAAGGCTCTCGTTGCGCGTCTTGCGGTCCACATCGAAACGCTGAGCAGTCGGACCACCCGTGCGAACAGGGACCTCGCTCGTCTTGCCTTGCTTGAAGAGGGGGAAAAAGCTTGCCGACAGATTGGCCAGGCTTCCAAGACCACGCGTGTAGAGACTGTCATTTGCGTCGTTGAACCAAATGGCGTCGTTTTGCGTTGTAAAAAACTTGTGTGCGACCACCCGTTTGAGACGGTACTTTACAGCAAGGTAAGCACAAGTAGACTTGTGTCGGTGCGCCAAGGGCCGGGTGACCAAGGTCCCGTTTTCGCGTCGCCACGAAGGGATGTCTGCTCGTTCGCGGAGAAGCTCTTCGGCCTCGGCCTGGTCCTCGCAGCAGTCGAGAATGTTGCACACCAGGTTCTGAAAATTGTCTGCGTGACTTTGATAAGAGTCCCAGAATCGTTTTTCGAGACCAAAGACGCTGCGTAAAACGTGAGCGCTCATGAGCGCAATATGCAGCGGGAAGCGCGACCGATCAATGAATTCTCTCAGGATTGCTTCCTCTTCGGGCCGGTCGTCCAGCTCAATCACTTTGTGCAGGTAAATGTGCAAGAATGATCTGTAATAGTACGCTGTCGGATTGCAGTACTGCAG
The DNA here is from genome assembly GCA_000818945.1 of Schizochytrium sp. CCTCC M209059. Taxonomy (NCBI): domain Eukaryota; class Bigyra; order Thraustochytrida; family Thraustochytriidae; genus Schizochytrium; species Schizochytrium sp. CCTCC M209059. Next base: position 67,865 of record KN805413.1, read on the forward strand.
CACGACCTCGAGAGCGCGCAGCGCAGGTGCCATGCTGACCTGACCGTCGCTTTCCGCATTCGTCTTCCAAATGAGTTTGTTTCCTGCGCCCGAGAGTGCATTCAATTCCCGCTCAATGTGGTCCAGCAGCGACTTAAAGTAGCTAAAGTTGTCAGCCTTGGGCAGATCAGCGGACAGACGCGCGCGCACCTCAGGATTGTTCAAGTCGACGCTGCTATCCATCTCCACCCCGAAGAGGACGCGGCGTCGCGAGCTGCCTTGCGCTGACGGATCATAGCGCAGTCGCGGCAGCAGGACGGCAAGCGCCTCGACTGCGCCGCACGAAATGCAAGAGTGCAGACATACAGAGTTCACGGCTACGCTCTTGGACCCGAGCAAATGTTTGACGAGGCTCACACGATTCGCGATGGCCGCGTAGTAAATGAGTGTGCAAGACTCGCCGTCCACGGCGCACTTTTCAGGCTGGTTGACGGCAAAGACGTCCATCTCATGAAGCTGGTCTTCACGAGGGGTTTTCAGGAGTTCCTGCGCCTTTTTCTGCGCATTGCTCAGTTGAATGCGGATAAGCGCTTCCACAGCGTCGCCCGCTCCATGCAAGGTAGCGATACGCAGCGGGCTTCGACCCGCCTTGTCGCGCAAGATGGCTGGATCCAGTTTCACGCGTGGAACGCGCTCGGTGCTGAGCTGCGACGCGCTCGACTGAGGAGCCTCCCCACTGCTGCCGCCCTCTCGATCTGCGTCTTCGACGTCGTCAGCAGCGGGGGCTTCTTCGTTTTCCCAGGGATCAACGACGCCCTCCTCGTCGACAGCGCAAAGAAGCTTGATGACATTAACTTGATTCGTCTTGGCAGCCTCGTAGAGCCAGTCTGTGAGGACCTTGTCGTCGCGTTCTGCGGGAGGGACAAGACGAAAGTAGAAGCAAACCTGATTGATGAGCGAGGTGGTCATTGCTGTAATCGTAGGGCGCGTTTCCCAGCGCCAATAGTGTGTGACCATGCTCAAACCGCCGTTCCTGTACGAGGGCTCGTCCGTGCAAAAAGGCTCGTCTGGCAAAAAGGGCACCATGCAACGAAAGAGGTGAAGAATGTATCGCGTTTCCAGACCCGGATAGGACGGCGAAGGGGAGACCTCCACCAGAGGCGCATGGATGGAGAGAATGCGAACACGTTTGCTGAGCTCCGCGATCGAGGGCCTCTTGTGCACTTCTCGATCTCCGTTTTCGTTGACAGTGTAAATGTCAGGGTCGAAGATCTCTTCGCGAATGCCCCGCAGAGCAGCATCTCGAGGTGTCTCGTTAGGCTTGAACTTTTCCGCGAGCGTCTTGAAGCGGACGCGAAGACGCGAGTCCGCGAGCTTTTGATGCGTTTCGACGAGCATGAGGTCCGGGTTACGCTCGTGGATGAGTTCGACCTTGGCGACACGAATCACGCGCAAGGCTGTTTTGGAAGCAAAGCGGGTAGACGGGCGAAAAGAGAGAAGACGTTGCCGGGCCCCGCTCAAGGCAGCTGCGGCTGTGGCGGCCCCAGCAGCGGCGGCCGTGGCTCCAGCGTTCTTAAAGTGTTGGCTCGGAACACTTCGTGGAGGCATTGAGGCGCCGGTTGACGAGGTGGCCAGCGGCGCAATGCCACCTCCCGTGGGTGCTTCGCCGGGCGAAGTGAGTCCGAGGGTCGTTTCGCCCTTGTGAAGTTCGTCAACAAGCTGCTGCACCGTTTTCGCCTGGCCGGTGCCCCAGCGACTTGTGTCCACGCCATAACGCTCCAGCCAGTTGTTGAGGAGGTTGACGGTGATTTCCCGGGGGTCCTCTGGCAACGAATAGTGCAAGAGCAAATTTTCTTGCTCGACTTTTTCGTGGCGCTCTCGTTTGGATGGCTGCACAACGCGGAACCGGAATTCGGCAATTCGCGAGAGAAGTGAAGAAGCTGGCGGGCCGTCCATGAGGGCAAGATTTTGACGGTAGAGCGCTGCCTTGCGAGCCAGCAAACCAGCCTTGGAAGCAACAATGCCCAAATTCGCTTTTTCCGTTTCATCGCCATCATCGGCACCCATAGTCCCAGCTCCTCCAGGTCGATTTGAGCCTTCAACCGTGAGATGTCCAAGCGTGTTCTGTCGCATGTTTGCGTGTGGTTCCTCGCGAAGAATTTTGGACTGCACGTGCTCGGGGTGCATCCACTGCCAAAGACGAATCACGTCGAGATGCTGTTGATCAACAGCAGTGAAGGACCCCTGCTTTGGAGCTCGAGGACTGAGCATTTCCAGCACGAGAGTGTTGATGTAATATGCTGTTCGCAAACCCGGAAAGGACTTACTTTCGCGAAATTCATGCGTTGGACGCTCGAATCCAGTGGGACGCACCTTTTCAAGAATAGTGGTACCACCGTGCAATATGTTGCGGCGCCGTGCGTGGGGATCGCGCGGCGCAAGCTCGTTTGTTGACGTTGCGATGACTGCCCCGTGAGCAGCCTCAATACCGCTTACGGGCCCCCAAAGCGCAAATCCAAGTTCCTGCTGGACGTTGCGGAGAGCTGCATGGTATGGAGACTCGTTTCGCTTGCACTTGTACGCGGGCAGGCTGTGAACGTCATTGTGTTTCCTACGCAGATCGACCATCTTTAGCGCGTTGACAAGAATGTACTTGCTTTCTGGCTGCACAATTTTAACGCGAACGAGACGCACCACGCGAATGACGCCGTGATTGTCTGCGTACAAATCACTCGCGTTATTGCGCAGCTCCTCAAAAAGGTCTTCAATTGTTTTGTTGGATTGCTCAACCTTCCAGCTACCCCAGCTGATGCGGTACGAGCTAAGTTGATCCTCGAGATAGGACAGAGTGAGCCTGGATCTATCTTTGGGAACAAGAGGCCGGAGGCTCCCGAGGCTCCCGAGGTCCTCTAGCTCGTTGTCGTCGTCATCTTCTTCGTCGTTATCTTCGTCGTCCTCGTCGCTTTTGTCATCAGAAGATGCGTCATCGTTGCCGGTGTCGGAATATTTGCGTGGATCGTCACTGCTCTTGTCTTTACGTTTGCGCGCCCCGTGAATTTCTGTCAAGATCTTCCATGGCTGACGTTCGACGCCTTCTGTGTTCCCGCTACTCCGCGTGGCCCTTCGTTTGTGTTCTGCTACGGCAGCGGCGGCGGCGGCCGCAGCGGCCCTGCGCACTGCAATGCTTGGACTTCCACCAGCGGAGGACTTGGGCAGTTTCCCGAAGCGTTGAGAACGTTCAATAATGGAGCGAAGCTTGGTAGGATTGCTTCTGAGGGTCTTGACTTCGACGACAATTGCCTCGAGAGAACTGTCTACGCCTTGCAGAAACTCCTCGAGTTCTGCATTGTTTCGAAGCTCGTAGTTGTGCTGGAGTCCCGTGGTTTGAATAGCAATTTTATCCGTAAGCACCTCGCTCGCGACCGCTGCCTTGATATCGTTAAGCGTGCATTCTTCGTGCGAGACTGCAGCCCGCACCCGACGTCGGTGTCCCAGGCCGTCGTCGAACTCGACGATGACCTTGACCCCCATGGTGGGTTGCGGCACGCTAAGCCGGCACGCCTTGGCTGACTACAAACTTGCGCGCCCCAGGGAGCGAACGTCCGCCCGCCCGCCTTCTGACCTGCTCGCCCGTATGCTTGCCTCCTCGCCTACTTGCTTTTATCTATTCTGGCTGCCCTCTCGTACGCGCGCAGCCCGAAAAAAATTGCGCACATCACATCCAAATCGTGCGCATGGCCGTTACGACTCGGCACTTCAAGTTGAACGTCTTCGGATTCAACCTTTTTTTTTAAAAGTTCGAGAGTCATTCTGGCCCGGGGCGTCATTCGGGTCGCGTGTCACAATTTCAAGCTACCTCACAATGGTGGCTAACAGCGTTTCAACGATGTTCTGGGGTGTCGCAACACAGTCTGAATGGAATCAAATGTGCTGGGGTTCCGGACAGCACCTGATGGACAGCGCCGGAGTAGATCTGCTTGCGCTTGGGCATCTGCCTGCGCTTGGGCTTTTAAGGCGGTGGCACTCAACGTGTATAGCTGAGAGAGAAAGCCCTGTTTTCTTTTTCGAATGTAGTGCGTTTGCGCGAGATTCTGATCCGATGTAAATTTCCTACATTTCCCAAGAGAAAATCTGTTTTAGAGATCTGATATTTCGCGTATGCCGCAGTAGCGATCATTAGATCGAGAGTGAAGCCAAGAGAACAGCCGGCTCGAAATCACATTGCCGGTCACTCATTTTATGTGTGTGTACAATTATACAAGCCGACTTGGTCGTACTGTCTTCCCTGCGTCCTAGAATCTAACCTTTACATAATCAGACAGGATTAGATGCTTGTCGCTCGACATGTGACTGAATTTCGAGTAAAGGGCAACGACTTTACGTGATCTCGCGTTGATGGCAAGCTCGTCCAAGGATCTATGCTAAAGCTGGCTCGAACAGCCAACGATTCGAAGGGGGGAAAGGTTTTCGCACCATTCTTACTGTGAGTAGTTACCAGAGCTGCAAGAGGCGATTGGGTGTATTTTTCAGATGGTACCGGTCTTAAATTTTCCAAGACAATCGTCTTTTGATACAGAAAATAGCTGACGCTACGTCGCGACACGGTGTCGTCAATTCATTGTGAAGCACTTCAGACGTTGCATGCACATGATGCTCATTGCGTTTTTCAACAACGGTGGGAAGAGTCTCGATCATCTTCGTGAAGACACCACTTCGGACAGGGGCCTAAACGATTCTGTCCTCAAGTGACTGGCAAAGGAGTTTCTGCGCAAGCAAACATGGCCAGATCCGTCATCCTATGTAGCTAAAAGTTCGCGGCGCCAGCCACCATTCCCATATTCTTTCCCCTCACCCCCACCCCTCTTTGTCTCTCTCTCTCTCTCTCTCTTGCTATGATCAATCTCTCTCTCTCTCTTTCTTCCTCATGGTGGCCCTTTCTTTCGCAGCACTTTCGCAGCACCTCCGTAGCCTCTTACCACCACCACCACAACAACAACAACTACAACAAGAAAACAAAGAAGGAAAAAAGTGCTATTGTGGTGTGTGATGGTTGCAAGAAGGTAAAAAAAAATACAAAAATGGGAAGACAAGAAGGCGCGGGACAGGAGCCTGCTTTTTCCTTCCTTCCTTCCGTTCATTCTTCCTTCTGTTTCGATCCGCGGCGCGGATGCATGCTACGCCCACGACTCGGCCGTCAGCACAGGTCACCGCTCTGACGCGCTCTGCTAGCCCCGGCACGATTGCGCGGGCTCGAGCGAGCGAGGCCCGCCGTGGAGAGGGCGCCTCGCAAGCCAAAGTTTCGTAATGCGAGCCACAGGAAAGGACACGAACAAACAAGTCCAGGCGCCCCCAAGCCAGAGCAGCCAGGCCCCGCAGATACTCGATCCACTGCCTCTGCGCGCCACTAGGTAAGAAGCCCCGCATCTCGCCCCTTACGAGAGACGACTGTGAGAGCGCGCGCGGAGGGAAAGTGGAGGGTTATAAAGGAAGAGGAAAAAAGGAAAGAAAGAATAGGATAGAGAGGAAGACGGCGCGAGAGAGCAGGCTGCGCAGGACTGCGCAGTCTCGCGACCTGCATGCCTGCGAATACGTATACGTACCTGGTTTTGCAGAAATGGATAATGGATAACGTGCCCTTCTGGCCAGCTGCTTTATATGTGGGTGCAACTTGAGGTATTGGACTCGAACGGCCCGGCCGGTTTCCCTGCGACCAGTACCAGGCCGCCAGGCTCCGTGAACTCAGGTTCGATTCGGAACGCGGACTCGGACTCGGACTCGGATACGATCTCGAATTCCGTACTAGCTACTCGAGCTCGAGCTCGGGCTCGGACTTGTTTGCTGTTTTCGAGCTCGTTTAGGTTTGCGCGGATTGCAGTTCCAAGTTCTTGTTTGTTTATGAGTCCAATGTCTGATCTCGTTCTGTTAGTCCCAGCCGGACCAAGCCTTCAAGCATTGGCTGGATGGACGCCGTTTCGGAAACAACAGCAGCAACAGCAGCAGCTACAATAGCAACAGCTACAAAGAAGCAGAGCCAGACCCTCCCTGAGACTGGTCGCAAGGAAGGCTTTGGCCGGTGAGAAAGATGCTCTTGATCCACGTGTGCGTGCACGTCTTGCATGCATGCCTGTCCTTTTCTTCACTCTTTCTTGTGGCCCGGCGAGCCTGGCCGGCCTGGTCATTCCGTTGGGCTTGCGGGCGAGCTGGCTTTGCGTCGGCTGCCTGGGTAGTATCGTCCGTTCCGCACGACGGCGATGGGTGGCCGACGAAGGCGTCGCCCGTGGCCCACGTGAAGCGAAGCGAAGCGAAGCGGAGCGGAGCGGAGCTTTTGCGCTTCCATGTCATAAGATTGCGAGGTTCCGCGCGACAGACGCTGTCAACGTGCACGGAAACTTGTTCAACATCCAAGCCAGCACTTCCATTCCAAGCATGCAGGAGCTCGGAAAAGAAAGAAAGAAAGAATGAAAGTTTAATGCATGGTAAAAAGTAGCTCCTGTGCCAAAAAATACGAGCAATCAAGTACTCGCGCCTCTGAACCCGCGGCGGGCCAGCCAAGTCCATCTCGGCCACCATCGGCAGTCTCTGTCCTCGTCTGGCTGGGCCGCCTTCCTTCTCTCGCTCGCTCCGCCTTCGCCCGCCTTCCGGATGGCACTCCATCCGTCTATTCATCCGTCCATCCGTCCATCCATCCATCCATCCATCCATCCGTCCATCCATCTATCAATCAACCAAAACTCCCAAAGCAGAGGCGCCAAGAAATAACCCCAAGCAAGGAAGCAAGCCAGGCAGAGGCAGGCAGGAAGGCAGTGGCCGGCGAAAGCAAAGAAGGAGAGGAAGGCCTCTCTCTATGCCTATCCTGCGCGCCGCGCGCGCGCTCTTCGAGAGCTTTTTCCAGCCCCGCAGCTCTCCCACACCCCTCTCCTAGGATATCACTGTCCCTCTCTCACGCGCTCTCCCTACGCGGAACCCTAGAACCACCATTTTCCGATTTGTTTGTTCCTCTTGTTTTCCCATAAAAGGGAGGGAAAGAAAAAGCCGCCGTGAAAAGGAATAAAGTACAGAGTGGAACTTGAAAGAAAGAAAGAAGGAAAGAAGGAAAGAAAGAAGGAAAGGGCGACAAGCAGGCGCTGTCTTGTCTCTCGGCTCGTCGTCTCGTCTCGTCTCGTCTCGTCTCGTCTCGCGCGAGCCTGGACTCGCGCAATGGATTCCGGCGTATGTCCATTCTGCGCCGCGGGGGCCTGCGCGCGGGGCCGGGCAGAGCGGCGCAGCGGGCAGAGCGCGGCGCGGCGGAGGCGGGCAGCGGGCGGGCGAGCCAGAAGCGAGCAGCGGGCAGCGGCGGCAGCGAGCAAAGGGAGAAAGAAAGGGGAGCCGCGGCGCACTCCATTTCCATCCAATTCCGCATTCCGCAAGCACGAG
>KN805413.1:75577-96943 GCA_000818945.1 Schizochytrium sp. CCTCC M209059
CAGTCCTCGCTTCATCGCGCCGCGCTTCGTTGGTTCGTTCGTTCGTTCGTTCGTCCATCCCTCCGTCCTAGAGAGCGAGCCCGAAGCTCGAGCCCGACGCCGAGCCCAGAGCCCGGCCCCGCGCCCGCGCCAAGGCACGGGACCTCGCGGCGAGCCTCGGAGGCCCCCTCCGCGCCGCGAGCCCGCGTCCGAGCCGCGCCAGGGACCGCGGCGAGCCTCGCGGACCCGCCCCGGGACGCCACCTCGCGCCCGGGCCCGGGAATCCATCCCGCCCGCGCCCGCATCAGGCATCGCGCCGCGCCCGCGCGGGGAGCCAGCTGCCGCCGCCGCTGCTGCCGCTGCTGCCGCTGCTGGCGGGGAAGTCCCCGACGAGGAGCAGGCGCAGGCAGGCAGGCAGCCGTGTACGTACGTACGCGCGTGTGCGCCGTGCATACAGAGCCAAAAGCGAGCCAGGGAGGAAGAAAAGAGCGAGCTCGAGGTCTCCTTCGCCAACACTCGCTAGACCTTGCCGGAGCGCGCGCTTTCCGTACGCCTTGCGCAGCTTCGGGCAGCAGACGGCGAGCAAGGAAGAGAGGGAGCGAGGAAGGAAGGAAGGAAGACTGTCGAGTCAGATCGAGCCATCCGTCAGTACATTTTTAACCCATAGTCTCCCGTCAGCGAGCCACCAGCGGCTCGCGTAAGCACGAGGACGGACACCCAACCCTATAAGACTTACAGCAAAGCAAAGCAGAGCAAAGAAAAGCAAAGCTAGCACGTCAGTGCCATGGACAAGGAAGAGCAAGAACTGGCCAGCACGCTGGCCATGATGTCCTCGACACAGTCTCCAGATGCAGACGCAGGCGCGAGCCCCGCCTCAGAGACGGACGATGCCAAAAATGGCGCCACCGTGAAGAGCGAGCCAAGGAGTGCAAAGCAAGGGAAAAGACGGAGCTCCGAGGACAAGGACCACAACGACGAGGACAACGACGAGGATGAAGACTACGTCGATGAGGAGGATCATGCGCCAGAACGGGCGTCCGCGAACGCCCCCTCAGGTGCGCACGTAGACGAGGCCACGCACTCGGGCCGCTTCTCGGAGGAGGAAAAGAACACCCTGTTCGGTCTCATCCTCAAAGACCCCGACCTCTTTCGTGCCTTTGTGCACCAGCTCACAAAGCGCAAGTGGGGTGGGCGGTCCTGGATGAACGAGATTGCCAAACGCTTCAATCAGCTCGTGCCCTATCAGCGCAAGCACGATGCCGTGCGTCATCACCTCAAGCTGCGCAAAGCCCGCAGCCCAGGCACCGGATCTGACGAGGACATCATCGAGTCTCTCCTCGAGCATTCGCTTGATTGCCACAAGAGCGATACCTGCAGCAAGTGCCTCAGCCTGCACCGCGTGCGCGTGCGTCTCGGCTTTGCCTCGTGTGGATGGCCCGACTGTGAGCACTGCGATAACTCCAAGCCACACGTGCTTCGCCCCTTTGACGCAAGGGCGCTACTTCGTCAGATTCGCGCGCAGGGCGGAGTCGCCAGCCTAGCAGCACGTGGCGGCTCATCGAACGCCGACGCCTCTTCCGGCAAGGGCATGGGCCGGGGTAACCGACGCCCCGGCGCTGGCCTTCCCGAGTTGCAAACGCCGGGATCCGCAAGTGGCCCTTCTGGAAAAGCCCCTGCGCCGCTCACCATGCCGGAGCTCTCGCCGACGAACTTTCACAATATGGCTTCTGGATTTCCCGGCGTGATGCCCTTCTCGCCCTTTTTACATTCCCCTCTCTCGCCCATGCTCCAAGCAAATCTTCGCGCGATCGCCTTTAACTCGCCAAAGAGCGCCAGGACTGATCGTAGCGACAGCAGTTCGTCGACGGGGTCGGAGGTCACGCAGCAACTTCCGGGATCAACCGATGCAGCCAGCGCTGACGCCGCCCAAAAGCGCTTCCTGGCCGCCCAGGGAGACGCCGCCAACTTGATCGCCCTCCAGATGCTCCTTAATACCCCCAAGGGTAACACGCAGTTCGACACATTGTCGCCTATGAACATTTCGACGACAACTTTCTCGCCTACCAATGACACGTCAAAACTCGCGAACATGTTCCTTCTCGCCGGCAACAACCAGAACAACAACAACAACAGCAATGGAATGGGAAATATGGCCATCCCCATGGGCTTTGGAGCAGGTGGCATGGTCGGCAATGCTGCCAGTCCAACACACGGTGGCATGACGGGCTATCAAGCTGCAGCGCAAGCTGTCGCGCAAGTCGCAGCAGCCACGGCAAATAAAACTTCTCCATCGTCAGCGATCGCACAATCAACCCCCTCGGGGGCTGGGGCTGGACTCGGCACCCTGAGCTCGCTCGCATTAGGCGCGCAGCCGTTCTCCCCGGTAGGGATGGCATCCAGCTCCAGCTCGAGTCCCCCAACCTCACCCTCAATTGATCGTTCGATGGTTTTGCCTTTTAACCCCAAGCTCATGGAGCTTGCCGGGCAAGAAACTCCTGCAAAAAAGCGTGCTTTCCAGGATGCCTTTAACACCATCCAGCAAGAAATCAGTCGATGTGCCACGAATCCGGCCAAACAGTCCAAGCTCTCCTCCTCCTCATGAGCGTAGCCTCAGCGGTTGACTGGTGTTGTCTTGTAGTGGTATATCATAGGAACGAAACGAAATACGGAAACCCGCATGTTTGCTCGATTTGCCTGATTCGCTTGATTTGCTTAATTTACTTTGCTTCTTTCATCTATTTCTTTCGGGCTTCCCGCTGCGTTCGCAACTCCGTTGTTTTTCTTCTTGCTTTTCATCGCTTCTTGTTCTGTCCTAGGCCTACTTGAATTTATCTTCTCCTTGTCTTACTTTTTATACCACGCAATACTGTGCCGTGCCATATATTGCCATGTCATGATCGATGATGGACGGGTGCAGCGAGTAGGAATGAAAAGACATTGGCCTCGGCCTTTGGCCTGGCTGCTCGGGCTGCAAAATGTCTTACTGAGAATCCCCAGTTCACACTCGATCAGGCTGACCATGATGCGACATGATGTAGGCCTATACGTAGAGGTTTGGGAGAAGGGAAAAAATTCTTACACAGATCAGCAAAGGGCCGTGCCGGTGCTTCGCGCAGGCTTCAGGTTTGCGCGACCCGGAGGTCCCAGGGCTGCGGCGCACACGCACGGCACGCGAGCTCTGCTCGCAGCTGCGAGCTCAGGGCGCCGCCTGGCTTAGGAAAAGGGAGAAAAGATGCGTCGCCTGCGCGACCTCTGGATGCGAGACCCCTATCTGGTCTCGCTTCGCGACGTTGAGGACGCTGGCGCGCCTGGGTCAGGCCCGCTGGCGAGCAAGGATGCACTTCCAGCCGGGCTCGACGCTGCTCGCAAGAACGGCAAGCTGTTCTGGTTGTACGGGACCACGGATAAACCGCCGGATAACGTGGGCAATCCGTACTCGGAGTTTCCGGGTATCGGCTTCAACTGCTATTGCAGCGAGGACCTGGAAACTTGGGAGGGCCCGTTTCCAGCCTTTCGAAGGCCCGAGGGTTTTTGGGCAGACACGCAGTTCTGGGCCCCCGAGGTGTACGTCTACCGCGGACGTCTCATCATGTTTGCAACCATGAAAAAATCGGGCAAGCCCAACGAGCGCGGCGTTGTTGTCCTCGAGTCACCAGGCGCACGGCCCGAAGGGCCCTTTGTGCCCATCACCAGCGGGCCGACGACACCGCCTTCCTGGTCATGCCTCGATGGCACGCTTCATGTGGAAGACGGCGTTCCATACATGGTCTTTTGTAGGGAATGGACCCAGGTGGGTGACGGCGAAATGTGCGCGATGCGCCTTTCCCCTGCGCTTGCGCAAGCTGCCGCGGCCCCATTCACGCTCTTTTCAGCGTCGCAGGCGTCATGGTGCAAAAGCTTCAACTCTTCTTCGACCTCGCGCCAAGGCAACTACATCACAGATGGGCCTTTTATGCACCGATGCGCGTCGACCGGGGAACTTATCATGCTCTGGTCCTCTAGGGGCCGCAACGACAACTACTGCGTCGGCATTGCTCGCTCTTCGAGCGGAAGGCTCAAGGGCCCCTGGCTGCACGATGCCTCGCCTCTCTTCCAGCGTGATGGAGGCCACGCCATGCTCGCAAGGGTCGGGCTGCAGCGCAGCACTGGGATGTCTAGTTCGACATTTGCACCGTCCTCCCATTCGCTCCTTATCATGGCTCTTCATTCACCCAACCGTCAAGTCCGTAAATCGTCTCCCAAGCTTTTTGGCGTGATTGAAGAGCGCGACCAAACAACGGGACGCGCGCACTTTGATTGGTTTGAGTTTCTTTGAACATTATCACGGCCGTGGTCTTGTGTGTAAGTGCGTGTGAATCTTTATATTGCCCCCCTCCCCCCAAAAAACAAGAAAAAAGAAAAGGAAGACCCCGCTCTGCTATGGCAACACAACAGGACAGGACAAAGCAAGACAGGATAGCCTGGCTCAGCCCTGCCCAGCCCTGCCCAGCCCAGCGAGATATTGCAGCAGTGCATGTGTTCGTGTCAAGGTCACAAGTCGATATTTGTAGTCACGACATGAAAGAGGATCAAGATACGTTAGGTTGCTGCTGCGATCCATCGCAGTCATGTCATCGCCATCGACATGCAGAGGCAGGCTGTTCGTGCGCACGCCCTCTTCTGGGGTTCCATTTCCAACTAAAGCATTAGAGAATGTCTTTGTCTTCTTTCCTGCCCAGTCATGACGAACGAACTAATCTATCTATGAAAAGGTCATACCTCGTTCTCGTTCTGAGCATATGGCGTCTGCTGCCTTCGCTTGAATAATGCGCAGATTGTCCCTTTACGTATAGAAAACATGTAATTCAAAAGTCATACAAAAATTATTTCAAAATGGAAAGGAGTGTGTGCTTCAGCCCCTATATGCTGGGCGGATTTTTTCATGGCTGAGATTGCTGTGAGAATGTGCATCTCTTTCAGCTGCGCCAGGACAATGGCAGTTAAATTAATACTCCAGACAAGGGTGATGGGTGTATATGCACGAGTGCGTGTGGACCGATGTAAACAACTACAACAAACCTCGATTGATGTGTGCGCATGCTCGCGCATCGGGGGAGCAGCTGCTTCTCCGCTGAAACGCATCTTCTTCTTCTTCTTCTTCTCCCTGCTGCTGCTGTTGTTGCTTCTCTTCGTCGTCGTATTTGTCAATTGTGTCAGGGCCAAATTATGACTCACTATTCCAGGGCGAAATCGACGAGAAAAAATTGCTCGGCGCTTGCGAATCAAGTGGTCGACCTGTTCCAGCTTCGACGCGCTCGAGCAACATGATGCAGTCCTTTTCAGGGAGAGATTCAAGCAACGACGAACACTTGCGATCGACGCCATCGCGACTCGTCACGATCGTCTCGTGTAACATGCGAAGTCTCGATCTGGCGAGCCACAGTTGGGAAGCCAGCGATTTTGCCTTTCGGCGCATTTCGTGGAACTTTGCTCCTTTGCGGCTGAGATCCATTTCAAGAGCGTTACAAAGCATTTGCCATGGCATCCCTTCCTCGGGCGTCGCTTGCTCGGCCCCTTTGCTAACGCGGTCCGTGCGCGCCGCGCCTCTGCGGGACGCAGATCGCGATCGCGATGGAGACGGGGCGAAAAAGGACTCGTCCTGCAAAAGAGCCCATAGAAACATCTTGAGAATGGCGCTCGGCTCCAGATTCTTCTCAAGTGCACTCAATTGTGAAAGGGTTCTATTCCATGATGATCCTAGCTGCATAAAGCGCGACATGTACGCGTCAATGTCGGATCTTTGAGCCCTCTGGGCGCCCAATTCGCGGAGGGCATCGAGCGCGTCTTGAGATGAGGTGCAGCGCGTCGGGGTGGCCTCAAACTTTGCTAATAAAACCACTTTTTCCGCCTGCAACGTCTTGATTCGCTCGAGAAGAGCGGCGCGCTCGGAGGCTCGAGCGGGGTAACCACGATGCTGCGTTTGCTTTGATGATTGTGATCGCGACTGCCAAGAGTACGATCCGTGTGTCCCCCCCTGATCTTCAGACCACTGCTGCCGTGGACGATTCTTCATCGATGAATGATAGCCATTGTCGAATGCAGATGCCCCACTGGCTGACTCCGCGGTCGTTCCGGAAGCATAGCCGGACTTTGAAAAAGTAGATGGGCCTTCTGCAGAAAGTTGTTCCTCGAATCCCGTGGCGTTCGCTTCAGAAGCTCGAGACGTTTTAGAATAAGATGGTGGGACGCAGGCGTTTGGAAAGCCGGTCATTTGTCCGCTGAATGAACTTGCGGATACCTTTTTCCTAGCCTTGTCTCGCTCCGCGTGCTGCGACGAGTCTGACGTCGAGTAAGCTGCATCATCCGATTTTGAAGGCACGCTTTGGGAGCGTGAGTTTGAGCTCGAGCTTCGTCGGCTCGCCGGGGCGAGAGAATTTGGGGTCTGCGGGAATTTACACGTCTTTTCAGGCCCTCTTTTCCGTCGTTGCCGCTGCGTCTCCCCAGCAAAGCTATCGTCCACGTCATCCTCGCGCTGTAAGTTTCTCTTGTATTTCCCTTTTGCTGTCGCTCGATGTTTAGATGCCCTCGCCGGACATTTCTGCTCAGCTCCAGATGCATTTGAAGCTCGATCCGACGTAGGGCTTGAGGCTCGTTTCAGTGATCGTGGATGATGGCCCGTTGGCACTGTACCAACGCTAAGATGTTGTTGTGTAAATGTGTCTTTCTGGCTGCTGGAATCTTCGACGTCTTGAGCCCACTGCTCAAGCCCTGCAGCCAGAGAAGGGAAAGCAAGGGCACTTTGCATTCTATCCTCCTCGGACTTGGTGTCCTCATCGCGGAAGAGGTTGCCATGCTCCTGGACCCATTCCAAGAAGTCGCCGCCAAGATTGGCGTCGAGGTCGCCGAGGCCCCCGTCCATCCTCGTGCTGCAGCAGCGGCAAGAATGAACGGAGGAACGCACAGATAAATGACGCGCGAACCCCAAGAGGTCCTATCGAGTGAGTAGCTGCTCGTGTCCTCGCGTCGCCCCGCGTCGCGTCGCGTCGCGGGGCCCCGCGCTCGCTCTTGCTCAACGCGGTCCTGCAGGCCCGCGGCCTCGGCCCCGCCGCCGGGGCCCCGCGCTTTCGCAGGCCGAGCTCGCGTGCGCTTTCGCGGGCTCGCAGGCTGGCTCGCGCGCAGGCAGGCAGCCGCGCCGCCCGCGTCGCAGCCCGGTTCGCTCGAGCCCGGTTCGCTCGAGCCCGGTTTGCTCGAGCCGCCGCAGAGCGCCCGCGCTCGATCAACTTTCGCCCGTCGGCGACTATTAAAAAGAGGGAGGAAATGAAGTTCCCAAGCCCGGCCGGCGGGCGGCAAGTGAAAGTCGCTATAGTCCACTTGGCGGGCGATCAATGCGCAGTGTGGCAGCGCGACTCTGCGGTCGTAATGTCATCAACGCAACTAATTTCCAACCGCGGATCAAATTTGATCAGACTAGGCCTAGGCCTAGATTAGGTTAGATTTTAGATGAGATGAGATGAGATGAGATGAGATGAGATGAGAGCAGCAGCAGGCCGCATCACGATCAGGATGCTAGACGATTAGGATGCCAGAGAACTGGAATGGATCGTGGTGGTCTTCTCCGTTCAACTGCGTGCTGCACTAGTTTGGGGGTCATCACGAGTTGGTTGCTGGCCGTATGTATGGTCGACGAGGCCCGGTGAGGTTCATACATTCAGGTAGAAAGAACGAGCAACGTGACGCATCGGTCATCGTCATCGCACTGCTGAGCGACCGGCGCCTCATGCGCCACGGCATCGGTAATAGCCCGTGCCATGGCGATGAGTTCCGCCGGCAAATCCTGACGCTTAATTAAAGTACGACGTCGGCGCGGCGCGGCTCCTTCGACACCTCGAGACACGAACTTGAGACGCAGACTGCAGCCGGTGCGGCAGCGGCAGCGGCAGCGGCAGCGGCAGCGGCAGCGGGTGTGACAGTTGCACACGCACACATGAAGAAGCTTGGCGGACGAGGCAATGAACGCTTTTTAACTTTCTTGTTTGGAGACTTCATCAAAAGCAAAAAAGGCATGAGAAAAACAAATATTTCGTTCGTACTATCAAAAGCGCGAACCGAGGTCAGAAAGGGTGTGTAGTCTGATGAAAAGGGACAAACACGATCATAGAGTATACATATCAATACAGTCGCAGGGGGCTGATCTGAACAATACCAAAACACAAAGAAAGAGAGGAAAGAACCTGGCGTAAGAGACACAAGAACAAAATTGCAGCCCTTGGCGGATATGACAAAATCTCTATCCTCTGAACTCGTCAAGAACTCTCTGCGCGCATCAATCAAATCAAGCAGTCATCGTCAGTATCATATGTCTTGGAAAAGTCGCACCAAAACAAAAACAAGCATTGGGGGTTAATCATCACGTACCTGTGCAGCGCGTTCCACATCCTGATCTTCTACGCGCTTTCCGCCTTCCTTCGAGGCCTCCACGGCGGCTTCCTCTGCGAGTCTGCGCAGAAACATGAGATAGTTGACGTAAACCTTCGAAAATGAATCAGCCGTCGTGAGCTTGCTGCTGTCTCACATTTCCAATACCCGTCCATTTCTTTTACCTTTGAGCTTCCTCTCTTCATTTTACTCACCATGAGATCCACGCTCTCCCCTACGCGCACGGTGGGTTCGTGGTGCCGCAAGATCTTGCGCACCGCTGCTCGAGGCGGTTTGGCCATCGCCCTGGCAGACAGACAGACAGACACACAGACAGGCAGACAAACTCCCCTTACCCGCTCTTCGCCTGCGGCTCCAGCAACTTTAGCTTCCGCCACGCCGCCCGCGGGCTCCTCGCGCGCTTCCTCGCGGCCTCGCGTCGTGAGCTCGCTCGCGCGCTCGACGGTTGCGCTCGCTGGTTGCTCGTCTGTTTGCCCAGTGGCTTGCTCGCCTTGCCTTGCCTTGCCTTGCTTTGCCTGTCTGCGCCTAGCCGGCGATTTTTTCCCTCGTTGCAAGAAGGCGCAACTCTAAGGTCGCCAAGAAAGCGGCAAACCGCGAGCGCCCGCGCGCGCGATGGCGGCGGCGACGGCGGCTGCCGCGGCGGGCGGCGGCGAAGGAGGCGCGAGGGCCGGGGCAGAAAGAGGACACGCGGACGAGACCACGGCGGCGGTCCAGTCGCTCTTGCGCGAGCGGATCGGGCTCTCCGAGGAGATGCTCGAAGCGGTCCTAAACGTGTCGGCGACGTCGCGCAGCGCGCTGCTCGAGTCGCCGCTGGCGTCGACGTCGTCGCCGGGGTCGATATCGGTCTCGCTGCGGTCGAGCCTATTCGAAGACGATGAGCTCGCGGCCACACCGCTTCGTAGAGCTGGGAACGTAAGCGGCCTCGCAGCAGGCGACAGAGTCCAGGACCTTTTGCTCGAGGAGCTCGAGGCCGTGCGCTACGAGAAGCGCCTGCTCGAGGTCAACTTTAAACGCATGGAGCAGAGTGCCGCGCAGCGCCTTCGCGAAACTACACGACGGTACGATGCCCAGATCCGTACGCTCAAAGAACGTGTGCAGTCGGCGGAGCGCGGGCTTCCCGAGCTACGGCGCAGACTCGACGCCAGTCGCGCAGACTTTGCCGGCGGGATCCAATGTTCTGCGTCCCAGTACGAGCAGCTGCAAAAACTTTCCGAGGAAGAGCTCACCGTCCGCGAGCTTGTGCTCGTCAAGGTTTTCGAACTCACAGCTTCTCTGCGCGCGCAGCTTGCCGAGGCGACTACGCAGCAGGAACGTGCGATTGCCGCCAAGACAGCGCTCGAAGCCCGGACCGAAAGTGCCGAGGCCAGACTCGAAAGCGAGCGGACCCGTTTGCAGGCGCGTGCGCGCGAACTCGAGAATGATCTTGCCCGAGCGCAGGATGAAGCCACGCAGTTCAAGGACAAGCATCTCGAAGCCCTCCGCCAACTCGACAAGGTGCGCGAAGACAGCGAGCGAACTGGGGCGCTGCGTGCGCGCATTTCCGACTTGGAGCGTGAACTCGCACAGGCACGTCAAGTTGGGAACGGGGCTGTCGCGCACGGCGAGGCAACACAGCAGACGCTTGCGCTCAAGGCGAGCGAGCTCGAACACGCTCTTCGTGACCTCGAGCTTGTGAAACAAGACAAGAACTATCTGGCCCGAGAGGCTGACGCGCGCAAACTTGAGGCCGCCCGTCTCACTAGCGAGCTTGGGCGTGAGCAGGACCGCGTGCAGTCGCTCCAAGTTCGCCTCGATGAAGCTCGTGAGCACCTGCACGAGGGCTTGCAGCAAGCACGTTCCGAATACGAGGAGCGACTTTCGCGCGAGGTCGATGCGATGCGCAATGAACACAATAAACAAATTGCACAGCTCAAAGAAGTCCAGCTCGAAACGGCCGAACGGGAAGCGCGAGCCATGCGCGCGGCCCGTGAGGAGGCCATTCTTGATGCGGGGCATTTGCGCGCTCAATTGAGCGATGCGCAAACCGCCCTCGACGAGGCACGCGTAGAGCTGGCTACCAAGGACGCCTCGAATGAAGCGGCGCTAGCGCGTGCTCGCGGCGAGCTGAACCGCCGCGTTTTTGAGATTGAGACGTTGAGCGCGACGGTGGACGCCAAGATGGCTGCCTTGCGCAAGCTCGAGATCGAAAACGAGATGCTCAGAAGCAAATTTGACATTCTTCGCGACGACTTTGCCGCGCTCGAGTCATCGACAGCCAAGACAATAGTGGAACGGACCGCGCGCATCGCCACGCTCGAAGAAAAGGTTCACGCTTACGAGGCCCTTGAACTCGAGCTCGATGCCGCCGTGGTGGAGCAAGCCAAGTTACGCGCTGAAGCCGTCGAAGAGCCTCGCGAAGAGACGGCTGCGCCAGCAGCAGGCGACGCAAAGCTCGCATTCGATGCACAGAGCGAAAACACGAAAACCATGGTTGCCAATGCGTCAGCGGCGGCGTCACGGTTCTCGGCTCAGTTGCCCATTGCTGCGCAGCGACGTGTGCAGCAAAGTGTACTGCTCGCAGAAAAGCTTGTGCGGACTGAGCGGGAATTGGAGGCTTCAAAGCGGCACGCGCGAGAGCTCGAAGCGGCGCTGCGTTCGACTCAGGCCGAAGCGCGTGCTGCGGCTGATGTTGCCGCCAGCGCCACGCAACCGCAGGCATATCTTTTGGAGAAGCTCAAGGACAGAGACACTGCACTCGAACGTGCGCATCGTGAGGCGCGCGAGCTGCAGACCTCTCTTCAGGCCCTTCGCGCAGAGCTTGCCAAGGTCGAAGCGACGCGCGATGGCCTCCATGCCGATTTGCAGCGTGTTCTCAGCGATCGACGCATTCTCGAGCGCGCCATTCCGCGTTTGCAAGGCACAGGCGGCGGCCGGAGCGCCGCCTCTTCCCAAGGACATTTCTCGCCGACGCTCGCAAGTTTAACAGCGACGCAGGGCCGCGGGGAGCCAAAATTTGCAAGTCGCCGAAGCCCGCAGTCCGCACCGTTGCCGGGCATGGGAAAACACGCGCATGGACGTGAGACCGACCCATTCCGGGGCCTCGTGGTGCACGTCAACGACGACAATGACGATGACAATGATGATGATGATGTGGATGATGATGGCAAGCAGGAGGGACGAGAGGGGAATGATCAGAATTTTGACAAGGATGGTGGAGATGGTGACATTGACGACGATGACGAAGAAGAAGACGACTACGACGATGCGTTTGATGTAGATGCAGGAGCAAGCGCTCTCAGCGGTCAAGGCATGCTATTTCATGACAACAACGACGACGATACGATTCAAGAGGTCGACATGCCCGACGCCCTTGGGCGTAGCACCCTCAGCGTAGGTAGTGTGGAGTCGTCGACTTTCGTCTTGCATAGAGAGGACGACCAAGGCATCCCGCTTCCCAAGTGGTATCGTAAGCTTCGGCAAGAGCCCTGACTGATGGACCGGACCGCCTCTGTGGTGAAGGTGAATCATGTGGCAGAGGCAGTGGCTGGCCGGCTAAACCGCTGGCCGACTGGCTGAAATTCGTTCCCACCGATGACGACGAGCTTTTCTTGCGTCCCTCGTCTCCGCTTTCTGTCCCATCGCGTCCCCATCGCATCCACTTTAACCCATGTTCGTGCGCATTTCCGCCCTTCTTCCTCCCGACAGTCCACCTCAAAAGTCACGCGCGTGCGTGACGCCCGTCCATCCGGTCGATCCCGTCTCCTCCCTCCCACGACGACATCATCGTCATCATCGTCTCCCTCTGCAGCAAGAAAATTGAAAAAAAAATTAAGAACGAAAAAATCAGAATAAAGAATTCAATTTGTCCCTATCCGCGAGGAGGGGGGCCGTCTTTACGGTTGCGAGTAGCGCGATCGGATCCTTGTAGGACTCTACTAACTTATACGATAGGAGTCACACGCCGCGGCGGGGGCGCGCGGGCCGCGAGAGCCGGGCGCGAAAAGGCGCGCGCGAGCAGGGGGGGTGGTCGGTTGCGCGAGAAAAAAGGAAGAAGATAAAATGAAAGAATGAACAAATGCAGGAGATAGAATGGATGAATGAATGGATGGATGAATGAATGGATGAATGAATGAATGAATGAATGAATGAATGAAAAAGGGGGAGAGACTGCGAGCGGGCGTTTCACGGGGCCTCGCTGCTGTGCTTGTGCTGCTGCTGCGCCTTTCTTCCCGGCGCGGGTGCTCAGCGCGGAGCGGAGCGGGAAACTCCTGGGCGAGTGCGGCCGGCTTGATGCGCGTGCGAGAGGAGAGGGAGAGGGTCCAGGCGCCGAGGGAGAGGAGGCGCAAGCTGGTTTTGATTTTTGAACCCAGGAAAGGGGTTCCTCAGGCTTCTTTCTCTAAGAGGAATGGACGCGAGGCTGCGAGATGGAAAAAAGTCGGGCGCACTTTGCGGAGCGGCGCAGCGAGAGAGGCTTGGGGGTGAGATGCATGCTTGGCACGATACCACGTGGAGACGATGAGATTGGATTCGCGCTTGCTTGCTTGCTTGCTTGCTTGCTTGGCTGGCTTGCTTCCTTCACTTTCCCCTTCCTGGATTCGAATCCGGTTTGAAGGAGGAAAAAGAAAAAGAAAAAAGAAAAGAAAGGAATGTAAAAGAAATTTGGATTCGAATTTGAATTCGAATTCGAATTCGAATCCAAAGCCGTAACGAGGCAAGACAGGTACGTCCGAGCAAGCGAATGCCGCGCGCTCGCGCAAGACTTCATCAGCACGCACGATCGATCCATCGATCGATCCATCGATCGATCCATCGAGAGACCGAAGGCCTTTCGCACGCACGCACGCACGCACGCACGCAAGCACGCACGCAAGCACGCACGGGCGCAAGTTTTGAGAGGGTAGATGGTGGTGGAAATCGTGCGGCCCTGGGCACGCCAGGCTGGCTTGGCTGGCCGGGTGGCTTCGCGAGGCCGTCTTCGCGCGCGATGCGGAGAGCGACGGCCTTCGGCGGCGTGCGGGCAAGAACTGGCGCGACGCGGATGAGCCCGAGAGACTCTTCGTCGCGAGATCGCAAGATCGTCGCCAGGTAGCCGACGAAGGAAGACACCAAGAACGGCTTCGGGACCGGTCCCGAGCAAGAACGGCTTGGAGGCGACGGTGGCCGTTGTCTGTCACCCATGGGGCCTGGATGGATAGCGCGGGCAGGAGTGCGGGCGGTGGGACGTGTGTCTGCCTGCTTGCATGCATGCCTGGAGAAGAGGGAGGACGCGAACCTGACTCTGATGGACTTGAGTGACTGACTGACTTTATGATGACATATCTACGACAATGACGACCCAACCAATATCCAGATTCGAAGAAATAGCAAACAAGCAAGCAAAATGTCGGACGACAAGATCAAGGTGTGCATCACCGGTGCCGGCGGCTTCATCGCCGCCCACCTCGGCAAGAAGCTCAAGGAGCAGGGCAAGTATGTCGTTGCCGTTGACTGGAAGAAGCAGGAGTTCTTCAAGGAGGAGGAGTTCTGTGACGAGTTCAAGCTTCTGGACCTGCGCAACCTGAGCAACTGCGTCGCCGCCACCGAGGGCTGCCAGGAGGTGTACAACCTCGCCGCCGACATGGGTGGTATGGGCTTCATCCAGTCCAACCACTCTGTGCTGTTCTACAACAACACCATGATTTCGTTCAACATGGTCGAGGCCGCTCGCCGCGCCGGCGCCAAGCGCTTCTTCTACGCCTCTTCCGCTTGCGTGTACAACGAGTCCAAGCAGGAGGATGAGGCCAACCCCGGCCTCAAGGAGGAGGACGCCTGGCCCGCCCAGCCCCAGGACGCTTACGGCCTCGAGAAGCTCGCGTCCGAGGAGCTCGCCATGCACTACGGTCGCGACTTCGGCTTTGATGTGCGCATCGCCCGCTTCCACAACGTCTACGGTCCCCACGGTACCTGGACCGGTGGTCGCGAGAAGGCCCCCGCCGCCTTTTGCCGCAAGGCCCTTACCTCGACCGAGGAGTTCGAGATCTGGGGTAACGGCGAGCAGACCCGCTCGTTCATGTACGTCGATGACTGCATTGAGGGTATCCTTCGCCTCATGGACTCGGACTTCCTGAAGCCCATCAACCTTGGTTCCGACGAGATGGTCAGCATGAACCAGATGGCCGACATGGTCATTGAGCTCGCCGGCAAGACCGGCCAGCTTAAGCACAAGCACGTCCCGGGCCCCGAGGGTGTCCGTGGCCGCAACTCCGACAACACCCTCATCAAGAAGGTGCTCGGCTGGGCCCCCGGCATTGACCTCAAGTCTGGCCTCAAGCTCACCATGGCCTGGATCTCCGACCGTATTGAAGAGAAGCGCAAGGAGGGTGCCAGCGATGCTGACTTCCAGTCTTCCAAGGTTGTGACTCAGTCCACTGAGTCCCTCGACTCGCTCAAGTAAACGAGCAGAGTCTTGCGATTCATGCATGCGTAGCTAGCCAGCCATTTGCCTTTTAAAATTTGAAAAAAGCATTTGATCACACATACACGTTATGGTACTATTTTCTTTTCGGTTTTTATGACCACGACCTTGAATTTTCGTTCAACCATCCATTCATTCGTTTGGTCGTGCGACATGACATTCCAGCTTGACTTACAAGGTCTACTTTGAAGTTCTGCCAACGTAAACAGTCTTGGCTTTATGCAGAATGTGGATATCTTCTTCTCATCCTGAAGCGTTGCGTCCCTGCATTCCGCCAATCTTCAGTGTCCCACCTCTGATTAGTAGAACCTTTGCTCATTAAGATTCAACCTAGGCCCTAACACAAAAAGCATCTACAACATTTCTTCATTGATTTGTATATTGAAGAAACACATTGGCAACGTCGAGAACTCTGCCCGCACGGTGCACTTGATGCCCAAATTAGACAAGGCTCCCCGGATGAGGCCACAGGGGGCAATGAGAAACTTCTTCGCCTGCTCTAGGCTCTCCTCGTCACTGTAGTCAATATCAACGCTAGATACCCATGCGCACTTGTTGTCATGGAGAACGAAAACACCCTTGTGATTCGTCTGCAGCTTGTCGACTTGTTTGCCAAACATTGCGAGCCATAGGTCCTTGCACAGAAACTTGACAACCTCGAGCGTACTGGTAAACTTGGCGTGTGTACGCGTGAATCTCTCCACAAACCGGTGCCCAATCCCGAACCCGAGCATTTCCAGCTTGCCCAGATCGTTTTGCGCATCGCAAATGCGAACCTGTGTGAAAGGTATGACAAGATGTTAGTCAGGAGCAAGCAAGCAAGCAAGCAAGCAAGCAAAAAACCAAAGAAGCAAACAAACAAGCATGATGCTAAAAGAGTGCTGGCAGTAAAGTAGCTCTTGAAAAGCATGACGTACCAACTCAAATGCAAGCATTCGGTACGCAATGGCCGACATTGGTCCCCGCGACTGCGATGCTCCACTGCGAGCCTTGGGTGTCGTGAGCATTCGTCGCTGCTGCATCTGCGGAGCCGCAGCTGGCTTGACGCCGAGCGCGGCCTGGGCCGCCTCCGCGGTCGACGCCGCCGAAGCCGTGCCCGGTCTTGCCGCCAGGCTCGCCTGCGGCATATCGGGCTGCGGAGTCTGGCTTCGACCCTGTTGCGCCTCCTCCTGCTGCTGCTGGCTAGGCGGGGGCGGCGCGCCCGCGTGTCCCGAGGGCGTTGCCATGCTGTTGCTCTCAGGAGCCCGCCACCCGCGCAGCCCGCGCGCCGTAGAGTTTGCCTCGACCCGAGTCAGACCTCAAACTACAACCAAGCTTGGATAGATACGTAGATAGATAGAGATACTACTCTGCGCTGGCAAAGGGCTGTGTGCGCCATGCCGCACGACGACGCCGCCAGGGACCGCGATCCGGCTGCCGCTTCGCGCGAGGCGCTCGTGCGCAACTGGCGGGCGCGAGGCCTCTTCGGCCCGGACGTAGCTGCCACATCAGAACTCGAAGTCGCAGGTTGCGGCGCAGAGGCTCAAGAAGAAGGCGACCCGAAGGAAATCAGCACGGCCAAGAACTCTGTCTCAGAAGATCATGCCAACGACAATCGAGAAGACGAAACGAAAAAACCACGGCCATGCTCTGGCGTCTCCGCTGCGAGCAAAGATGATGTTCCTCTTTCGCCGCCCTCGAGATCGCCGGATGCCGTCGGATGCGGATTTTTAGGCGACTCCTATTTGAGCGTGGCTGCGCCCATTCACAAGACCACAAACTTGGTCCAGAGACACGACAACATACCTGCGCTTGCTGCTGCAGATACTGCTGTTGTCGAAAAGAACCATGACCAAGCGAGTGAGATTTCGTCCGCCAGCACAAATGCGGATTATTCTGGCGCCAGCGAGCAAGATTATGGCGCTTTGGAACCTTTGCTCGAGGCACACGAGTTTGGCTCTTCCGAAGCGTGGGCTGCGCCGCCATGGCCCGGGGAGACGGTGTACGATCGTAGAGATGCTGCTGGCCTTCGTACACGGAACCTACCCGGAAGTTGTCTCGTCTTTGAGTCGCGTTTCGAGAGCGGAAATCTTGCTCGTGCGGTGCGTCGAAGCTCAGCATTTTATGATCTCCACCTTCAGCTGGACCCACGATCCGAAAAACCCCATGCACAATGGTTCTATTTTAGCATGCGCAACCTCCGTCCCAACAAGGAATACCGTTTCCGCTTGCTCAATTTTACAAAAAACGAATCTCTCTTCGGCCGACAAGGTGGCTGCAAACCAGTTCTCTACTCTGCGCGCCAGGGATCCTGGCGTCGCGTAGGAACTGACGTCTATTATGGCCCCGTCAAGGACCATAACACTGCGCTCTGTTTCGCCCTCACCTCCCAGGGCGATTGCACCCCAACGGACCCATTTTTCCTCGCATTTTGCTACCCGTATCGGTACACTGACCTCCAGCGCTTTCTTTGGCGTCTGCAAACTGACGAGACACGTCAGTTGCGGTTCACACGGGCGCTCTTGTGTAAGACTGTGGCTGGAAATCGCTGCGATGTCCTCACCATCACCTCTCCAGAGACAACGGAGCAACCGCTCTCCAAGCGCCGCGGCATCGTTTTGTCGGCACGCGTACACCCAGCAGAGTCAAATGCAAGCTGGATCATGCAGGGCTTTCTCGAATTCATTACGGGTCCTAGTCTTGATGCCAAGTTGCTTCGCGACCAATTTGTCTTTAAAGTGATTCCCATGCTCAACCCCGATGGCGTAATCGTCGGCAACTCGAGGTGCTCGCTTGCAGGTGTCGATCTAAATCGGAACTATGCTACGCCGTCGCCTCGCGATCACCCCACCATTGCTCAAACCAAAACTCTCATTCGCGAGTTTGCGCAAAGCCACCAGGTCGTTCTATACTGTGATTTTCACGGCCACTCGCGTCGCCACAATATTTTTCTGTATGGTTGCATCTCTGCTCGTCGTCGCAGACATCAATTTGCGCCTCCATCTCCATCTGTCACCCCCGTCATCGTCAAACCCGAGCCTGCCAAGCCTGATGAACCTGTTCGCGCAGATGTTGCCGATGCAATGGGCGATTTTCTCGATCTCATCGGGGCGCCGGCAGCAACGCCGAACAGTGACGAGATCGCGACTTTGAACGACGGAGAGGCGTCTTTGGAACACATGACTACGCTCGATCTCGATGGGGTATCCAAGACTTCCCATGACGACAAGAACGACGCCAGTGGCCACAACAATGATGCGGACTCTGATTCTGGTGCTGGTGCTGGTGCTGCTTCTGATGCTCATAACGACGACGACGACGATGCTGATGCTGATGATGACGACGATGACGATGATGATGACAATGATGATGACGACACGAATGACGACGACGATGTTGACGATGACGACGACGACGACGACGACGATACGAGTATCGAGCACCGACGGGCTTTTGGAGGAAACAAAGATACTTTGACCAAGGAGAAGGAGAATAATGAGGATGTGGCCGACTGTAATCACGACAAGGGTGTTAATAGTAGCCAAAGCAGCGCAGGAGAGAAAAATGCGTCAGCTGGCAAGCCAAATCGTGAACCATCGCCAACAGTATTTATCGGATCAAATGGAACGCTCAAGTCAAAGAGAAGGATTGCCGACTATTCCAAAAACGCCCCCGTTCCTGTTCCTATCTTCCCGCAAAAACTTGCCGAGGCCAGCGTACTTTTCTCACTGGTGGATTGTAAAAATGCGGTGACCAAAGCCAAAGAGTCGACCGGGCGCGTCTGCATTCATAAAGAATTCAAGGGCCGTATCCTTAGCTATACCCTTGAAGCGTCACTCGGTGGTGTAGACGCGGGGCCTTTGGCCGGAGTGCACATAAACCAGGCTCATCTGCTTGGCATGGGCGCGGCATTTGGCGATGCTCTTCTCGATTTATTACTTGAGCTCGATTCTGCGCCAAAGACAACATCAATGAGCGAAACAAAGTAGTTGAGAATTTATTTTCTTTTTTGTTGTTTCCCACGTCTAGGCCTAGTGAAGATCGCACGAAGCGCTAGATTGTGTCCTCAAGATGCAATTTTTCCAAACATTTATGATACAAGAAAGATATTTTTTTTTAATCACCTTCGAGATGCTTGTGTCGTGAGTCTTGGCAGCTCGGGTGTTCGTAGCGTTGAGGTCATCAATGATTTAACCTAAATCCGGAAACAAATCTATACAACGCTGAGAATTGGGTCTTGTACAGGGTCCCACACAAGATCGGGATGCTTGTAGCTCCAGTCTGTAGTGCTCGGAATCACATGTACAAGTTTGTGGTCGCACACGCCCGCAGGGCCTTGAGTAACCTTGCGCTTCATACGCACAAGAGCGTCGTCATCTTTGGGCCAGACCTCCACCTGTCGCGGTTCTTCCCAATTCTTGGGAGTGAAAGTAACCAACGTGGGGCGAATGAGAAACTGAGTCTGATCTTTCGTGCCATCGTCAACAGCATCGAGGGCGGTAGCTGTCGGCGCGGAAATAACGGAAAGCTTGACAAGCACAGGCGCAATGGGTCGTGTTCCGAGACAAATCGTGTACATGGCTGATGTTTGTCCCTCGTCAATGTCATAGACAACCTCAGCGCCGCTAAGGACAACCTTTGCATCTGGATCCATCTTGTCGAGACCCTTTTTGGCGCGCTCCTGTCGAATGCGCTCCTCCTCGATGCGCTGCTGCTCGAGTTTGGCCGCACGATCCTTGCGAAGCTTCCGAAGGCGTACGGCATCGGCAACTTGACGGAGTCGGCGATCCTCATCGTCACGAAGGGTTTGCCGGTTGGCATCTCGCCAGTCCGCAAATGCTTGCCGGCCTTGCGTAAGCTTTTTGGAAATCTCTTTTGATGAGAGCCGGCCCTGGAAGGCAAATCGAGCAATTCGGTCCGGGCACTTGCTAAAGTCCCAGGCTTGAGCCTTGGTGTGCCAACGGCGCAGCTTGCTGCGTTTAAATTCGACAAACATACCGAAAGGAATGAGATCAAGCTCATCGCGTTCGTCGTCGTCGTCATCGTCGTTGTCGTCGCCGCCGCCGCCGCCGCCGCCGCGTCCGTTTCCGGTCGCGCCATTGTTCAGTGCTTTCTGGGACCCTCCTCGTCTCAGAGCCTCTTTAGCCTCTAAGTTTTTGTGCGCTTGCAAAAGCTGCTTTTTCAAGGGCTCGTCCTTGTACTTTTGCTTCAGTGGCGTGTGAAAATCAAAGCGTCCGTTCTTGGATGCATCATAGCGATGATCTCCACGAATATCGTGAAAAAAACGCTCGAGATTGTTCATGGTCCGTTCCTTGTTGAAAAATTGACGGAGCTTCATACGAATCTGCAGGCCTCCGCGCAGAGCGCTAGGGTGCATCACCACCGCGTATGCCATGAAGATCGCATGTTCGTAATTCAGGTTTTTGTAATGATGGTAGACGGGGTCACCGGAGAAATAGTCGAGGAAGAAACGCCTTGCAATGCAGCAAGCTAGGTCCCATGTAGAAAATTGCTCAAGAAAGATTGCCATTTCGTTGTACAGATGAAGGGCAAGCGCTGACTCGATGGGATTGAGACCCGCCCGATTTCGAACCGTCATATCTGCGCCGGCATCCACCAGCATCTTGGCCATTTCCAGACCTTGGCTCCCGAGCGTCAACGCGTGATGAAGCGCCGTATATCCTGCGGCGTCCTGCACGTCAACTCTGCATGCGCCTTGTGCAAGAAGTTGGCTTAGTATTTTTGGTTTTTGCTGCAAAATAGCAAGATGAAGAGGTACCAGTTTGTGCGGGCCAGAAATATTGACATTTTGCGTAGCGGCTTTTGCAAAGATGTTCGAATCATTCCCGACACCCGGTCGTCGGAGCATGTCGTCGTGAAGTCGGGGCAATCGACCACGTACGTGCGCGCGTCCATGTGCGCCAGCCAGCTTTGCATCTGCAGCTTGCTCTCGCTCATAAATCACGTCGTAGGCCTTGGTTCTTTCGCGTCGCCGACGCTCCTCGCGCAGCGCTTCGCTCCAGAGCAGGTTTCTTTCGTCTTTCCGCCTCGGCGTCTCGCGCAAGACTCCCGCGTGAGCCTCTCCGCGGTCAAGAGCTGCCTGCTCTTCCTTGCATCGCGCGAGCTCCTCTGACTCCAGCCTAATCGTGCGGTCCTGCCTCCACACTGCCGCGAGACTTGCGCTCTTGGCCGCCGCTCCCGCTGGAGCGACGTCCGAGCTCGCATCGCGCTTCATGCCCTCCCGCATCTCCACGCCCCCCTTGCCGCGCGCGACTTCCGCTTTCCTTGCCGCGCGCTTTCGCGCTTTCGCGCTCTCAAGCTCCCAAGCTCGAGAGCGCTCTCAGGTCCGCGCTGAGGGCGCGAGAGGAGAAAAGAAGCCTTGGAGAGAAAAGAAAACTTGGAGAAAAAGAGGGCCGCGCACACACGCGTGCCGACACACACACACACCCTGGTACACACGGGTGCGCGGGGAGGGGTGCGCGCACGGGCTGGTCCCCGTTCTGGCCGCCTTAACGCCGTGCACACGCGCGGGTACTCAACGTGGCGAGCGAGAAGGTACG
>KN805413.1:97049-124343 GCA_000818945.1 Schizochytrium sp. CCTCC M209059
CCCGCGTGCCCGCTGGCCGAGCGAGAGAGCGAAAGAAAGTAACCTACGCCAGCGGGCGCTCGCGCGCTCGTGCACGTGCTCCAGGAGGGCGACCGCCTCCGTCGCGGCGTCGCGGAGGAGCGAGCGAGCAGCCGGAGGAGAAGCCGCGCCTGCCGAGGAGGAGGAGGAGGAGGAGGAGGGGGTGGAGCAAGCGCTTTTCAGCTCCCGTCTCCGCAAGACTCGGCGCTTTGACGCGAAAGGTGACCATGCGCGGCCTCGAGAAAGGCGACCCGGAGGAGCTCTTCGAGCTGGAGGAGAGCCTGGGCGAGGGAAGCTACGGCGAGGTGTTCAAGGCGAGCTACAAGGACGGTTCCGATGGTTTCGTGGCGGTGAAGATTATTCCGATCGAAGATGACATTGCGGACCTTGAGAAAGAAATCGATATCCTCAAGAGCACCAAGGACACTTTCATCGTCGAATTTGTCGGCGCCTACAAAGAAACCCAGGAAGACCGCATCTGGATCGTTATGGAGCTATGCATGGCCGGCTCTGTCAACGACTTGATCCATATTTGCAACAAATCTCTCGAAGAAGACGAGATTCGCGTTATCAGCGCGTCGGTGCTATTGGGCCTCCATTACCTGCACTCGCAGCGCATGATTCACCGTGATATCAAGGCCGGAAACATCCTCTTGACAGAGTCTGGCCACGCCAAGCTTGCTGACTTTGGCGTCAGTGCCAGGCTCGAGGCTGACCAGTCGAAGAGACGCACCGTCATCGGCACGCCCTTTTGGATGAGCCCAGAGGTCATATCGGAGAGCAGTTACGATGGCAAGGCCGATATCTGGTCGCTAGGCATTACGATTATCGAAATGGCCGATAAGGAACCACCGTACTCTAACATACACCCCATGCGCGCCATCTTCATGATCCCCTCACGGCCGCCTCCCAATCTTTTGCACCCCGACAAGTTTACCGACGATCTCCAAGACTTTCTCAAGCAATGCTTGCAAAAGGACCCGTCGAAACGCCCTACTGCGCAAGATCTCATGGAACACCCTTTTGTGCGGGACACAGTCGACGAGCTGGACTCGGGTGAGGACCGTGGCTATTCGCCCATCATCGAGAACCTCGTGAAAAAACACCTCGAGGAGATCAACGAATTTCGCCTCGTGGAGTCGCAGAACCGGTCGCAGGGCATCACTACGAGCATTTCCGGTACGCGCGGCATGACGGCGCGTTATGTGGAGGGCACGTCGCGCAGAACCTCCAAGGCACGGAGTGGAAGAGACACCATGGAAATGAATGAGGATTCTGGCACACTTGTGGCCAATGGCACTGGCTATGGCACCTCCATCTTCACCCCGCCCACCTCTACGGTGCAACCCAGAGAAGCGAGCTTTATGCGCTACTTTATGTCACACAAAACCAAGAAGAAGGCGCACAAGCAGCAACTGGATGAGGATGATGATGATTGGACCATCCCGGACAACGCGCAGGAGATGATCGAGCTCACGAATCGTCTTCAGAACTTGGACCATCAGTTCCAGCGCGACGTTGCTGAGCTCAAAAAGGCCTACGACGAGCGTCGCGCTGCGCTGCTCAAGATGGTCGAGGATCCGGAATAAGTTGTTGAGCCCCTTTTCGTAAAGCCTGCGCAGCCCTTGTGCTTGCTTTGAGTTCTATCCTTCTCGTGTCAAGGTGTTTGTTTCACTCACGTCCAGACATCTCTTTCTATGTGCGTGCCTACGTGAACCTGTTTCTTTGCGACGCTTTCCGGCCACGCTCGGTTCAGACGAAGACTTCCTTTAGCCAACATTCATCAACCGAATTTTATTGCTGTTCCTTTTCCAGGATAATGCCTTCTGCCGTTATCCACAGAGATCTCTTACCTGCTGCAGCCAAGTCTGTGTGCTTGGCAAGTTCGTCCTTTATGCAGTCATGTCTTTTTCACTGTTTTTTTTTTCAATCATCTTTTTCTTCTTTTCACAATCACACCTAACTGGTGAGACTATGTTCCCTGTGTTCCCTTGAACCTAACTGTCGCCGAGCCCGTGTGCGATGCATAGCCAGACCCTGCTCGGCGACGTGCGCGAGAGGGCAATCACGCGCAGGGCCGGCGTTGCTCGCGCTTTGGTCGCGCGCGCGCTTGGTGGCCCTCTCCAAGCGTGCAGTGTCTTTCTTCTATTTCTTCTTCTTCCTCTATTCTGTCATCGTGCTTCTTGTCAAGGACAAGACGTCGAGATCGTTCGAAGCAAACCACCATGAGCGCGGTCCTGCAGGACGGCCTCGGTAGCCAGCTCCAGGATGTCGGCATGGAAGAGGGCCAAGACCTGGACCATGAGGAGCTGGTGAATACGTTCACCTCGTTTCTACGGGACTCGGACCTTCGAGAAGTCTACGCTGACAAGATTGAAGAAATGGTCGAGCGTAAGGTATACCGCTTGCACGTGGACATGAACGATCTTCGTAAACACGACGCAGAGCTCACGGGCAACTTGCTTCGTACGCCACTGCCGTACATTAAGGCCTTCGAATCGGCCATCGAGCAAGTGACGCTGGCGCAGCACCAGGCGGAAGAGCTTCGCGACGACAAGGTCAAGTTTCACGTCGGCTTCATCGGCAGCTTTGGCGCCAACCACGTCTCACCGCGTGCCATGCTTGCTAGATGTCTGGGGCAGCTCATCTGCGTCGAAGGAATTGTCACGAAAATGTCGATTGTGCGTCCAAAGCTCGTCAAAAGCGTGCACTACTGTCCGGTGACCAACAAGCACGTGATTCGAAATTACCGCGACGCAACCTCCCTCGACGGTTTGCCTACCACGACTGTACAGCCCAAGGTGGACGCCGAAGGAAACCCACTCGAGACCGAGTTTGGTTACTCTGCCTTCAAGGACTTCCAGACGCTCACAATCCAGGAAATGCCAGAGCGTGCTCCGATGGGTCAGCTGCCACGTTCTGTGGACGTCATCCTCGATCATGACCTCGTCGACCGTTGCAAGCCAGGCGATCGTGTCAAGGTCGTTGGCGTTTTCCGCGCCATTCCTTTGGGGACTGGCGTTGGCCAGTCTTACCTGAGCAAGCTCGTAGCCAATTCAGTGCAAACAATCGGCGACGAGGTACAGGGCATTACTATGACCACGGGCGACCTGCAGAACATTAGGGAACTTGCGCAGGATCGCAACGTTTTCCAGGTTCTCTCACGCTCTCTCGCACCCTCCATTTATGGTCACGAATTCATCAAAAAGTCCCTTTTGCTCCTGCTTCTCGGAGGCATGGAAAAGAACCTTGAAAACGGCACCCATCTGCGCGGCGACATCAATATTCTCATGGTCGGCGACCCGTCCACAGCCAAGTCGCAGCTGTTGCGCTTTGTCTTGGGCATTGCGCCGCTTGCAGTGTCCACCACGGGTCGCGGTTCAACAGGCGTCGGCCTCACCGCCGCGGTCACGACCGACCCAGAGACGCGCGAGCGCCGCCTCGAGGCTGGTGCCATGGTTCTCGCTGACAGAGGCGTGGTATGTATTGACGAGTTTGACAAAATGGGCGACAATGACCGTGTAGCCATTCACGAGGTCATGGAGCAGCAAACGGTGACCATTGCTAAGGCTGGCATCCATGCGTCGCTCAATGCCCGCTGCTCCGTTGTTGCAGCAGCCAATCCAATTTATGGCCAGTACGACAAGGATCTCTCCCCGCAACGCAACGTGAATCTTCCCGACTCCTTGCTTTCGCGTTTTGACCTGCTCTTCATTGTGCTCGATAATCTCAACCCGGAGCACGACCGTGCCATCTCCGATCATATCCTCAGGCTCCATCGCTACCAACGTCCGGGGCAGGAGGGTCTTCCGTTCCGCTCTGGTGGGAGCGACATGACCGCAAGTGCTCTTGAGGAGACAGAGGATCGCGAGGATATGACCGCCCCAGTGCATCAGAAATTTAACCCCATGCTTCACGGTGGATTTGCCGCGGGTGCTGGCCGTCGTGATCAACTCTTGCATCCGGAATTCATTCGTAAATACATTCACTACGCAAAAAGTCGGATTAAACCGGTATTGACCATGGAAGCGTCTGACTTTATCAATCAGGAGTACGCTTCGCTTCGTCAGGAGCAGGCCACAAAGACTCTCCCGGTGACCGCGCGTCAGCTCGAAAGTTTCATTCGTCTCGCCACTGCCCACGCCAAGGCACGACTTTCGAGCGAGGTCGAAGTCTGCGATGCAGAAGAGGCCCTTCGTACCATGCGTTACGCTCTGTACCACGATACGATGCCGCCAACTGATGCTGACGGCGACGCCTCACACAATCAGCAGCCAGGAAATGAAGTCCCCGCCCCGACTGATCGTGTTCGGAGACACTCCGGCGATGACATGAGCGACGATTCGAGCGACGATGGCTTAAATGCTGGAGATGGTCGAGACAGTGGCGGCGACGACGACAATGACGGCGATGAAAACGCACGTGGGACTCAGAATAGTAGTCTGCCGGCAGGCGCAACGCCTGCGTCGCGCAAACGGAGGAAGCGCTCGCGTCTCGATTCTGCGCCGCGGTCGGCAGGTCGACGATCCAAGAAGCCCTCTCTTGATAGCGACAGCGAGGATGATGGCATGGCCGAGGACCACAGCAGCAACGAAGAGGAGGTGGTTGACGAGAACTCGGAGCGCTTCACGCTCGTCAAGACAACCGTGCTTAAGGTCTCGCGCGAACAGCGGAACGACATGCTCGAATCAAGCGATGTCTTTGACGCTGCCAACAAAGAGCTGAAAAAGACTATTCCTGGTGCAAGGCCGTACTCGCGGCGTGAGTTCGATCTCATTTTGGAGCGCCTCGAAGCGCGTAACCGCATCATGTACCGTGACGGCATGATTACCATGATTTAGTCTGAATATTGAGACAGCACGCCAGCCAGCCAACTCAGGCTTCAAGTACAAGTTGGTTGGGACCACAATGCTTTTTCGATCTGATTTCTCGTAGAAAACAAAAATTAAACTAAACTCTTTCACCTCGAAGTGCATTGCAATGCAATGCTAGCTAGCTAGCTAGCTAGCTAGTTAGCAAGCAAGCAAGCAAGCCAAGGAAAGAAAAGAGTATTCGCACGTACCAACCTAGTGGGTTGGTGCCATACGGATATGGTACCACAAATAATGTGTAAAGTTAGCAGCAGCAGGGATGCAGAGATCATAGGCAAAAAATTGATTTGTTAAGACAAAGCTACTTTTTAGAAACATTGCGCTCGAGGAGATCAAAAGCGTCTCCGTCAGCGCCGCCGCTGACTTCGTCAAGGTGCGAGACGTCACGAATGGTTGAATAGATGCGCGTGAGTGCGCGTGTGATGTTTTTGAATTCGGGGCGCCGGTCCGGCTCCGAAGCCCAGCAACGCTCAATGAGCTGGCCGCATTGCTTCGGGTACCCAGAATGTGGCAACCCGAGGCGCTTGCCCTCGGCAACAAATTTACGAACGTCGCTGGGTTCCCACGACGCAAAAGGAATCGCTCGAGTGTACATTTCCCACATGAGAACTGCAAAGGCGTACACGTCAACCTTGCGGGAAAAGAGGCCGCTCTGCAGAAGCTCCGGGGCCATGTACGCCGGAGTACCCGCAGCCGTGACGGAGGTGGATACCAGTCCAAAGTCGCACAACTTGACGTGATAACCTTCGCTCACGAGCACGTTGTGTGACTTGATGTCACGATGGATGACAGCGGGGACCTGCGCATGCAGGTACTCCATGGCAGAAGCGAGCTCGATCTGCATGCCGAGCAGCTGCTTTTCGCGGAGTTCCTCGCGAGAATTATGCAGGATGTGGAAGAGAGACGACTCGCACAGCTCAAGCACCATGCAGAACCGAGGAGCACGCGTGCATGCGCCAAACATTTCCACAATGTTTGGATGTTTGAGCTTACTCATCACGAATAGCTCGTCCATGAACTCCTTCTTGACGGCAGCATCAGCACGCGGATCAAACAGCGTCTTGAGTGCTACCTGCTTGCCTTTCCAAAAGCCTTCGTAAACGATTGCAAATCCGCCGCCTCCGATTTGCTCTCCAACCTCCACCTCGCGAATATCGATTTGTCGCCACTGGCCCTCGAGATCGTCTTTGGACTCCGCAGACGCTTCAACATCATCATCAACACTATCTACGCAGGCGTGTTTACGGAAGCTGGCTGACAGGCCTGCGACCTGGTCGTCCTCATCTCTGGTCTTGCCCTCTCGCTGCATTGTTTATTGCCTTGATTGAGGTTGTTGCGAGTTCAGTCAAAGACAGAGACGCCAATGCTGATCGTCGCAAACTGCTTTGCCCTGCCTTGCAAGTTGCAATGGGGACTTCACCTTTTTCCTTCGCTCACGAGCAGTGACTTCGCAAAGTAGCCTCAAGCCACAACGCCGCGCAGAACGCAAAGAAACTCGGTCCCGCCTGCAACGAACTCACTGTCACGTGCCGCCGCCTCGAGAGGAATTTGAACTTGGTAAAGCGGCAGTGGCAGCAGCAGCGGCAGTGATAGAACCTTTTAGATTGCAACGAGGGCCGAGTGCTCTACGCCGGGATTTATTTGGGTCAGTAGGGCAGCTTTGTGCATATAGGACTCCGTCAACTTCTAATTTCAACTTCACTCTATCAACGGCTATTTTATGAGGGGTACGAAGCCCAAATGAGTGCGGCACAGCCCCGCATACCTATAAGGCAAAATCGATCCGAAGATGGAATATAAGTCGCGAACTGACCCCCCGCGCACGAGGCCCAATCGTGGCGTGTGTGAGCGAGTGGAGCGATCGCCCCCGCCAGTCCTGCCTGCAGCGACAACGCGGAGGCGCCGCGCGACGGCGCGCGACGATGCTGCGCGCGAGTTTAGGTGCCGGGGCTTCCGTGTTTCAGGGCGCCCGTCGATCGGTCTTTCACGGCGTCACACAGAGTGGAGTACTCGGACATGAGCGGGTGCTGCAGTCCCGACGACCGACATACCTCTTGTTAAAGAGGGGCGGGACGAGCCCTCTGAGCACAAGCAGCGCGGGGCTTGGCGGGGTCGAGCGCACATGGACGCAGCGTAGCCTTCGCGTGCTAGGTAAGACCTTCAAGATATTCTACGGAACGTTGGCGGTGATCCCAACTTCCTTTACAGTCGCCGCGGCGTACCACTACGTCGTGGGACACCAGGAGCAAATTGTCCGAGCACATTTGTTCTTTGCATGGACGGGTTTCACGGCCATTCCCTTGTCCATGGTTCTTTTTGCTGTTTACCCGTTTGTTCGTGTTTTTGACCCGCACCGGAGGGACCTTCTTGACGATGTGCAGCGAGCATGGGCCCGTCTGACGATTGCGCCCTTTTTCACACCGCGCTTTGAGGGCATTGACAAGATTCGCCATCTCACGGAAGGAAGACACGCCGTAGTTTATGTGTCAAATCACCAGAGCTGGACGGACATTTATTCACTGCTGTGTCTGCCATTTCCAATCCGATTCGTTAGCAAGGAGGAGATTTTTTACATTCCGCTCGTGGGCTGGGCCATGGGCCTCATTGGCCATGTCGGCGTGCGCCGTGCCAACCGAGAGAGTCGTAGCTCTGTCGTGGACGCCTGCGTGGATAAGCTTGCTAGCGGCGTGTCGGTCTATCTATTTGCCGAAGGTACACGCTCGCGGGACGGTTTTGTGCAGCCTTTCAAGCGAGGGGCCTTTGTGATTGCCAAAGAGGCCGGAGTACCTGTTGTACCCATTTCGATTAGCGGGACTGGCAAACTCATGCCTGCGAATCGAGGAGAGACTTGGCTCGAGAGGGACGAGGACGCACCTGTGCTAATTCGCGTTCATGACCCCCTCAACGTTGAGGAGTTCCACGATAGTGCTGAGCTCCTTGCAGAGGCGCGCCGCGTTATTGAGGCTGGCGTGATCACCGAGGTGTCATCCTCTGATCTCTCTGCAAATGTGACAACGGCCACTGGTGCGCCCGCGTGACCTATTTATCTTGCCTCTCTGGTTGATGGAGACCATTTCGCAATAGTATTATCCGGTATACACACTCCAACAGAACACAGATTGGAATAACAATTGCTTTTTCTTTCTCTCTGACAACATGGTATGCCTTGACGTCGACAACAAGTAGTTTAAAATCATACGACGAGTCCAACGTCATCGTGATGTGTCAAGGTTGCCATGCCATGGTTGACCATTGCAAATTGTGGATTGACAGTGAGAGGTGGTGAGAAGCGAAAAAGCAAACACAGATTGCGAAAATCTTGAGCCAAGGCCAATGAGCGAGGGCAACCGGTTCGTGGGCGCCGCCGGCGACAAGGCCCGCCGCTTGGAGAAACGGTACGTACACGGGCTCGCTTGTGGGAGCGATGACATGAAGAACAGCCAGGCTGAGACGCGCGCTGCGCGAGCCGCACGCGCAGGGCGGACGGCCAAGGGCGTGGGCCCCGAAAACAGTGAGCCCGAAAGGCAAGCACGGCTACTTTGCACTTGTACATGTCCAGCGAGCGTCGCGCGAAATCGTAGAGAGGGAGAAGGACTGACGTCACCTGTGGATTTCTTTTCTTGCGATCGATTCTGTCGATTTTGTCGGCCACTGCTCGCATGTGCGATTTCGTGCGTAGCGTGGAAGAAGACGACGACGCATATGGTGCACTGCAAACGTACAAGACCTTTCATGCACGCGCCAACAAGAAAGAGGATTTTGTGAGCGCTGTGGATCTGTGCAGATCTGGAAGCACGGTCCTGCTTGAAAAGCAGCACCTTACAGCTGGTACGGAGCTTGCTTTGCTCCTTGTGGAGACGCTCGAGTCCGCAAAAATCGAAGAGGATGCCGATGCAAAGGCGGTGGTTCTCGAGGTAGCCAAGGCCTTTGAACAAGTGGAAAATCAAAAGGATGCCGCCAAAAACCAAGCCCGTTTCTTGAAGGCATGCATCGTCTGGTCGCAACTTTCGCATTGTGGAAATTTTGAAAAGGGGGACCCTGCTCTGCACCGCCTCGCAGCTGGTGCCAAAGTTCGTATGGGGGACATCTCCGGCGCAGCCACGCATTACCTTCACGCGCGTGAGCCCAAGGAATTCGCGACCTTTCTCTACCAGTGGACTTCCATGGGCTATCAGGGCGAGAGAGATCTTTTCCTTGCGCGCGCCGTCTTGCAGCTCCTTGCTCTTGAGAATCTCAAAGACGCAAACACGCTGTACGACACCTTTGTTGGTCTGCTTGCCATGAAGAAGACTCCTCTCCAGGATACACCGCTTGCGCACTTTGTGAAATTTCTGCTGCGCGCGGTTGAGCGCGATGCCTATCCGCTCTTTAAAATGCTCTGCGAAAAGTACCAGCCATCAATCCAGCGCGATGCCAATTTCCAAATGTATCTCGATCGCATCAGCGAGATGTATTTTGGAATCAAGGCCCAGAAACGTGGGTTTCAGGCCATCATTGATAGCATGCTCCAGGGCTTCGGTGGCTAACATCATTTGTTATTCTTTGCAAAGGAGCCCCATCTCCACTTTGGTTGCAGTGGCGCTCCTTTTGCTTCGGCTAACATTATTTGATATTCTTTGCAGCGGATGGTTTTCATCGTGATCGCGGTGACATTTGTCTCTCTTCTTTCTCTAAACTTTTTTTGCTTGATACGATTGAGATCAGTCTAGTCTTGTTTCGAACAGACGTGCACGCACAAATTTTGAAACGGTCTCAATTGGACAACATGCAGGCTTCACGGGTTTAACGTTTCCATGTTTGTGCTCATCGATTGTCATTCTCTTACATAGTCTCATTGCTGCTAGGTTTCGTTTCGTCGTTTTTGCCCTTTTGCTTGTTCGAGTCTTTGTCGTTGTTGTCATTGTTCGTTTTATTGTGGTTTCTCTCGCTTTGGCCGGGTTTATTGCTGCTAGAAGCGGTTGTAGTGGCACCACCGCTGCTGGCGCTGGCGCTGGAGCTAGTGCTCAAAATATCGTTGTTGCTAGTGGTAAAGGTCTCTTCGAGCATCCTTCGCGACCTAGTGTTTACACGTCGACCCGAGCCTGCTGAATCTCGTGTTCGTTTGGTCCCTCGTGAAGCCGGCGTGGCACTTGACTGCGCGGACGCGTCAGGTGCAGCGTCTTTGCGCAGAGAAGCCGATGCACGTGACGCCATTCGCGCCTGTCCCAGCTGCCCCGACCTCCGTGTTTGAAGCACGCAACCATCCATGTTCGGGAGCAGCGGCGGCGGCGGCGGCGTCGTCGTCGTCGTCGTCTCAAAAGCAACATGTGACGTAGACGGAGGCGGCAGCTCAACGCGCTGCGACCAGTGAGCATTAACAGTGCCATGATGTGCGCCTCGCGGCGTCGAAGATGTGCTTCCAGGTCGGCTAAGCCTTGTCAGCGTCGCGGTTGATGTCGACGCTGATGTTGCCAACGTTGAGTTGACAACGGGCTCGGATGTGAGTCCCGACCCGAGAGGAAGTTGAAGAACGCGCGACTGCATCTCGATCAATTGCGCAATGCCTGCGTTAATGAGATTCAAGAGGGCAGCTCGGCTTCTGTTGCTTTGGTACTGATACGGATACCGAAAAAGTGGCCGCAGTGTCATTTCACTCTCCTGAATCATCTCTCTGAGTGCAATCCAGCTTGGAGTATTACGTGCGCCCATACTTTCGTCAAGCAAAGCACTTACACCCCTTTCGCTGGCAGCGGCAGCTTCGGAACGAAAGTTTTCGGCCAAACGTTGCAAGTGATTGGCCTGCTGTCGCAGCTCGTTTAAGGCTGACCTTGCTTGCTCTTGTTGCACAGAAGACTCGCTTTCCGGGAGATCTGATGGGCGGCTAAAGTATACTGGTGATAGAGTAGGAAATGTGTTTGCCAAAGCTGGCGTTTGTCGGTCATTGCGAGATGAAGGAATGTTTGTAGCGCGCGCAGATGGCCCAAACGCCGACGATGAAGACGCTGCTCGACGGCCTCGGAAACTTCCAAAGAGATGGGGAGGATCTCTCCAATCAATGTTGGGGACAGGGGTCCTTGCGCGGTCTCCGTCCGGACTCTCGCGCGAGTGGGGCGTGCCCTCTGCGTCTTGGGAAGACCTTTGCTCAGGAGTGGTCCCTGCATAAGTTTGATGAGCGCTTCGGGTCAAATTAGATATACTGGGAACAGGCACTGCCATGGGAAAGGACACAACTTCATCTCTCTGCGGCTCTCCAAAGGGAGGAACAGAAGCAGGATACGTTTGGGCATAAGCTGGTGAGCCTCCCGAAAGCGACGGCGAGGCGATACCTCTCCGAGGCAAATGAAAGCCTAGTATTGTAAAACGCGGTTGCGCATAGGACATAAAAGGTCTCGAACGTAGGCTTCGTGGTCTCGTTCGTCGGGATGTCGTTGACTCTTGGCTTGACGCGTTCGTAGTTCTCGTTTGTCGTGAGGCTGCAGCATGGCTTCCTCTGTCATTTCTGTGAAAACGACTCCGGGCATTTGTTGCCTCGGCCCTGACTGTTTGATGTCTCCATGGTGAAAACGCTGTTGTTGGGGGGTCAAAGAGAGAATTGAGTTCATTCAACACTTGGGCACTGAGATGCTGTCCCAAATCTTGCTCGAAACCAATCCTTATGCGCGTCCTGGGTGCGCCCGCACGAGCGTTCGCGCTGTTGGACCCGCGCGTAGTGTTCGTATCGTTGTTTCTCCTGGGAAATGTTGTGGACCCGTCATCTTGTGCGCCTGGGGGCAGAGCTGGGGCATCGTGCGCTCTTTCTACAAGATGAATAGTAACACCGTCTTCTAGCGAGCATGCTACTAGAGACTCGCTGTTTTTGAGGACGCGGCCCCGGAAGATGAGACGTTGGCGCTCCGTGGCGATTCCTAGTGCCTCATGGATGCTTGACTTGAGATCTGGCACGGAACTCGTTGATGCCAGCTGAACTGGGCTCGACGTCTCCGAGTTTAGCGTTTTCACGCGAATTGTCCAAATTGTTTCCATGATTTGGCGCGTTAGCTCGTTTCTTTTGTCGCACGGCGCAATGATTTAGATTAGCAGCGCCACGAGCTCGAGCACGAGCTCGAGCACGAGCACGAGCACGAGCACGAGCAAGAGCACGAGCACAGTTGGTAGCGGAGTCCTCGTGGGTAGCCCGGAAGACAGACAAGAAAGGACCCTCCCGATCCCTTGGGCTGTCGTCT
This sequence comes from Schizochytrium sp. CCTCC M209059, assembly GCA_000818945.1. Lineage (NCBI taxonomy): Eukaryota > Bigyra > Thraustochytrida > Thraustochytriidae > Schizochytrium > Schizochytrium sp. CCTCC M209059. Next base: position 109,141 of record KN805413.1, read on the forward strand.
CCTGCGTTGGGTGTACTCGACGCAAGACAGATAAGCTTGGTCGAAGGCCAGGCCCGACTGTAATGGGCAAAGATCGCGGTGGCTTCTCCGCACTAGCCCCGCACGCTCGCGTGCCCGCTCGGGAGCGGGCCGCGCGCAAGCTCGCGGTGCAAACTAAAATATGCCGTAAATCTCACAGCTGACTCCGCCGGCTTCTTTTGCATTAAGGCAAAAAACGCCACCAGGACACGATGGGGAGATAAGGACCACATCACATACTTTTTAGATTGCCAGTCTTTGCTAGTAGCAAGATGCAGACTGTTGCATGGAAAGCGATTGATGGGAGTGCACAAAGTTGAACGCATGGTGTACTTTGTCATGGAGTTAATGATCATTTTTTCTGCAAATTGACCTCGAGCAACGAAACAACAGGAGCTGAAAGAGACGCATGTTTTTGCTCAAACGAAAGCAAGCTCGGCAAGCATCTATAGTACGACGGCTTACACGACAAAGAAATCGCGAGTAGGCCCATTCTCTGGAAAAGGAGGGAGGGGTGAATGGCAAAAGTTATAGTTTTGCGTTTAACTTATCCTTATTGTATACCAGACAGGTTTATCCGGCTGATTGCGTTGACAGCACGAGTTCTTATCTCATATTGTAGGCCTGCCGGGGACGCCTGCAATCTTATTCATCGGGAGTGTGAGTTTCTCATGCCGGCTCGTTGTGTCGAGAGCAAGGTCCTTCCGCCTCTTTTCTGTGCGCAAATGCACATTCCTCCATTCCGGGCCGCCATCCAAGCTAAATAGTAAATCTCTCTCTCTCTCTCTCTCTCTCTCTCTCTGTGTGTGTGTATGTGTCAGACTCTAGGTCTCATCTGCAATCGGCGTCAGTCACCTATCTTCGTGCCGCGGTGGCAGGCAGGCCAAGAGTCAGGCTCGCGAACGCCGTCGCGAACACTTGCGCCGCAATCGCAACCGCGAGCGCGGCAGCCACGTTCGCTGTCGAAAGGTTGCTCGAGGCAGTTGGACCTGCACTCCCACCGGAAGGGTGCTGATGGTTGAGACGCAGCGGCGCACCTCGAGCCGCGGCACGCCCGTTAATCAACTATGCCGCGTGCACTCGGGACAAATGAAGACTTTGTTCTTTGACGAGGATCAAAATCGCAGCATGGTGGAGAAACCTGGGGCAAAAAGGCGAATGGAGCGTGTTTGCGAAGAGCCACCAATCTATGTTATTCACAACTTCCTCACCGAAAGTGAGCTGGCTCATCTGGACCAGGTTCGAAGCGGCAAAGAGTCCGCGAGCTTTGGGAAAAAATCGTATATGATGGACAAAGGTGGCGGCAAAGTGTTTTCTGAGCATCGAACCTCAACCTTTCTGAGTCTGCGCAAGATGGGGGATGGCAAAATCCGTGCGATAGAGTCTCGCGCCGCGGAATATGTTGGCCTGCCCGTGGACAACGTCGAACCTTTACAGATTGTACGATACAAGAACGGGCAACACTTTGGCCTACATCACGACTGTAGCGAAGTCCTTCAGGACGGCTCGCTTGCCCTGCCCGAACCTGGGGACCCAGTACGTCTGGTGACCTTTTTCGTGTATCTCAACTCGTTGGAGGACGACCAAGGTGGCTGCACAAATTTTCCTGAGCTAGGACTCCGCGTACGTCCTGAGCGAGGCGCTGCCGTCTTATTTTGCAATATCGACGCCAAAGGCAATCTTGACCCGCGCGTTAAACACGAGGCTGAGCCAACGCAACCAGGCATTTCCAAGTTTGGTATGAATTTGTGGATCTCGTCGGTGTCTCAACTGGCATACACGCAGAGCAAGTCGGGTCTTCGACTTGCGCTGCTACCCAAGCCAGGCCCCAAAGCGGATCCTAGCGAGCCTGAAGCCGCTGACAACGAGAGCCTGAGTAATGTTAAAAACAGCGATGGAGAAAAATCACCGCGGAAACGCAAACGTCGTGAGCCACCTCGCGGTGGTGTATGTAGCACATCTGGATGCTGGCGCATGACACATGGCCCCAAACCGGTCTGCAAATTGCACGCTTAGAGTACCTTGGGAGTTCTGGACAAATCAGCCTGCGGTTGGCACTTTTCACAATAGGCCTCATACGGAAAAAAAAAATTGTGGCATAGTCTTTCTCTGCCCCGAAGACGTTTGATTCAAACCATTCATCTCATACTCTCTCTCTCTCTCTCTCTCTCTCTCTCTCTCTCTCTCTCCATCGATTCGTGAAGTTTCAAATGCTTGTCAATGGTAACACGCGCACTAGTGGACCGAAAGAAGGGGGAAAACATCCATCACCTCGCCCGCGGTCGCGAAGGGGGACACGCGCTGGACTGGCCCGGGCCTCGGACATGGCTTCCGTGAAGCGACCATTGTCTTCATTGAATTCAGGAAAGACGGCACCTTGCGCCAGTTCATCATCTACCGCGGGCACTCGGTTTCCCCGATCGGATTTGCCGCGGGCCCATTTTTGTTGGTTTGTCCGGGGAGAGCGGTACCTGCGGTACTTGGCCTTGGCTGCGCGTATGCATTGTATGCACCTGGCGCCGCTGGCGCCGTTGTCCAAATGTCAATGTGTCCCGTGACGCCTCGGCTCCCACTGGCAGCGTTACTACTCGTGCTGCTCGAAGAGGGATTGGTACTAGCAAAACCTCTACTATCACCGTTCGCACCGGCCGCGGCTTGACTGCTCGCGTCGACAGCGCTATTAGCCACGTTCCTACTCGTGCTACTCGAAGAACGATCGGTGGCAACAGAGTTACTACTGCCACTGCTCCCCGGCGTCATCCATCTCGTGCAGAAACGCGTCGATGTCGGCCCCACATGCCTTCAAAAGATCCTCACTGTCAGTCACTCCACCCACCGCGCCGGAGTATTCAATTCGTGACGAAAACCCGCTATCCACCCAGGCGGGCGCATCATCCAGACTCTGCGCTTCGAGTTGAAGTCATTCCTGACCGGGTCCCCATCCACTGATCCGGATGTTGTAAACTCCCACCAGAGCCGTGGTCTCGCAATGCGCTCATACTGGCGCTTCGGCAAACTACACATATGGAACTGATATATAAACGATGAATGAAGATTCCCCGCTCTCAGGGTAACCCCGCGGCAAAGGTAAGAGCGTAGGGTAATAGCGGCACCGCATTGCATCGCAACAATGAAGACCGAGGACTTGCAGCAGGAGGAGGCGAAGCGGCGACGGCTCGCCGCAGAGATGCGGCTCGCCGCCGCGGCCCTGACGTGGCCGGCACCTTCGACGACGACACGGACATGGGAGACGATGATGAGAATAACGGCGCGGCCGTCATGCCCCCCATGACGTACGAGCAGCTGACGGAGGCCAAGCTCAATTATACCTGCTTCGCCTGCAAGTACGTTAACGCCGGGTCGATGCACGAGAACCCAGAGTTCGTTAAGCTCATGAAGCTGTAAACGGAGAACGCCGAGGCGGTACGTCAGCCGGCGCTGTTCCGCCTGGTCGAGGCTCACTTCGACCGCCACTGCCGCCCGATCGTGCAGGAGGAGTGGACGCTGCCGTGCATCGAGGAGCACTTCGCCGTGTACACCAATTACCCCACGGACGAGATCCTCAAACAACTCGGGCTGCTCACATCAATCGGCAACAACATGATTTCGACGGCGCTCCTGCGGAATGTGCGCAACAACGTGGTCGAGCCGCTCAACAACAACATCAAGAACCTCGTCATCATCTAAAAGGAAATTTGCGAGCTGATGCTGGCCAAAAAGAAGATCAGCACCATGCTGGGCTACAGCGAGATCCTCGACTAGTACCGAAAGTGAGTTGTGAGTGCCTAGCAAGCAGCTAGGTTGACAAATCATTCCATTCCATTCTACGTTATGTTCCATTCCATTCTACTTCCATTCCATTACATTACTATTCATCTTTCACGCCGATCGTGAGTGCTAGAGGAGGCTTGCCCAGGATGCGGCTCAGACTGCGAGGAGACGTCCGCCGGCGCGAGCCCGAGACATTCCCGGAGGTAGGCCATCTCAGTCGCGGCGTCGCGTGTTGCTTCGGCGGAATCGACGTCCACCAGCTCGGCGCGAGCAAAGTCAATCACACGCACGGCGCCTGTGTTGGGGCAAAGCACAAAGTTCCGCAGCGCCACGTCGCCGTGCAGACAGCCGGCCGCGTGCACGCGAGCGAGGGCCGCAAGGGCCCGGGTCTGCACCTCCTTGGAGAGCGGCGCCTCGAGCTGGTCCAAGCTTGTGCCCACATCCAAGGTGATGACCGCGTGCCAGCCGCCGTCCTCCTCGCTCATGAGCGCGCCGCCGTAAACTAGAGGCGGCACCGTCGACCCCTGCAGAGCGAAGAGCGCCGCGTAGACGCTCGTCTCGCGAACCACTGCGTCAATAGCCTCGACAGCGTAGAGGCCGCCGGATGCGCCCACCACGGGCGTCTTGATGATGAATTCGAGCCCATCAGGTCGTCGCAGCCGCAGCACGCTCGAGGCCGCAGACTCTCGAACGCGCTCGTAGGCCTTGTCGTACGGCACCGGCAGCAGGTCTGCCATGACAGAGCGATGGAGTGGAAGCAGACCGCCCGGCCCGTCCTGTGCCGCGCTACCGTTCTTGATGCTGGAAAGGTAATCAAAGGTCTTTTGCTCGTAGGGCGTCCCCATGTGGCCCATCGAAGGCTGGTTCCTATCGCCCAGCATGGTGCGCCATTGGCCGACGACATACTCTGCCAGCGGTGAACCAGGGGCGGGAAATTGATTCCGCGCGGCGTCTCCCGCATCCATGGCATGCAGGAGGGCGGTCTGGTATCCGATGTGCAGGGATTTCATTCCGTCATCCGTGCACTTATAGGGACTCGACACCAGGAGCCCAGCGGGTTCCTGCGCGCCCGGATTGTCGTCGTCGTCGCGCTTGAGAAACCATGTGAACTCCGTCGTACTGATGGCACCGTAGCGTAGCCCGAGGATGATCATGTACCCGTACGTCTGCTCGATGACATGTTTCAGCCCCTCGATAGTGCTCCCTTGCCCGCGGGGCGAACAACCCCATTTTCATCCGTGCCGGGGAAAGCAGCGGGGCTCTTGTGCTCGTGCACCAGAAGAGGCTGCATTTCATCGCCCCTGTCACCCCCACCCACGAGCCACATCTGGTCGGGCCGGGCGGAAACGACGGTGACGTATTCGAACTTGAGCGATACCTTGACATCGCCAAAGGGCTTGGCGCGGTGCCCAAAGACGTGTTGCAACAGAGGGTCGCCCGAGCGCGCGTACATGAGCATGGCGCAACCCTTCTCGCTCTCCGAGGCGTCCAGGTCACCTTGCGTCCGAAAGGCCCCCGCGTCGATCGACAGCTCATTGCCGATGATACCGCCAATGTTCATGCTCGAGGCAAAATCTGCCCAGTGGCCGATGCGCTGGAAAGCCAGGCCCCAGTGACGCGACCCGCTGGACGACGGCGGGGCCGCGTTAACGACCTGGTCGCACATGGCGCGCCCAAGAACTTCTTTCCATGGCAGCTCGTGTCGTCCCATCCTTGATCGCAACGCATCCATTTCACGCCGCTGCGCATCCTTAGGGTCGATCCCTGCGGTGCTGGCGCTCGCGGCGGGGCCCGCGCGGCGCTGCCTCGTCCTCGCCGGCAACCAGCCTCTTTCATCGAGGCGATTTTCAATATCGGCAACGTTGGCCAAAATTGAGGCGCGTTTCGCCCGGGCGTCGGCAAGTTCACGCGCCCGCTCGTCCGGCGAGAGGTCTGGGTCGTCTCGAATTCGATCTATTTCTTCCAGAACAGCGCAGTCATCATCCTGCGCGGCGGAATATTCATCTTTCAGCTCACGCCTCTCCTCCACCTCCTTAAGCCTCTCCTCCGTCTCCTTAATCTTCGCCACCAGCTCTTCAATCTTCGCCACCCGCTCTTCATACACCTCGTCCAGAGCGGCTAGTTGCCGTCTGCTGGCGTCATATGATGCCCTCTCGAAGGCCAGCCGCGTCTCCGCGTCCACGCTCGACCGGTGATCCTGTAATTGGGCATTGAATTCCTGCAGGCTTTCATCGTTGAAGAACCTGACATGCTCGGGCGTGAGGGCTTGAAAGGCGGAGTCCGGCCACTTCGAGTAGTCTTTCTCCTCGAAGGGCAAAGGGTGCGCAGACATCGCGCGGTCGGCGTGAGCACAGTCGAGCGCAGCAGTGCCCGTCTTCGATGCCGCTCGCTGCAAAGTAGAGCGGCCGGACGACGGACGTAAGCACAGTCAAGCGCAACCTGGTCGGCGTCAGCACAGCCAAATGCGGCCCCGTCGCCGCTCGTTGCAGAACTGCCTAGCCCGTCGAAGCTCGCAAAGCAAAGAAGGGGGTGTCAACATTACTGCATTTAGCCTTGGTCGCACGAATCAGGTAAAGTTCGCACAGGCCGTCCTTGGAGCGCGCGTGCACACCTCCTTCAAGCAAACAGAACCACGGAAAACACACATCACTAATCCAAATATCTTAGCTTTGAGTCTTGTGACAAAAACGCACGAATTTGCAAGGTGTCTATACAAGAAGTAATGACAACAGATTTTGAACCAAAATGTGCGCAACCCATTTTGGGAGGGGAAGATGTCGCGCAACCCATTTTGGGGGCGGCGCGGATCTCTCCCGCGGCTTGGACTCGCTGCAAAAGTTCGGATTCCTGGTTTTCTTCTCCACTTGGCAAGCAAGCAAACGCGAAGGGAGAGGGAGGGAGGGAGGGAGGGAGAGGAAAAGGGTGGAGAGGAGGGAGACAGACTCGCTACGCCAGGAGTCACGCGTCCTCGACGCGTCTGCTTTGGATTCGGGCTGCGTAGACGGCCTCCTACCAGCTCGCAATCGACGTGCGTACCATACTATACACAAGTCGAGTCACTTTGGCGAGGCGGAGACACAGCAAGTTGAGCCATGTCTGGGGCGGCCTCGTCCGCGTCCGAAACCGAGATGCCGTGCGCGGCCAGCATACCAAACCCAGAGCAAGCTTCGACCGCCGACCAGAACGCGAACGAAGAGCGTACAACCCTCAATACCCAGGGCGATAGCTTGAGTTCAATGCGCATGCGCTCTTTTCGAAAGACGCGAGCGGGTCATGAGTTTATCCGCAAATCATCTCTTCTTCTCACGGGCAGACCGACGCTAATTTCTAAACAGCAGGTGCAACAAGAACTTTGCAAAAGCGGCAGGAAACGACTCGTTCCACTCTATGCGCGTAAAGCACTTGCGCAGGAAGTGTCGTCGACACCGCAGCTCTTCATTTTTGAGGTACAACGAACCATGTTTGGGTTGGGGTTCCTCATGCTGGAGAACACTTCCGCAAATCAGGGCTTGCAGCAGCCTTCGCCATCGAATCGACATCACTTGCAAATGCAGGGCTCTCAGCAAAGTGAGATGCTTAGCACCGGCCGACGAAGCTCTTCCTCTTCCGCAAACACCAGGAATGAGAGCGAGAAATTGAGTCCCGCAAAAAGTGAGCCCGATCGGTGCGATAAGAACAACAGCAGTGGCAGCAGCAGCAGCAGCGGCAGCAATAGCAGCAGCATCAACGGCAGCAGCCACGAAAGCAAGCATCAGCACGACGAAAACGCCGAGGCTGCTGCAAAAGACGCCTCAAAAGACTTTGTGCCGCGCGTCCGTATTGCCCAAATCTATACGGACAATCGTGGCCCTGTTGTGAAAAACACAAATATGCGAGGCCATAAGTCGCTGCTGCAGTCGGGGGATATGGTGCTTCAAATAGGTGATCGGCCCGTGCACTCGCTCGAAGAAGCCAACTCCGCTGTGCACGACACCGAGTTCGGAAGCTTCGTCGCCGTCCACATTCTACGTGGAGGAACCTATGCGCGACGGAGCTCTTCACGAGCTTCGCTGGGCACTGCGTCCGCAGCTGCAGCAATGTTCGCTGCAGCGACACAGCAAGGCATTGACCCAAACTTGGAGGCCGGGATCCACAACAACAATGATAATGGAGATGATGATAATGAGTCGGATGCTTCTCGAGCGGCACGGCGCAAACGAACGCTGCTCCAAAAGGCAAAGACCGAGAAAGAGCGCATCTTTCGAGAAAGCAAATCTCGCTACGAGAGAAAGGTCGAGGCGCTAGGTGCCGCCAATACGTCCCCGTTTATGAGCGAATTCATCTCGGGATGCACCGAGCTTCTTTCTTCGCCCGAAGTCGACCTCTTATGCACTGTGCGGGATGCCTTCGCTGGAACTGGGATTCAAAGTCGTCTTCCTCGTATTGCGCAGGATAAAGTTACAGCTTCATCAACAGCAGCAGGCGCAGCCGCAGCAGCAACAGCAACAGCAGCAGCGCCAGTATTGAGCGGCCAGACGGCTTCCATCGATCTCGTTTCTCTGAAGGAAGTCAATCCGATCCAGCTCTATGTGCTCTTTTGTACGCTTGCACGGCACCTGGACGCCGAGGGGTCTCTCGAAACATGCAGCGAGGTGCTCATCAACTTCGGATGGCGTCCCATCGACCGACTTTCTCTGCACGGTCTGAGTGTTTTGCTCGCAAAGGAGAACGTCGTCACCAAAATCAAAATTCAAGCGGAGGATATCGACGCAACGAAGGACTGCTGTCTTCTCAAGCCGTGCCTTTATGGGGCACCCTTTGCTAGAGCGGTGTGCACGACGGCGCCCATGATGCTGCGTCTAAGGCAGGTTTGCCTTGCGTCCAGCACCTTGGACGACGATTCCGCACTATATCTTGTCGCGGCGTTTCGTGCATGTCCCTGCCTGCAGACTCTTGACCTGCGGCGGAATCGATTTGGTGTGGGTATGGCTCGCGAGCTTGGAACCGCCATTGCGGACTTGGAATGCGGAATGCGACTTAGCTTAGAGACACTCGACCTCTCCTGGAACGAATTGGGCGGTGAGGGCGTTGAAGTGCTGTGCACGCTACTCGCAGACGCCGAAACGGTGTCGCTTGCGGAGCTCCGTGTTGCCTTTAATGGTGTGACGGATGCCTGTGCAGAAGCGGTGCGCAAGTTGCTCGAGAAGGATACTCTCGAGCGACTGCAAAAGATCGACCTCTCCTGCAATCGGCTTTCGGGTGCCGCCGGCCTTCATCTCGCGGCCGGACTGCGAGTCAACACGACCGTAACAGATATGTCGGTGAGCTACAACGCCCTCGGTCTCGATGCTACTTTGCAGATCGTGGCAAGTGTGATCGACTCTCCGGTTCTTGGTGCATTGTGGATCGAGAATACGACGAGCGACGTCTCAGTTCAAGGACAAGAGGGTATGGTCTTTGAAAGCGACAGTGGTGAGCGCGCTCCGACATTTTGCGACGGACTCGTCCAATTCACGTGGGAGCTCAAGGAGCACATGAACCTTCTTCGTCAGTACCGCTGCAAGGAGGCGATCGAAGTCCACGTCGAATATCCAGAGCAGCTCCGGCATCTTATTGGGGGCCTCCGGTGGTACTCTCCATACCTTGGTGCAGATAACGACGCACTCGACGGAGACGGCGCGGAACCTGAGAATAGTCACCTGGACCTTGCCAACAGCATCTTTAAGGATCGCGCTAAAGAGGGTGACTCGCGCGCCTTTTTTGACACGCTTCCCGTCGCGGAAGCCTCCATGTACACGGATTGGCAGTTTTTGGAGCCCAAGCTGCAGCGTTTTATCAAAGACGAAGACAAGGTCCGCGGGTTGCAAGAGGTGGTCAACGCGGCATACCTCGAATTGCATAACGTTCACAGATACTATTCTGCCCTGGGAAACGATCATGACTGCATTGGTTTCAACGAGTTCATGGAAGTTATTTTCGAGTGCCAGATTTCTGATGCAAGCTGCCCCGATAACGCAGCGCAACAGGCATTTGTGGCTGCAAATGTCGAGCTCAAGGCGGAATCAAGACAGGAACAAAAGGCCATGGAGGCCAATCCGGACAACGCGCTCTGCCTGTACGAGTTCATCGAGGCGCTGATGCGACTGGCGCTCCGCAAGTTTGGAGACGAGAAAAAGTCGACGCGAATCGCAGCGTCTCCGCGGGAAGCTTTCATCTGGCTTCTCGTGGACAACATTTTCCCGCGGTGCAAGCGCATTCGAAGCAACGCGTTTCGACGGGACAAGTTGTACTACTATGACGTGACTGTGGTGCTGGGTACATATCGGCTAAAAATTGATCGGCTTTGGAAAGAGTACGCTGGTGTGACGGGCGCAAATTTACTCATGAAAAAGGACCACTGGCTCGAGATGCTGGCGGCGACGGGTGTGAGCAGAGCGGCCTATACGCAGGGTGATCGCAAACGGGGGACGCTGTACAGCCCGCTTGCGTTGCGGCTGGCGTTTTGGTCGGCGCAGACCATGGACCGGAATAGACTCGTGCGGAACGTGCGCGATCGGGCTCGCAATACGAGCGATGCCCTTAGCTATACAGAATTCCTCGAGGCGCTCGTATGGTTAGCCGACGCGCTTCAGCAAGACGCGGCGCTCGTTGAGCTTGGGCTCCCCACGGACGCTTTTCTCTCCGAGAAGCTCGTTTGTCTGCTGGAAATGCTACTCGGGTCCAGGTGCACGAATTGCTTCAGTCGGGCCTCGTACCCTGCTTTGCTTGCGGATCTGCGCAGCAAGCACGAGCCAATGATATATCCTGAGCGTGCGGACTACATTTTTGAGGCGAGCGTGGCGACCTTGAATCTTGAAGGCGCGACTTCTGAACCAGAGCCTGAGGTGATACAGTCGCCGTAGAGACGTGCTGCAGTTCGGGAGATTGGCCGATGTGCCCCGGAGACCAAAGACGACCCGAATCTTGCCGTGAATTGTAGATTGTGAATTGTGGATGTGTGCAATGCAAAATTTTACTCTCTCTCTCTCTCTCTCTCTCTCTTTGTCTTCTCTCCCTTCTCTCGCTCACATTCTCTTGCTCGCACAGAGCCCAATAACATATTTCTTAAACGTGAGGGACATGAATGAAGACGTCCGTGCCATAGCCCTCCATGGACATTAATGTGAGGTCGCCCTGAAAATAGCGAACGTAGCCACGCGCCCTGTGAAAGTTAAGAAGAAATGACATGTCGAAAACGGTGGGTTCGAGATGAAGCGAACAGCTGATGGTTAGTCGATCAAATGACGGTTGAATGGAGAATGCGAGGAAACGCAAGGAAGCGTAATTGTCGAAAAAGACAAGAACTTACACGCCGAGGCCATAGCCGAGGCCAGCCATGGGGTTTTCGCGACCAAAGTCGTGGAGGTCCTCAAGGTGTTCGGGAAAGGCATCATGTGCGGTGGTAAAGAGGTAGGAAAAGACCTTTTGAGAAATGGAGCGTGGAATGCCACCGCCGAGGTCGCTGATACGAATGACGACGTCTTCGTTTTCCTCGCCATCAGCAATGACAACCCTGATAGGTGGCATATCTTCATCATCAACACGGCGCTCCGCAACTGCGCGCATGCTGTTCTTGAGAAGCTCGAAAAGCACATAGTAGAGGTGTGAGGGAATATAAGGAAAGGTGAGGTCGACGCGCCCGAGGAATTCCACATCGGGCGCCTCGCCGTACTGGCGCTCGCACATGTAGCGGGCATCCTCAGCGGCGGCCCGAGCCACTTGGGCAGCCGAGGTTTTGAGGCAGACAAGGCCGACGAAATCGGGGGCTTGTTCTTCGTAGAGTTCTAAAAAGTGACCAATGAGGATGCGAATGGCAATACGGCTGAGAAAGAAGCGGTCAAAGTATTCGTGAATCTCTCGAACGTCGGAGAGGTCTTTATTACGCTCCTGGAGTAGAGCGCGGCCGCGCTCGCTCTGCTGGAATTCGTGGAGACCTTTGGCAATCATGACGAGGGTGTCTTGATGGCGCAGGTAGATGCTACTGAGCATGTCTTTGAAAGCTTCGTCCTCTGCGTCGATCGCTCCTGCCAGCCTTGCCTCGTCAAATGACATGACCTCTTCGAAACTTTGTTCGTACCAATTTTTCACTTCTTGAATTGCGGGCATTGAGCCGAGATCATACGGAGCATGGGAAAGTTCTCTGGCACGATGTGCGAAGCGAACGGGGAGCTCGCGACGAAGAAAGCTTGCAATCTGCACGCGTGCGAGCTTCCTTCGTTCCTCTTCGCCGATCTCGGCGGGCAGTCGTGACCTTTCGCCACCGTTGAGCTGTCTGAGCATTTCAGCAGTCTCTTTCCAGTTGCCCTGTCCTTTGCCCAGGAGCTTGCCGGTGCCCGTGTCGATGAGCGTGCGAATACCAACCGGGGTCTGCGACCGATTTGCGTACCGGGTGAGCATTTCTTTGAGGGGCATGTTTTCTCCGCTGGCGTCGGTACTGGTCGCGCTGAAGCCTCTCTGGTGGTACGCTTGATGGTACCCGTCCCGACGCCTTGACGGTGGTGGTTGTAGAGGTGGTGATGATGATAATGGTGGTGGTGGCAGCGACAGCGACGTCGCGACCGGCCTTGCCGCTGTAAGAGCCGTCACGGCCATGCGTGCGCGAGGTCGCACGCACCTTGAGGCGAGCATGTTGTGGTCGTAGGCTATTGACTTGACCTGACCTGACCAGAGCTAGCTAGCTAGCTAGCTAGCTAAGCTGTCCGTGCTTGCCTGCGCTGAGGGACAGGTTTCCCAAACAGTTGGACGAGCGCGAGAGCACGCAGTCAGCCAGCCAGCCAGCCAGTCAGTCAGTCAGTCAGTCAGTCAGGCAATCGCAGCTCTGCGGTCCTTGGCTTCGCTCCGCCGAGGCGGGTGCTGCCTGGGCAACAGGCTCGCTCGCGTCGGCTTCTGTGTTTGCTGTCTCGCTTGGCCTCGCGCTTTGCCTTCCTCCTTTCTCTCCCCTTTCTTTTCCCCCTTCTGAGCGCTCCCTCGTTGCGGCAACCTTCCCTTGCCTACCCTACCCACCTCGCTCGTACGCGGCGGGCGCGGCCTCGGCCTCGGCCTCGGCCTCGACCGCGGCTTCGCGCGCGGCCGGCTCAGGCCGGAGCAGCGGCGCGGCGGCCGGCTCGAGGCGCGCGGCGGCACCCTCGCGCGGGCTCGTCGAGCGAGCGGCCCTCCGTCCACGCGCACCGTGCTGGCGATGATGGCAAGGCGAGCGAGCGATGCCGTGCTCAACTACTACTAGTATACGTACGTAGCTAGCTGCCCGCGGCCTTGGGAACGCCCGGAACGGTCGGAAAAGAACACATGGCGGAACGGCTGCGGACCAGCTGCGGAACGCGAGCCCCGTCTCGGGAGAACAGAACGGCGTGGTAGAACGCACGAGAAGACTCCCGCGGCGACCTGTGCGAGGAGAGCGGCGTCCGTGTGGCAATGGTAGCGCCGCTTCTAGCAGGGGGGCAGGGAGGAAGTGGTAGAGAGGAAGAATTAGGGGTTGCGCACCTAGGCGGCGCGAGGTTGAGAAAGCAGAGCGAGGTCTAAGAAATGAAATGAGGACCAGGACGACGACGACGAGAACGCGGCCGAGGACGAGGACGAGGACGCGGCAGAGGGCGGGCGACCTACATTCTGTGTACTACAACGCAAGGTGATGGGACATGCGAGGAGCGTGCAGGAAGACAAGCTCTTGATGTTTTGCTTTTTTCTGTTCGCAGCAGCAGGCAGCAGGCGCTGTCGCGTGCGGCGACTCGAAGGCTCGTCTCGCGCGCCTGGTCCAGCCGCCGTGGACCCTCCTTCATTATTCAATATAAATCGTCTGGGCGCCTGGGTTCACTAGGCCTAATGCTAGGCGGAAAGAGTCGCTCGAGGCTTGCAGTAGACAGCAGCAGCAGCAGCAGCAGCGGTGGCGGCGGCGGCGGCGGCGGCGGGGGAATCATGTCCGCGAGCTAGACAGGCTCGGTCCGCAGCCGGCTGTTTGCGAGGGCGTGTCGCCGCAGGACCGCGGGCTCCGTGCACGGGCGGCAGAAAATTCAAAATTCCGCTCGACTCGACTTCACTCGGCGAGACGGCGGGCGCGGCGCTTCCTCCCGCGGCTGCTTCACATCCTATCGCATCACAGCATAGCACAGCATATCATGACAGGTGCCGCCTAACTGCAACAAGCCGCACGTGCTCGCGCGTGCGCCGCCGTGGAGAGATGAAGTCTCGTGTGATCTTTTTCTTGTCGCATTGATTCACCTCCTCTCGATCTTCCTTGGGAAATGGACCGCCGCCGCCGCTCGCGTCGCGTCGCGATGCGATGCGATGCGATGCGATGCGATGCAATGCCCTCCGCAGGCGGCATGGCTGCGAAGAATGTAGCGAAGACGACCAACATACATACCAAACAACTCACTTGAACAACAAACAACGCCCACCCACCCATCATCATCATCAACTACAACCGCAACAGCAACAACAACAACATCATCTTCTTCTTCTTCTTCTTCATTTTCTTCTTCTTTAACAACAAAAGCCCGCAGCGGTCGGCGGAAACAACAGCGAAAGAAAGGCGCCAGCGGCGGCGGGGCCTTCGCCTTCTCCACCGCCTTCATCCCGCTCTCGCCTTTCCAGGCAGCTAGCTTCCTTCCTTCTTTCCCTCCGCGCTCCGCCTGGCCTGCCCGAGCTCGCTCTTGCTCGCGCTCTCGCTGTCGCTTCATCTGGCCCTTCCCTTCCTGTGCACGCCCGCACGCTGTACTATGTATGTATGTCCGTATGTCCGTAAGAATGTGATGTGATGTGCCGTGCCGACGCGCGCTGTCTGCTGCACTCACTGTCAACGCACCTGGCTGCTGCAGCGCCTAGCCTCCCGCTTTCTCTATCTTCCCAGGCCTGCAGCACGCAAGCACAAGAAGCGACGCCAGCCCGCGAGCACGCACGCACGCAGGCAGGCAGGCAGGCAGGCAGGCAGGCAAGCGAGCGAGCGGGCGTGTTGTCTCCGCGCCTGCAGTCGCCGCGCGCCTCGCCTCGCCGCGCCGCCGCACCGCCGTCTTGCTCGCCTCGCTTCCCCTTCCTCCCTCTTCCGGCCCGCGCCTCCTCTCCATTACACTCCGCGCGGGCCCGCGGCACTGGACTATCGCCGCATAGCGCACTGTAGCCGCGCAGCCACACTGCGCAGTGGGCGGGGCGTAGCGCAGTCAGTGTAAGGTGGAACCCAGCGCAGTGCAGCGCAGCGCAGCGCAGTGCAGTGTAATGCGGTGCGGCGCAGGCCGGTGTAATGCGGCGCGGCCATGTAATGCAAGCGGCGCCGCGGAGGCCGCAGATCCAGGCAGGCAGGCAGAGGCAGGCAGGCAGGCCGCCAAACTCGTATCTCGGCAGCGCGTACGTTCTGCGGCGAGGCGCGCGGGGCGCGGCGCCGACGGAGGGAGGGGGGAGGGAGG
>KN805413.1:124480-165105 GCA_000818945.1 Schizochytrium sp. CCTCC M209059
TGGCCTGGCTTGGCTTGGCTGGCTGGACGCGCGCGTCCCGCGGCCAGGGAGAGGCGAGGGCAGGGCGAGGCGAGGCGAGGCAGGCGGCCAGGCTCGGGCCGCCGGCGGCGGAGGTGCAGGCGGCGAGGGCGGGAGGGCGGCGCCGTGAAGCACGATGCGGCGGGGCGTTGCAAGCACGGAAATGACTTTCTTGTCTTTTCTTTTCCTCTTTTCTTTCCTTTCCTTTTCTTTTCTTTTCTTCCTGTTCGGACATCGCCGGCTGCAAAACAACAACAACAACAACACGTGAGCATGTGCGCAGCAGCGAAGCGGGGCCGGAAAAGGAGACGGAGAAGGAGAAGGAAAAGAAGAAGAGGAAGCGTTCGGAGAGCCGAGAGCAGGACGAGGGGCCGGGTGGACAAGCGGGCTGGTTATAAATGGCGAGGCGAACAGCGAGACTGACTGACCAGAAATCGATTGATCAACCGATCGCTTACTTGCTTACTTTTCTTTGAACATCTTCGACGAATCGAATCGAACTGAATCGAATTGAATTGAATTGAATTGAATCGGAATTCACAGCAAACACACAAACAGGTTGTGCAAGAGCCCCTTCGCAGCCAGTCACAAACAACTCTTAAGCTAGAATGAAGGTCTTCGTCGCCGTCAAGCGCACCCTTGACTATGCCGTCAAGGTCCGCGTCAAGGCCGACAAGTCGGCTGTCGACCTCGCCAACGTCAAGATGTCCATGAACCCCTTCTGCGAGATCGCCTGCGAGGAGGCCGTCCGCCTCAAGGAGAAGAAGGTCGCCAAGGAGGTCGTCGCCGTCACCGTCGGCCCCAAGGCCGCCCAGGAGACCCTCCGCACCGCCCTCGCTATGGGCGCCGACCGCGGCATTCACGTCGTCACCGACATGCGCCACGACACCGAGCTTCAGCCCCTCGCCGTCGCCAAGGTCCTCCAGGCCCTCGGCGGCAAGGAGTCGCCCGACATGTACATCCTGGGCAAGCAGTCCATCGACGGTGACAACAACCAGACCGGCCAGATGCTCGCCGGCCTCATGGACGCCCCCATCGCCGCCTTCGCCTCCGAGGTCACTGTCGATGGCGACAAGGTCCACGTCACCCGCGAGATCGACGGCGGTCTTCAGAAGATCGATCTTGGTCTCCCCGCTGTCGTCACCGCCGACCTTCGCCTCAACGAGCCCCGCTACGCCACCCTCCCCAACATCATGAAGGCCAAGAAGAAGAAGATCGAGGAGATCAAGGTCGAGGACCTCGGCCTCTCGCTCGAGCCCCACGTGCAGTACACCTCCGTCGAGGACCCCCCCGTCCGCCAGGCCGGTATCAAGGTCGAGTCTGTTGATGATGTCATCAGCAAGCTCAAGGAGACCGGCGTGCTCTAAGTGGGCTTGCGTGCAGACAGATCTTCTTTCTAACTGCATCCAACACCCTTTTCTGATTATCCTGAGCCTTTTGAGCAAAGCTAGCTGCCCCCCTTTTTTCCCTTCTTTCTTTCTTTCTTTCTTTCTTTCCCAACCAACATTCTTGCGCCAATTCATTCTTTGGCATACGCAACACGCGAATCGCGTAGTTTCTCGTCTGCTCGCTGTGCCGCTACTTCTTTGCAATAATGTGCACGCACATAACCCTACTACTACCTACATCCAAAATTTTGCAACAGGATTGATTGATTGATCAACGAGCGGAAGCTACATTGCCTTTCGTTTGCTCATTCATGTACTAAGATCGCCATAGCCATGCCACCTCCATGTGTCAGGTGGTGGCTAGGGAGAATGCTTGTCCGCGGCTTATGCACTCGTTTCTGTCACTGTTCATGTGTCTTGCACTTTGGATTCGAGTACGAAGAGTATAGTACAATAGTGGGGTTGACGCGTAGTAGGTAGGGCCTAGGCCTAGGCCTAAGTAAATAGATTCATATCCAGACAACTTGAACGACGAGGATGGACCTCGACGTGGCTGCCCCGCTTTCTGGGCGCCAGGACCTCTTGCGCAGCCTCGCTCGCCCCAGCGGCCAGACAGACAGCCCTGCGCGCCCTCAAGAGCCCAAACCCACCCCCTCGTCGACGTCTTCGTCGCCTCAGGAGACGCAAGTCGATCATGCTCGGGATGCCGCCACGGGCAACAGAGCTAACGCTACCGTAGACAGCGCAAGCCCGACTGTTCTCGGCCTCTCCGACGGAGCAGTATCTCAACATGACGCACACGAATATCCGCCAACGATGCGCAAAGGCCAACACCAGCAACAGCAAGAGCAAGACCCGCTTCGATCATATCTTGACGCCTTCGCAGACGCGCTTTGCGCTCGCGCACAGGGTCTGCAAGAGGCTGTGAGGAGCTTGGAAGAAAACGCCTACACCACAGCAACCGAACTCGATGCTGTGCGTCACCGTTTTGCCCTTCTCTCACACTCTCAATTTATACAGAACAGCGTTCAGGATGATCATGATGATGATGTTCTCCGAGGCATTGCAAATACACGTCTTGACCATCAACATCAACAAGCGCACAACCAGGGGACACGCAAGCCCAAAGGAAACCTCACACATGACGACATATCTCAGATGCTTCACAATGCGGCCGTTGCATCGCCTATTGACCCAGCATCGTTCCAACAAAGAAAATTTAAACCCTGGCCACCATCACCACCAACAGCATCTTCTTCATCCGCGCCAAACGACTCCGAAGCGGATCTTGATGGACTTATCGCCAATCCAAAAGCTCTGGGTATTTTTCCATCAAGCGAGTCTACGGCTTTGCACACTGGAAACCTTCAAAATGAACCTTCTCCCCTCAAATGGAGCGTTGCCAATGTCGAGGTCCAAGCGCAACAATCACATTCTGAGCATCAAACAGACTTCCAGCAGTCCTTGGCTGAATCCCTCGCGAAACGTGCGCAACAGAGTTGCGATGCTTCAAATGCATCGCAGTCCTTAAGCAAGCTGGCGGACCTTGTCGCAGTCCAAGAATCCGTCCAGCAGACCTCGAATCCTGAGCGGTCTTCCAAGGACACAAAGCCAGATCAAACAGAGAATGAAAAGACGCCAAGTGCGTCCAACGCGCCGGCTGCTATGGCGAGCGCCAGACGGCTCGTGCGACCAAGCTTCCTCGCGACAGCTATATCTGAGCGGGTTGAGCGTGGAACTCATGCCCATCCTGAAAAAGGAGAAGGTGATTCTCCGGATCAAGAGGGGATGCATAGCGAAGCCAAACAACTTGACCAGAATCAAAGGTCTCAAGTTACTACTCCCTGTCAACCAGCTGCGGCGACTCTGTCCGAACGCACACCTCTACCCGTACGACCCACGCAGAACCTATCTCACTTGTCGCCGCTATCGGATCATTCGCAAAACAACGCCCAAACTGCTTTTGGCAAACCACCTCCGCGTCTCGCACGTACAAGTCAGTTGCCCCCACGAATACCAACGCGGCAGCAGACTGCCTCTGAAAGTGTGCCGCTGCCTTTGGCTACAAGTGAGGCCACAAGCACGTTTGATTTTCCAAAGCTCGATACGTCGACGCAAGAACCCACGGAGTCCCCCACCCAAGCAAAAGACACTGTCGAAAATGTCCAAGCACAAGAGCCCACCGATGTCAAAGCGGCGCAAAAGATGCATCAGCGTAAACTTTTTGCAAGTCTCTTTGATAGCGAGTCTGAGCAAAGTGAAGATGAGAATGCAAGGACAGATGACCTTCGTCCTCCTTTAAGTTCGCGCAACAACTCGCGCCAAGCCGGCTTGCGCCCATCAAAGTCAGTCTTCGACTCATCCGACGAGGACTCCACCTGACTTGTTTCGATCAAAGTAATGAATGTCGTAGTACGTAGTACGTAGGTGACAATCGAAATAATTCGTTCTTTATAACATGAGCTACATCCCTTTTTTCAAATGTAAGAAGAAAAATCAGTCGGTTGCACCTGGAGCTGCGCGCAAACTTTCAACAATAGAAGTGAGCTGTCGAATCTGTTCAGAAAGCGCTGCGAGCTTGTCGTTAGTACTTTGATGCGAAGAGCTCCCATCCATGTCTGTCGCTCCGGCCTCCCAACCTTCGTCGTCGTTCACAGCATCCGAGGCGACCCAGTGCTTTCGTCCATCCCGACCCGTGAGTAGCTTGGCCTCATTCCACGTCTCGATGCGGAGATCCTTTTGCGAAATATTCTGCCGGTGCAGCAAATCCCGCAAGTTATCTTCGATTCCGCCCGTGATAATCTCCTCCCACTCGCGATCCGACGCAGCGCGAGCGCTCGGATACACGTCTGTCACAATGGCTATGAGCAAATTGAGTGAGATTGTCGCAAAGAGAATGTAAAATACCGCGAGCACAGCACCGAGATATGAAGAGTGCGAACTTGTTATAATGCCGTCCCAAGTCTCCACAAATGGCGTGAGAAAAAGGCTCTCAAAGGTTGTAATCATGGTGGCGAACTGCGAGACAGAAATGCCAAAGCCAACGTGAAATGTAAGCGTGAGCAAAAAGCACGCCGTCGAAATAACAAGCAAATAGATGAGAACGGCCGTATTCGTCATGGTGCTCAGCAGCGCCACGACCACAGGCCCTATCGACGGAATCGTCTGCGTCGCCTTAAGCAGCGGCAGCACACTGAGCAAAAAGTAGATGGCAAAAAACCTACGCTCAACCTCAAGCAAGCGGTAGGCTTGCGACAGATCCAGTCGCTCGCTCGATGTGTAGTCCGGCGTCACATCCTTTGTGACCTCGTAGACGTAAATGTCGAAAATGAGAATGCCCAAAAGCAAAAACTCAATCACCCATTCCTCTGTTCGCCGCCCTCGCGAACGGTGCCGAGCACGAACCCAGCTTCGCAGCTTGGTGATGGTGAAGCAAATAACCATAATCAGTACAGCCAGCTGAAATGATCGAGACGGCGGAAATCTGCCATAGTGAAGTCGAAAGGGTTTCACGTCCACATCCAAGCTGTTCAGCCCCACAAACGAGGAGGTTTGCCGCACTTCAGCGATGCCGTACACTTCGTAGAATGGGTTGTACAGGTTGAAGGTGAGAGAAAGGATATGAACTTCGTTCTGGGTCCAGTTCCCTGTCTCGCTGGTCAGAATGTCCAAGAGCTCCTCCTTGTCAGCTTGCGGCAGCAGCGACGTCTGGTACTCTGTCGAGGTGTCAAGACTTGCGATTGTGGTCAGCTGGGCATTATCAAGCTCTTCAAGTGCGTTGTGCTCATACATATCGAGAGCAATTCCGCCAAAGACGAAGTTTTTCCCACGCCATGCAGTGCGATTTGCAGCCCGCAAAAGCTCCTCGCCGACAAACTTGTGTTGAACCCAATCCAAAAAGTCCGCTGGGCCGTCAATACTCGCAGTGCTTTCCGCAAGATATCCACGTAGCTGGTCCGCCCATTCCCCCTCGGATTCGATCCCGTAGTCTGGCGAGAGCTGCACAAGGCAACCGAATGAGATGATGAGGATGAGTAAAAGACTTGTCTCTTTGACACACATCTTGATGGCCGTCCGCCTTCGCCATGCGCTCACCTTGGATGACTGATTCATCACCTCTACCATACGAGCTGCCTTTGCACGCTCATCCTGTGCCTTTTCTAACAATTGATCGAGCTCGCGCGTAGAACTCACTTGCTGTGTGTTGAGGTTTCCCGCAACGCCCGAGGGGCCATCCGGACCGAAGTCAGGAGCGACGCGCTCTTGCATGTCTTGAGCGCCGCCGTCGCCGCCAGCAAAGCCGAAAAGATTTCCGATTCGCGTGTCCAATCGTTTGACCATGCCAAAGTGTTTGCGACCTGGAATGCCAATGGGTGGCAACGACTTGGGGGTCATGCTGCTGGGCGTCCGCTGTGACTGCGTACGATTCGTTAGATTCGGCGCGTTGGGGTCGACGTAGTCAAAGCTATTTTGATCGCCCGAGACTGGATCGCCGCGATAGGTGTCCATGGGAATGAGCGAGCTGACCGATTGTCGCATGGAAGCTCCCCCGGGCCCAACCTTTCGGCCATCTTGTCCAAGCTTTTTTGGCGGTTTTTCATCTGCCCGGAGGGTTCCGGCTGTCTGCAAGTCGTACAGCGCACGCCGCGAGATCCGATCCTGCAGATATTCAACCTTGGCGCACATCTCAATATGCCGAAGCAGGGCACGCACGTATGGACTGAACATTGCTGCCGGGCCGTCGGCGAGCATTGGGTTTGCTCCGTACTTGATGAGAAGCTCCACAATTTCAATATTGTCCGATTGCACTGCAAGCGACAATGGCGGGTACCCCGAAAGTCGTGACTGTGCCGCTGCCTCGCCCAGGTCGCTTCCTGACCGCAAGAGTTTCTGCGTAGTGCGGCTTGGCATCAAACCTGCCTGCACCGAAGCGATTCCTTCGCGCGGCGTGCTTTGATTAAAGAGGGCTTCCGATTGACCAGAGAGCCGCGTGCTTTGGCGTGTCGGCATTCGACGCAGTGGTGAGACCTGGTCAACTTGGTCCGTTTGCCAGTTTTTAGATGCTGTGAGACCCTCTGCAGGGATGATTCGGCCTACCTTGGACCTTTCATTGCCCATGGCACGGGAACGGAACACGATTCGAAAGAGCTTCCATCGGGCCTGGGCTTGGCCCGCGTTTGTCGACCCTGTTGCCACCGTCCGAAAGCTTCGACGCGAGCGTCCCATTGCAGAACTGCCCTCGTCATCAGAGTCCCGTTCCATGACGTTGCCTTCTGCTAAAGCGTCCGCTGCCGAGTAGTCGACCATGTCTGCGTTCAGGTCGACAATCTCGTTACTCTGATGCTCCTGCTGCAGACGCTCCGTAAGATACTTGCACACCTCAACGTGTCCTTGGTTCGCGGCAAGATGCAGCGGTGTGAAGCCCATGGCGTCACACACAAGAATCCGTGCTTGATTCTGTACGAGCTCCATGCACAGTTTGAGATTGCCAAGATACGCGCATAGGGCCAGCGGCGTGAGACCATTGATGTCACGCAGCTCGAGATTGGCGCCAAGCGCTAAAAGCCGTTTGGCCGTGGCGAGTTGGCCGCGCTTAATGGCAATATACAAAGGGGTATGCCCATACTCGTCGATGGCGTTAAGATTGGCGCCCACGTGCATGCTCGATCGCTTCGAAAGCAAGATGTTGACAGAGTGGATCTGGCCGCGACGAACTGCTGCAAAGAGGTACTGATTGAAGAGCTTGCGGCGAATCAGCTTCAGCTGGCGAAATGCAAGCGTGCTGCGGGTTGGCTGCGCAGTGTCTCTTCTGCGCAAGGGAATCATGAGTTGGTTTCCTGCGTTGCGTCTCTCGCTTCCTGATCCACGCGCATCCCCGGACATGCCATCCCCGTCCCCATTATCGTCGTCGTCGTCGCTTGAGCTTTCGTCGCTATCGTTCCCATTCGCGGCTCCAGAACCAACTGCAAATTTGGCTTTTGGACCTTTGGACCCACTGCTATCGCTCGCGCGGTTTTTCGGACGGACAATCCAGCCTGTCATTAGAATTACTTTCATGGTCTCGCGCGCTCCTTGGAGAAGCTGTTCTTTCTCTTCACGAGTGAGTACGTAGTAAGGGACAAGCGACGAGTTGAGCTTGAGGTCTTTGCGAATATTACGACTCGGTGCGTAACGCCATCCCTGACGAATCTTTTCGCTCGCCCATACCTCGTGCGAGTTGGATGCAATCCGTTCCGTAAGCGTTGCGAGTTCTTTGGGCAGCTCTACCCCGCTCGTGTTGAGCGGGACGCAGTCTGGGCGCGAAATATCCCACGCAAACTCAGAGTACTTGTTACCGGTTCCTGCGAGCAGATCTGCAGAAGTCACACCGAGCTTTATCTTGCGCTGCTTCATTGTTGAATCGCTCGCCATCATGCTCAATGCCTTGGTGAGCATCAGGGGGTCCTGCTGTACAGACTCTCCGCTGGTGCTCGAGCTCAAGTCAGCGTTTGGCGTCGTGGACGGGTCCGTTGTGGTGGTGTCATTACGCCCAAAGCGTGGAGCCTCGACACGTCGATGAATTTCGTACCCAAGCGAAAGGATCACTTTGAGTGTCTCGACGGACATGTCCATATTGTACTTGGCACCTTCAATCGAGAGGGAGTCAAATGGAAGCAAATGCGGATGCACTTTTTCGTCGGGGTCTTTATCCCGACCGTATCTCCATCCCAGCTCGCTAAGGCTTTGTGCCCAGACGTTGTGCATGTTCCTTGCGATGGAGTGCGAGAGTCGTAGTAGTTCTGCATTCAGGTGAACAGCACTCGTTCGTACCGGGTGCGGGATAAATCGGTATCCCTCGATCTCGCGCACGTCCGTAGCCGCGGTGGCACAGCAGGTGTCGCGATCGCAGCCGCATTGCGACACCACTGTGCCGCAGGGCTCCCATCCCTTGTCAGGAAAGTGCTCAAAGTCGAGCTTGAGGTAAGCCTGGCGACACGCTGCGGGCCCATGACAGCGGTCCTTGCACACAAGGCAAACGCTGGCGCCACAAATTTCGCACTTGTACAAGAACTGCGCGACAGGGTCCGTCCGATTCGCAAATGAGACCGTGCAGGTTTCCGGGTGCTCAATGCGCTGCGTTGTCTCTACGAGGGCGTCATCGATCGTGACACGGTTCTCGTCTGCAAAGTTCAGGATGCTCTCGCAGGCCTCCACGTCACCCATGAGCACAAGGCGATGCAGAAGCTCCTGCATCTGCTCCTGCGACGACGTCCCTGCGTAGCAACCCAGCCTCAGCAGCAGCCTTGCACATTCGAGGTGACGACGTTGGATCGCTAAATCGAGTTCTGTGTGCCCTAAACCCTTGATAGGAACATTGACCTTGACGCGGTGGCGGAGTCCCTTCTTCAAAATGGCCTCCATCATGCGTCGCTTGCGATTCGGGGCGCAATTGTCAATGAGTGCCCGAATGACCTCAGATCGTCCATTAAAAGCTGCTAGGTGTAAAAAGGTGATACCCGAGAGCGTTTTGGCATTGATGGGAAGGCGAGACATGTTTTCGTAGCCATCGAGCGCCCTGCTCCAGTCGACCCGGGCGAATGATCCTGATTTGGCGCTAAAATGCAAACTGTTCCATCGTTCCTTGTCCGTCTCCTGAAGCATCGCAAAGCGGTCCTCGAGCTTCGCTTGCGAGCGCAAGAGCATTTCCACAATGGAAGCGTGGTCTTGTGTGTTCGAAATACATGCAAACATGAGCGCCGTCTTGCCAAACGCACTACGAAGCTTTAAAGAAGACGAACATTCCGCCTCGAGAAGGATGCTTACAACGTCTGGCAGACCGTCGCGGCATGCAAACATGAGAGCAGAAAGACGAAACTGCAGGCTTTGGCCAAAGAGCAACTCGCGGCGCTGGCCCTCGTCGGCAGTGTCGAGCAAGAGGCGAACAATGTCCGCGCGATGCTTGCTTTCCTTGCTTTGGATGGCAAGCATGAGCGCATTTTCGTCTTTGCGTGTGCGCATGCCGAGGTTGAGCCCCTTGCCGGCCACACGAATCAGATGCTCAAGCGTGCGGATATCCCCCATTTCACAGCAGGCATGCAGCGCATTCTTTCCGCTCCAGGAACAGAGCTGATTGACAATGACGCTGCGAACCAGATTCGCCAAGTCCTCTTCCCACGCCTTGCCCTGCGCCGTACGAAAGATAATGGACTCGTAGATCCTGTCGACCTCACTGAACATTGTGACGCGGTCGTTTCTCTTTAGAAGCTCCAGGCCACCGTCAATGCGTATTTTGCGATCTGCAATGCGCCCGAGCTCGGGTCCGCCAGAGGAGATAATGTGGACTTTTTCGCTCTTGAAAGCGTCGACAGCACCCTTGACGCCTGCGTCGCTGATCCCGCGGCAGCCATCCTGAATGAAGAACACTTCAACACCTTGCAAGAGACTCTTGGCATCGAGAAGCGTGTACTGTACACAGTAATCTGTCGCAAGACCGACGGCATAGATTTCTGTAACCGCACTTTCTTCGAGAAGGTCTCGCATTTCCGTCAGGACGGTCGAACCATTATCTTTGAAGACAGAGTAGCTGTCGCGCTGCGGATTGCATCCTGCATATGTGTAAATGTCAGAAACCTCGATCTTGAGGTCTTTGTGGAGTTCGGCGCCGTGTGTCCCCTGCACGCAGTGGTCTGGCCACATAATTTGAGCATTTCCCGTGGTCGGTAGGTGAACCACCTCAAAGAGATCGGCGCCCGGATTATTGGTACGAAACGAGCAATGATTGTACGGGTGCCAGTCTAAACACAGGTATACAAAGTCGAACTCCTTGCTTCGGAGCTTGTTGATGACTGGCAGGACCGCCTCGGCATCGGGCACAGCAAGAGAGCCATCTTCGCTCGGAATAAAGTCATTTTGACAATCAATAATCAGAAGTGCTCGGACTGGTTTGGTCTCTCGCTCCGGCATTTGCCTTGGCCTCGCACTTAGCCTTGGCGTTGCGCGTGCTGCTGCGGCTTTGTTACGACTTGCGCGTTTTCGTGGCGTGCAGGTTGCACCCGCCCGCTTGCCTTTCTCGCGATGCCTTCTACTTTGTCACAAGCACGTACGTGCGTACGCTTAGTTGCTCGCGCTGGTTCTAATTCGCTTTGCCTGCAGCAGTGTCTCCGTGGCTTTTCAACAAGAGGAAAAGAGCCTCTGACAAGCACCTATAAGTTCGGTTTTGACCTCACGCGCACGCGCGCCCTCACCTCCCTCCCTCGCTGCCACCCTGCCGCGCTGCTGCGCTGCCGCGCTTGGGCTTTGCGCGATGCAGCCGCGACCGTGCTAGTTGTTTTCGCTGGCCCTCGAACAACTTCTGGCGGGTGTTCTTGCTCTTGCAATTCCTGTCAGTGTTGCTGCCGAATCCCATGTTCCTGCCATGTACAATAGTCATCATCATCAGCAGTAGCTGCAAACCGATCGGCCATTTTACTTACCTCGACTCGCCGGTGGCGTGCAAGGGCGCCGAACGGTCACGTTTTTTGGGAGTTTTGCACCTGTACTTTTGCGGTTTCTTACCTAACACCGAAGTGATTTTAGCACCCCCCCCCCTCGATTCTTCCTCCTCGTATCAGAGACACTCGCCACCTCGGCGGCTCAAGCTCAAGCCACAGCTTGGGCTGCTGCTCAACTTATACTATGCTATGCAACTTTTCAGGCAGCCACACACCTCTCCCTCGCGAAAGGAATAATTGTCATCGTGTCCGCCATCCTCGGCAAGCTCTCCGTCGTTTCCCCTTCACCCTTCACCTCTCCCTCCCCCCCCATTCCCTTTCCTAAATAGCCAGAATAGGACACAGGATGACGAGCTTGCAATGAAGAACACGACATCGGCCGTGCCGGCCGCAAGGCCGCAAGGCGCATAGCCGTTACAATCCATCTTCACACGCGTGATCGAACCGCGGGGAACGTATATTCCCGGAATTCCGGGCGCGCCTCTTTCCGCGCGAACAGTCAGTGTCGTCGCTTCTCCAGTTCGAAGAAGGCGCCCGCGCAAGCAGAATCGAGCGCGCCTCGCGCGGCTGCGCGCGGGCTGGCTAGCTGTCTGTCTGCCTCTCGCCGGAGGGCCCGGCTTCCCTCGCGCGGCCCGCCGTCTTCCCCCGCGCCGGCGCCGGGCCCGGACCTCGCGGCCTGGGCGGCCAGGGCCATCGAGCCCGACCGAGCCCAGCCCGAGCTCGGCCTGCGCCGGGCGGGGAGCCTTCTGCTCGCGGCCAGCCTGGTGGCCTGCGAGGCGAGGCTCCTTCTCCCTCTCGCCGGAGTCTCTCGTCTCGGGTGCGGCTCGACGCGGGGCTCTCTCCTCTCCTCTCCTCTCCTCGCGCGCCGCGTGGTCTTGCGCGAGCAGCACTAGAACGAAAAGCAGCCCGAGGGGGGGAAACGACCTGCTCGACCTCGTGAGCGGGGACTGCGGGCCTTGGGCTAGACGGAGAGTCAAAGTCAAGCGATCGAAAAGAGGAGCGCAAGTGCAGATACGCATCTTCGTGGGGCAGCCAGTCTACTTCTATTCCGTTGTGCAGGGAGCACTAACTCTGTCTCCACCTTGGCTCTTGGTTTTTGAGCTTTAATTTTCGAGATTTGGCTCCTGCTTTTCAACGTTTGTCTCTTTGCCTTCGCCTCAGCCTCGCCGCGTCTCGCCTCGGCTTTGCGCAACACTGTAAACCCTGGTATCGCATGTCTCGACCTCGTGAGGCCGCTGGCAAGCTGCCGCTCGGAGTGGGGAGCACACAGATTGCGCCCAAGCCGCGTCGCCAGCTTGGAATCGACACCATGACGCTTGAGCACAAGGAAAACCACCTCATCACCGAACGGAACGGGACCAGCAGCAGTAGTACCAACAGCAGCAATGATAACAGTCCAAGCAGTGACGCGGACAAAGATAAGAAAGAGAAGGGGACCGTCGATGCCACTGGCAGCAAAAACAACAACCAGAGCGAAAGGGCGGAGACCCCGAGCGATGACAAGAAACTCGCCTCGCCAGTGTCCTCAGACGTGACAGCCTCTGACGCTGGCCGACTCAACGCCCAAGTAGATGGATGGTTTTTCTTTGCGGACTTCTTGTCAAAATTTGCCGCGGGCATCGACCGCAAGCTCGCGCAGCTGGACCGCGCGAGCGCGGTCGACGATATTAGCGGCAACATGAACGACGGTGGGTCGAGCTCAAGTGACTCTTTTTTGTTACAAACGCTCTGGGAAGACTATCCTCGCCGGTGCGCCTTTTTCGTGGGAAGCTTGCGCGCCTGGTTAGCGCTCCCACCTCCGCTTTTTGAAAAAGTCCTCGTCACTGTTCTCGACTGGGCCCAGCCTCCATTCTCGCTTCAATCGAAACTTCCAGGCGTCAAGGTCGCAGGCCTTCATCTTGTGGAGCTGCTCTGGTCCCGCTGTGCCGGTGATCTCTTGAGTCACATGCTGCGCTACGCGAGCGAGGATGTCGAGCGTGATTGGAGCATGCTGGAAGATCTCTCTCTCAAGCACATAATTAGCAAAACGAGGAGATCCTCTTCTGCTAGTGGCTCGGCTGATAATAGCAGCAGCAGCAGCAGCGGAGGCGGCGGCGGCGGCGGCAGCAGGGGACAATTGCCTCGCGATGTTCTCCACCGTGTTATCGCACAGACGCAAACGATGTGGGCGAGCGTGCTCGGTTTTGCCGTGAGGAAAAAGCCTGCGCTCATCACACATTTGTTCAATTTGCGCCCTCCATTTTGCGCCTGGCTATTCATTGATCTATCTCTCTCAAACGCCAGCGTGGCACGCGAAATCCTGGCCATGCTCGCGGATCAACTTGGCCAGCCTAAACAGGACAAAGCTTCACGTCTCATCATGCTGCTCACACTGGAGCCCATGCTGGAGAACCTCGATTTTCAGCGCCTTGCAGATCGCGACACTGCCTGGACCGCAGCGTTCAACGACGTTGTAACAAAACAGCTCTTCAAGACTGTCGAGCAGCTCGCCAAGACCGAAGAGCTCAAAGCCGCGGCGCTCAGTGTCATGCTCACTATTCTTGCTCGCGCACCTCTTGCCTTTCACGAGGCTAATTACGCATCCTTCTTCTCGCGCCGTGTGCTTCGGCACCTTTCGGAGCCGCGCAAGGTGACACACTCCTTGGAGATTATTTTGCGGTCTCTGCGAAGCCAACGTTTTGCAAGGCCCCCAGTCGCTTGGGACGCATTTGAAATGTACAGTCCACTCGAGACCCGC
The DNA here is from genome assembly GCA_000818945.1 of Schizochytrium sp. CCTCC M209059. Lineage (NCBI taxonomy): Eukaryota > Bigyra > Thraustochytrida > Thraustochytriidae > Schizochytrium > Schizochytrium sp. CCTCC M209059. The sequence continues at coordinate 138,094 of KN805413.1, forward strand.
TTTCGCGAAGGGCTCGGCCCCTTGTCTCGCATTTCTGCGCTGAATCGTCGCGCGCTTGAGTCGATTTACACCGAGGTCTTTGAACGATCAAAGTCAAAAGCCTTTGCTAATCTTGGGGGTTCCTCATCGTACGGGGTACTAACCTCATCGTCCAATATGCCACCTCCGGCAGGCGCGCTCGCTTTTGCTGGATCTGGATCTACATTTGCTGCTGCCGCTGCTCCTACTTCGCCATCACCTTCTTCGCCGGAACCCCCGTCGCTGGCGGGTGTCTCATTGGGGACCGCCCGATTTTCGATCTCCTCACGCGATGTTGCGGCCACCTCGATCGGCTCGCTGGTTTCTACTGGCAGTCACTTGAGCCTCAGTTCCATTGGCTCGGGCGCTTCGCATGTCTCGGGCGCCTCCTTTGGCACCGCTCCGTCTCTGTCTTCTGCGCAGCAGCACGGATTCCCAATGCTTCCCAAAAACTTGGCTGTCTGCAAGCACATTCTTTTGCAGCTCGCAGCGCACGATGTCACCATTCTTCTAGATAAGGCGGTGCCGTTTGTGACGCAACTTCCCGACGATCTGAACAAATGTCCTCATGTCGCAGCGAACCGCGCCATTGTTGGGATCCGGACACTCTGGGACGTGCTGGGCCCGGGTACGAGCGTCTTTCGGGAAACCGCCTTTTGTCTGCACCACGGGCAGTTCGAAGCACACCGCGCCTCACTCAAGGAGCTCCACAAACTCACGGTGCGCAAGTTCGCTCAAATGTTTGGCTCTTTGCAGGCCGCACTCGGCGTAGGAGTTATGGGCCAAGCGGAGCATTCGCTCGTGCCCACTCTGTTGTGGGATGGGACCACAGGCGTTGGCGGCGCGGGGCCGCGGGGCCTAAGAGACCCTGTTGGTGACACCCGTGGCTACCCGTTTGCGTGGGCCGATGCTGGCCGTGGTCATGTTCTCGACGCTTTTAGCTTTACGACGAACGGCCTTGTTCTCGAATTGCAGCAGCTTCAGATGCACAATGACCTATTCGAAGGCGGGAGCGAGATCGCTTTCCGCGCGCGAAATCTCTCGGACAAGTACGGCGCTGAGCTACAGATTGCGCAAACGCTACGTAACCGCGCGGCACTCTTCAAAAAGCGCGTTAATCCGGCTCTCGATGTTTTCCGCGAGTTTCTCTACGCACTTCCTCTTCTATCCTGTTCTCCCGTCGCAGAGGGTCAGAATCCAGCGGAAGCTCCGCTGCCAGACGTGACACTACTGCTCCATGCGGACTGGTTTATTGCGACAGCCGTGTCTCATGCTTTGCAGCGCATCATTGGCAGCGCATTGAATGATACGATTCGCATCCGCGTGCTCCTCAAACTTGTTCACGAGACCTCGAGCGCCGTGTCGCGGTCCGGCAAGTCCACGCGCGCCATTTTAACCTACGTGCGGCAGATGGCTCTTTTGCTGCGACTCTGGTCGCACCTGCGCTTGCGACAATCCAAGGCGCAAAGCGCCGATGGGCAGGAGACTGCGCTTCCGGACCCGGACGATGCTGGCGGAGAACCTCTTCTTACGCTATCTCTCGCTCTCCTTGTCTTTCCCTGCGCAAGCGTGCGGATGCACGTTCAGGAAATCACCGATGCAATGCAGCAACTTTGGCCGCACTTTGTTCCTGCGTGTAAGCGCATCACTGGCGTTCTGCGAGCGCATCCGCCTTTCGGCTATCAGTGTGCTGCCAAGACTTCCTGCTGCTGTGGCGCGGTGTCGAGTGAAGCAGATATTTCCCGTCGCCGAACGGCGGACGATGTGCAGCCAGTCAAGCGATTCGAGCCGCACCCTCCGGCAAGTCCTCCGCCTCCTCTCGCGGGATCCACGCGCCAACGCCAGCACGAGCGGAGTTCTACGGCAGACGGAAGCATGCGTGGCAGCCCCTTGTCGCTGGACGCGCTTTCCAAAACCTTTGCCATGTCGCCAACCAAACCGACTTTGGACACAAGAGAGAACTTTACGCTTCCCGCGCCACCACCAGCGCCAGCGTCAGATATCGCTCACACGGTGACATCCGCCAGCACAGGAGCTCTGGCTCGTCCTCCACTGGTACGAACTCCTAGCGCACGGCCCGATAAGCTGATCAAAGGTAGCACCTGCTCTTTTGAGGGCGTCTTTACCTACATCAAGGCACGCAATGCGCCACTTGTGAGCCGCGATGAGCTCTTTATGTGGTACAAGGGAACTGGCGTCGTCACTAGCTACACCGATCCTAAGACGGGCAACGGTCGTCCAGATCAGTGGGCTGACGAGCTCGTCAAAGTCGTGCGTGAGCTTGTTCGCTTTGCCGAGCTACGCGGACTTTTACACAGCGCGTCGCAGGTTCTCCTTGACTGGCTTTCGAGACTACCAGGCTTTCAGGTGGAAGCGGAGCAAATTTCGTACTTTGAGGCGGTCCTGCGCAAATCAGCAGTGACTTTTGTGCTCGGCAGCGCTGGATCGAGCCAGTCCTTGCCTCGTTCTCCGCTTGTCCTTGAACCTGAAGCGGCAGCGTGGCCTGGGGAAATGGAGAGCGAGGTGGAAACACTCTTGTACGACTTATGGGACGCGGCGGCACGCATTCGCCCGGTGTCTCCGGAGCAGTCTGCTCTTCGGCGCATCGTGCTGGATCTCGCAGGCAAAAGCGTGCACCCACGTTGCGTTTCTCGCATTGTCGCGCTTTGCCTGTCCTGGCGGCAGACCCGCCTCACAGCGGCAAGTTCACCATCACGTAGCCAACCCAGCGAGGAGCGGTCCAAGTTTGGCAAGTTCAGGCGGCACCGCGGGAGCGACCATGCCATCTCGCAGCTTGCCTCTTTTGCAGAGGCAAATGTTGCATCTGTAGAGCAGATTTGCTGTGCTGCTTTGCGCATCCTGCTAGAAAGCGTGGCGCAGCAATCGCAGCAACAAAAGACCACAAGCGGCTTTCCAGGATGGGAGCTGACGCTGCGGAAAATTTTTGAGTTTATGTCTGCCATCGCGCAGGCAGAAAGACTCCGGAACTCAGGATGGACTGTGACCTTGGAATACACCAAACTTGCATTGCAAGCTGCGCGCACCTTGCGTTCGATCTTGCGCAGGGAAATGGAGGTTCCTGTGCTTATGCAACGCGCGGACCAAATCTGGCTTCGCGCGGAACGAAGGCGGGTTTGGACGCTCATGCAATCGATTGTCGGTTTTGACGATGTCAAGCTGTTTTCAATCCAGCGCAAGGCGTCACCACGGGCGCAGGGGCACGAAAACGGCGGATCCCACGGCTCGTCCCAAAGCCAGACTCCGGGACCAGGGGCGCGGTCGATTGTTCAAGCGGATCGCCAGGTCCTCTCGGAGAACAACTTTAAGGTCCTTCGCGAGCTCGCGACGGACGTTGGCCTGCAGATGCTTCATCTCGGGCCCACGTCTCTCGGCACGGTCGCGCCGCGACCCGACGAGATGCTGTGGTCCTGGTTCTACTACGATGGCGACCCTTCACGCGCTAGCAGCAACACTTCCCCGCTTTTGCGAAACTATTTGGTGGCTCACTGGCACGTCGGAGACGTGGAGGCCGCAGGCGGAGGGACGTTTCGCCCCTTTGTCGAGCGCTGGTTTGTGGAATTGCAGAATCTGCCAAGATCGCAGAGCCGAGCAGACGCCATTTTTGCCTCCTTTGCAGATGCGGTGGATGTATGGCTCTTTCGAGGGCCTGAACGCAATATGGTCCGTCCCCTTGAACCAAGCGCGATGGCTTTAGTTGCTTTGCTTGCGCTCGTGCAGGCTGCAAGCCATGCATCGGCCGAAGTGCGTGCGCGGGCATTTGGCTTGCTCGATGTGGTGGAGCGGTCAGATTCGTGGGCAGCCCTTTCGACCGGCAACTTGGACGGAGGCTCGACGCCTTTTGAGCTTCATAGCGCCAGTCTGCTCGGTCAGCAAACGTGGGCCGGCGACTCGCGCACAATCGAGCAAACAGCAACGCAAGCGTCCATTATTCTCGCCGATCGTTGTCCTGGGCTCGGACCCAGTGTACTAAGCATTCTCTGCAAGCGCCTTCCGGTGCTCGAGAGCGCCGGCCTGGGCCCACGCACTGTGCAGGCATGTCTGGCCTTCGCACAGAGTGCGTCCACTCGAGCCGTCGCCCATGCGGGAGGACTTTCCGGCGAGAGCGTCAGCGTGGACTCCCCGCGACAGTTTGTGCGAAACCGAAAGTCGCGTAGCAACAGCGCACGCGGTTTGCAGCGTGGCCCAGAGGCCACCGAGCTCGCAGGCGCCGCAGCCGAGAGTGCATCCGGCTCGAAGCGCATGGCTCACGGGACAATGGAACTGCAAATGCGCCAGAGCGTGCAAAAGGATATTCGACGAGCGCAAAAGACGCACTTTAATCTGGAAGAGTTATGGGAGTGCGTACGGACGCTCGTTCGCGACGAGCAGCAAAACGCTCTCGACCTGACGCTTCCCCTGTGGCGCGCCCTCTGCGACCACCACGCGCCAACGGTGGTTGACTTTTTGCTGGCGCGCATTGTGGAAAACAGTGCGGCGCAGGGCGAAATGAAGCAGCTAGAAATCGCGACCTTTTTCTTAACGTCGATCGCGCCAGAAATTTTTGCAGCGTCTCCCAGTATTATTGTCAACAGTTTGGTGCTCGGGGTTCTTTACCGGGTGCGCGTGGAATCGATCGCGCGTGGTCTGTACGCGTCTTCGGCAGCCTCGCCAACCTCGCGTCGGCCCCGCGTGCTGCAGTCCTGGATCAAGCTCGCTCTCGCTCAAGATGCAGACCCTTGCGGTTATATTACGCACAAAGATGGACTAATGGAAGAAATGCGTTCGCTTTTACGCACGCAGGCAAGCGCGTTGAAGGCCCTGTCTCTGTGCGCGGCCGGAGCACGAAAGAATTGCGCTATGGCATTTCCTCAAATGATTACCTATGGCCTTTGCTCGACGCTTGGTCTGCACTCGTCCTCACCGCGGCATCGCTATGGAGCTGGAGGCGAATGCATTGCCATGCTACTTCGTTCGTTATCGCACGAGCGTTTGGTTCGTCAAGCTTCGCAAAGGACCTCTTCTGACCCATCGCTCGCCATGGTATTGCCATCGCAGTTGTTGGGACCCTCACCTGCTCGACTTGTCGAACTCGCGAGGCTCGACCCTTCCTCGTACACGGACCAAGTGCTGGAAGAGGTTGTGTCTTCGATGGCCGAATTACTGACTCTCTGCAGCCCGGACGGCGACCTCTTGCATTTGTGGTGCCAGTGTCTTTTGCTCAACGGTCTGGGACTTTATCAGCAACAAATGCGCTGGAAACCAGAGCTTATGCATCGGTGTCTTGCTGTCTATGCCAAGCTTCGCGCGAAGATTGAGGGCCCTTTGTACTTGGTTAGAGGCTTTGCCGAGGTGGATGAAAGCGTGGCGTGGCGCATTGAGATCTTGGCGCTGCTTCGCATCGCGCATCAGGCTATGCACAACGAAGCATTTGCCCTCGTCGAGATTGCACTTCTTTGCCTCGGCCGCCTTGACCTGCGACACATGTCCGCGTCACTTTGCAAATTTTTCCTCAACTTTTATGCTTCCGTGGCGCATTCGAAACGTGCGGAGGATTTCTGTCTCGATCTCCTACTGAGCGCGCTACCGGAGGAGCTTGATGCCGAGGATCTGGACGTGGATGCACTGCGGTGCAAGACACAAGATCGGCTCACAGCACAGCTTTTGCTCTGCGACGCGAGGGCTGAAGACGAACTCTCGGAGGAATACGAAGGCACAGAGGAGGGCGACGACCCCTCGGCCTTGCTGTCCTTGTGCATTCGGCTCTTTCACTGCGGCGTCCTTCGCGTCGACTTGGTGTGTTCGTGGTTTCCTGTCCTCGCGACAGGAGCGTTGGCCCCTGGCGCGTTTGTTGATGATGCTGTGGGCCATCTCGATCTACCCGTCAAGATGCGCGAGGCGCTCCACGAATTCATTTTCCGTCCAACGGACGAGGAGTGTCTTCAGAACGCATGTCTGGCAGCGATTGACTTTTTCGGTGCTGTGGAATTTGCCTTGGCACTTTCTCGATGCTGCACGCGTCAAATTCAGGTGCTCGAAGACGGAAATGCGTCTGGGCTGCCTGTTGATGCAGAACGGTACCTTCTTGCTGTCTACCGCGTTATATCGTGCGTCGTCACAGCATCATCGCCGTGTCTCCAATTTTTCATACCGATCGTGCGAAAGGCCACCTTGCTCGAGTCTGAGCAAGGTGCGGGAGTCATGAGCGAGGCTGTAGAGGACTTGCTCAAGGCTGCACACAAGGCATCGGGAGGGTCATCCCTCCCGAGACAGGGGGCGTCGCCACGATCGCCTTTGCGCGCTTTCGGTGTTCAGACGGCGTGGGGCGGCGATTCGACAGCTGGTCCGAGCGTGAGTGCTGGGATTCGTTGCGGTGAGGCGCTTGCTATGATGTCAGATCTCATTCGCGTGGACGCCTGTGATCTGGAGGATACTCTTTCGCCGTTCATGGAAGGCTCGCGATCGCCGGTCACGACGCCACGCTGGCGACGCCGCGTCGATGCGCCTCCGCAGCTAAACGTTGTACGGAGCCGTGACCCAGATGCGAGCGAAGACGAATTGAAACTGCCTTCTTCGGGAGATGGCAGCGAGCCATGGACAGGGTCCTCCTCGCCCTTGCTGGGCCGCGAGCCTGGAGGAAAAGGAGGAGGAAAAGGAGACTTTGAACCCACAACCGGGACGACGGTGAAAACCGGCATTTCCGAGGACCTTGAGCCACGAAGCCGCGGCATTGGCGCTACCAGTACGGCTCTTGATGAGTTCGAGATCGGAGGCGTCGCCTCTTTTGAGACGTCCAAGCGTGGTATAGAAGCAGGCAACGGGGGAGGGCGGAGGTCCTCGAGCGCACGTAATCTTTCGCGTATGCTTGGTGTCGCGAGTGATTCGGAGGATGACCACGAAGACGACAATGACGACGACGACAGCGCATTCGGCAAAGACGGATGCGGAAGCGGGTCCGATGGAGAAGGAGACGATTCTCATTCTGACGAGGGCACGATCGCGTGGGGAGGGACGAGACGACATGGGCGCGCGGCCGGGACGATTCGATTAGTGCGGTATCGATCAATGGAGGATGGAACGACTGCCGAGCAGCAATCAGCAGTGATGCGAAGAAGCTTTTTGGAAGAACTTCTCGCCAATGAGTCGAATCACAAGCAGATTGAAACCTTTATTGTGCAGCAGCCAGCAATCGATACCTCATGGCTCGAGTTCGCGCTCGCAGTCATTGACTTTAAGCGCAATCCCATGACAGAAACTGCAGAATCCGTCTTTAACCAATTCCTGGTGCTCGACGGGCTCGACACGATTGACGTACCCGATGCGGTACGGGAGAGGGTGGAACAGGCCATTGAAGGCAAAGAAGGGGTCGACAAGGGCCTTTTTGACGAAGGTCTCAAACTTGCGCTGGACTACCTTGACAAGAACTTTCTTGGGCGTTACCTACGCTCCTCACAGTACTGTGAGGCATGACCAAATTTTGGGGAGTCGGCTATTGGCATAGTATAAACTCGGATATGCTCACTGGGGACTGGACGTATATAGGTCCATCAATTACACGTTGGTAGTGTCCCTTGACGTGCCCGATATAATACAGAAGGAATATTTGTCTTCATAACGTTGTTAGTCAGAGAGGCGTGTTGCGTCACGTCGCGTGATGTTTTAGTCAAAGCGGAAAACGAGAAGGAGGAAACTGCTTATTTATTTCGCTTCCAGGCAGGCACCGTAGTGAAGGGGCATTTACAAAAAAAATATTTACGATTTATCTTGCTGTCTTTTTTTTCTTGAGGAGAAAGAAGCCAAGACAAGCAGGCGGTGCTCAATTTCAAGTCATGCTGACCTTCGGTCCTTCACAAAACTACGACGACAAGGGATACATTTGCCGCACGGCCTCAGAGACCGTCCAGGGTTCACTTTTGCGAGTCCTGGTCGCAACATCGCGGATAGCCTCACGAATACTCTTCAGCTTGGGTGGCTCGCCCTTATCACCCTTGAAATCATTCTCCACGTACGCTTTCATAAGAACCTTGTCAATCTCTTCAAAGACGAGTTTGCTGAGAATGTGAATGCCTTGGTCGGACTCGTGCACGTTGGCCACGAGAAGAGGCATGAAACGAGTTGGAAACTCGTCCGCTTTAGAGTCTTTAGCTGCACTAGCCGACACGTTTGCATCCGACTGCGATTTTGACTTGGATTTGACATTGAGGAGTGTTTGCTGGACTTGCTTTTGCTTTTTCAGTTTTTTCTTCTCCTCCCGTTTCGCCTCTGCGGCCGCCTGTCGGGCCCGTTTCGCTTCTTCCTTGGCCTGCTCCTTGAGCCGTTGCTGCTCTTGTTGCTGACGTTGCTGCTCCTCCTTCTTGCGGCGTTTCTCAAGCTCTTGTTGTTGCGCGTCAAGTTTTTTGTGGTCGGCCTTGGTGAGCAGCTCAAGCTCGATTTCCAAGGCTGACGGAGGCTCGAGCGAAATTGGATCCTGAAAGTACATAACCGACTGCTCGTATGTCGTGACGCTAGCGGGAGGAAGCGCGACGACAGGAAAGGCGCTGAGATTCCGAGCGTCGTCGTCATCACCATCGTCGTCGACGTCATCCTTTCCTCGGTTGAACTCGGTCTCGATGCGCTCGCGATCGTAAACGATGCCCACAGCATAACGACGAGCGATGCTGCCCGAGCGTCTTGCTGTGTGTGAACCCGGCTCCTCTTCATCCTCCCCATCCTCATCGTTCATGGCGTCAGAGGCGTACTCGACTTCATCATCGCGCAAAAGCCAACCGTCCTGGTAGTCGAGTTCCTTATCGTCTTCGGAAGCAGCGTCGCTGCCTCCTAGACTCTCTGCGTCATCAGGGTCGTCCTGCCAATCGAGGTCACTATCCACCTCATAGTCCAAGGTTTTATCCTGGGCAAAGGGCCTTCGGCCCGACACCTTGGAGCTCTTTTTGCGAAAGGTGCCAAAATAAGGCGGCCTTCGGTTCTCTCCAAAGTGATATAGTTTCTTGCGGCACTTGTTGGCTACGGCGACCGGATCTTCCTTGTCCTCGTTGGTAGTGCCGCCGGTCTTGGCGTTGTCACTTGGCAGTGTGGGTTTTGCTTTTGCTGCCTTGGATTTCGCCCGGGCATCGCGAAGACGCGTGACCCAATCAGTCAGGACAAGAGGTCCGTCTTCGCGGAGAGAACGATCAATCTCCTCAGCAACGCGCGCACGTTCCTTCTCCGCCGAACTGTCTGTGAGGCTCGAAAGAGCAAGTGCAGGCGATGGCGCCATAGCGCTTGCACGGCGTGGGCCTGTCTGGGCCGGAGAGGCGGGAGGAGCCTTGACGGAGAAAAAGTTCGTGAGGGGGACTCCCTTTTTGCGTTGCTTTTTGGCTTCCTCGTGGGCTTTGGCCTCCTCACGAGCGCGGCGTGCAGTCTCCTTTTCCTCTTCGCGACTTTTGCGCTGCATTTCTTTTTCGTGTTCACGCCGTTCCTTTTCCTGCTCGCGCGCAGCGGCGCGTTCCTGGCGCTCGCGCTCACGTTGGCGCTGGACGGCATCTTCACGAAGGTACTTTTCCACGACCTCGAGCTCGCGCGCGATGCGAGTCTCTTTGGCTTGTCCGTGATTTGTGCGCAAGCTCTTGAGGACCTTTTGCGTGGCGCCGATGCGTTTCGTGAGATGGGCAAGAAGTCTACGGTTCTCGATGACGGACTTTTGCGACTTCTCCGGGAGCAAGTTCTGCGAGGCCACCTCCCAGCGCCACAGCATGTCAGGTGTGGTGTCAGACTTGGCAATTGCATTCTTTCGCTTTTCCCCGAGGGCTTTGCGCTCTGCCAACAAAAGCATTTGTTCGTGGAGCTCAGGATTGCATTCCTTGCCAAGCGCAGTAGCGATCTCGGTGGCGAGTTCTTCGAGTGGCTCGCCTCGGCCCTGCATGTGGGACGCCAAATACACCTGTACCTCTTCGCTGGAGAAATCGTCTGGGACCTCGGTTGGAATGGCGGGCATCTCGTCAGCGTGGACTCCACCTTTGGCATGAAGCGCGCGGGCTTCATCGAGCCATGCTTCGCGGTGCTTCATTTGCGTCGCAATGCGGGGGTCTTCCTCTTCGGTGATGTCGGCAGGTGAAGACGCCGCAGCCTCGGCCTTGGTCTTGACAATCATTTTTTGGCGCTTGGGAGAGGGCGCTGCAGCTTTGACAGCATCAGCGTTGCGACGCTTTCCCTTGGCAGCTTCTTGATCGCGAGAGAGCGCGTCGAGGTGGGCTGCGAGTGCCTTTTCTACTTTCGCGGCAACCTTGTCGCTAACGAGGTGCTTGAAGTCTTCCTTGAGCCACCAGCGTCTCGTCGAATCGTTGTCCCTACGAACGTGTTCAGCCATATGCGAGAGCTGCGTGTTTAGATCTCGTATGCTCATTTTGCTTGGTTTGTGCGCAGCGCGTACGATAGCGGGCTTGAGCTTGGCGGCAGGTTGGCTTTCGTAAATGATATTCGCGAGCTTCTTCAAGGCGTTTTTATTCGCCTTGACGCCTGGAGCCAAAAGGTCGGAGACGCTGCTGTTTGCTTTTGCCTTGGCTTGGCCTTTCCCTTTGGTCTTCGCCTCTTCTTCGTTGTTCTCGACCACTTCGATCGAGTTGTCTTCATCATCCGGATCAGCATCCTCGTCTTCATGACTGTCCTTGTCGTCACTTTCGAGTTCCCGTTCGTCGATGTCGCCGTTCCCGTTGTCCTCGTCCTCGTCCTCGTCCTCGTCCTCGTCCTCGTCCTCGTCCTCGTCCTCATCTTCGTCTTCGTCGTCCTCATTGTTATCCTCCTCATCCAAATCATTGTCGACGTCATTGTTGTCATCGTCATTTCCGTCTTCGTCTTCGTCTCGGTCGCTGTCCTCGTTATCGTTGTTGCTATCATCTGCGCCATCGCTACTCTCGTCGGCTTTGATGCGTTCATCATTCTCATCTACAGCATCATTACTGACAGCATCATTTCGCGGAACAGAAGTCTCTGGGCCGATTGCTTGCGAAGGAGACTTGGTCTCGCTGATATTTGCGAGATGATCAGCTTCGCGCATTTCCAGATCACCCTCGTCGTCGTTTTTGCGCGCGGAGACGATATTTTTCGTCGCAGCGGGAGGCACGTCAGGCTTACGTTGCTGGAAAAAGGCTGTGATGGGTCTAACTTTTTTGGCGGGTCGCGGCGGGGAGATATCCGAGGCTGTCGCGACGACATCTTGGTCAGACATTTTAGCCTGGGGTGGTTTGCGCTTTGCGCCGCTCGGAGCTGCTGTCGGCGGACCTTCCGTTTTGTCCTTTGTCTTTGTCAGCTTCGGGGAGCCACTGATCGCTGGCGTGGCCACGACCGTCCCGTCGCCGTCCTTGTGCTTGATCTCCTCGGCGTTCTTCTTGGCCGCATTCTGTACAGCCTTGGGGATGCGCGGCATCCTCTTCTCGCTTGTCCTCGCCGCCGGGCCAACTTGCGCTGCTCGAGTCAGCAGCTTCTCTACCAACGCGCTGCTGGCGCCGCGCCCCTTGCGCTTCTTGTCTCCGCTCGCCTGCCCGCTCGCCGACGCGGTGTCGCTTTGCAACCTGTTCGTGCGCAGCAGCAAGCAAGCAAGCCTTCATCCGCGGTCTCTCTCCGTGCTCGTCCCACCTAACCACCGCCTCCTCGAACCGCCTAAACCGTCCCTGTCGATACCGCCTATCAGTTAAGGTGGCCCCAGCGGTGGTTAGGCGGGATTCAAATTCAAAACAAAAAAAAAGAAAAAGAGGTCGCCGGCGGTGGTGACGGTTAGGTCGTTTTACAACTTGAACTTGGAAAACACAGGATAGGGCTGCCGGACCCAGCGCGCCTCGGACGGCGGCACGACGGCGAGCGAGGCTGGCTCGTCCGCCGCGGCCTCTCGCTCGCCTCCGCTATGATCATCCCGCCTCTCGCTCGGCAGCGGCCGGCATCATCGCCAGCACAATCGCCGCACCACAGCATTCGTCTTCTTCTCTCCCTCTTGATCCGACAGTACCCAGTGAGACAGACATCGCGCGCGCTGCAGGCGACCTTCGCCTCGCGCCGCGCGCGCAGACCAGACCAGACCAGACCAGACCGTCGGCCGGCGCGCGCGCGGCCGTGCAGCGCCGCGCGGGAGGCCCGCGTGCCCGGCACCGGCGTCGCCGGCAAGGCCCGGGGCGGCCTGGGCACGGCTGGCATGGCCGCGTGCGTGCATGCATGCATGCATGCATGACTCGTCGCCTCGTGCCTCCTGATACCGATCGCCCATCGATCGACCGACGGAGAGAGAGATTGCAACCAATGCAATGCTCGAATCGACCGACTAAACCGGCAACCACCCCGCCCCGCGAGCGAGCGAGCAAGCGAGCGAGCGCGAGCGAGGGGCCGCGCGGGCCGCGTGCGCGCGAGCCTGCGTGCGCGCGTGCGTGCGAGCGAGCGAGGGAGCGCGCGCGCGCGTGCGGAGCGGCGAGGATCGGCGAGGATTGGCGAGGATTGGCGAGAGGTTTTTCCCGTTGGCGACGCGAGGCAGACGGCAACTACTGCGACGCGACGTGAGGCGCTCGAGCTCGGCTCGCGGCCTGAGACGCGAGCGGGACGCGAGGAACGTGAGCGGGGCGGAGCGAGGTCACGCAGAATCGCTGGCAGACGGGCGGAGAAGCGGAGAAGCGAAAGTCCATGAGCAAGCGCGTGGACGCCCCCGACGCAGCGCTCGGCGCGAGCATTATCGCCGAGACCCACGAGGACGAGAGCGCCGACGTTGCTGCTGCTGCTGCTGCTGCTGCTGCTGCTGCTGCTACCGTCGCGACCACGACGACCGCTGGCGTTGCTGCTACCGGGGCCGACGTGGCGACCCCGTTCAAGCAGACGGTGATCGCAGAACCAGCGGTAGAAAAGAAGAAACCTGTCATGACGCCCCAGGATGGCCGCGAGCACACCAAGGTGGTTGCGAAAATCGGCAAGGCCGTCGAGACGCAGCACAACGACAAGACAGGCCAAGCGCAAAAAGACCAAGTGCAAGTCCCACCCCCCGCTGTAGAGGCGACCGTTGTGCAAACGCCCGTCGTGCAGGCGCCTGCCAAGAAACCGCGGAGAGCCGCAGCTGCGAGAGCGCGGCAAACGACCAGCGCCCTAACCTCGAGGAGGGTGTCAGGACGTGCCAGGGCACCGAAACGACGTCGGCGGCAAGCAGAGCAAGTCCTCGACCCGACGCTTTTTGTGGGCTACGTGGAGGAATTCGAGACTCCAGAAATGATCGAAATGAAGTTCAAAAAACTGGAGGAAATCGAGCAGCGCCTCAAGCGAGATCGCGAAAAGGCCGCCGCTGCCGCCACAGGAAGCGACTCGACTCCTGGAAGGGCAACGACCCCATCGCCACCACCAACTTCTGTCTCGCAAGACCAAGCCAGCGAGAGCGCGGGGGCTGTGGCAGAGAACGCAGACGCCGAATCCGGGGGTGGTAACGACGCCGAAACGAACTCTGCCGGTCCCAGCGGCACCGACGCAGATGCAGACGTCTTTCTCGACAGGGCTGCTCTTCTCGAGGTCTTCAAGCAAACGTCAAATTTTACCGTAGAAAACGCAACACGTCAGCATGAAATGGGCGACGAGTACATGTACGACGATGGCTGGGACATGGGCCACGTAACGACGCACGAAACAAACGCCGGAGAACGTGTCTTTCTTTTTGGTGATGGGACCGACGATGAGCTGTGGGACGAACTTTTTGGCAAGAAGAAAAAGGGTCGTACTGCACGCGCACCCCAACTTTCAAATCGAACTACATCGGTCTCCAAAATTGTCGCCAACGGCGTCATGCACATTGCCTTTGTCGCGGACACCTCTGGCCGCTTCGTCACTGGACTCAAGAAGATTCGCATGTATGATCCCAACGCCATCATGTACACGCGCATTCCAAAGGAAATTACGACTTCTTGGGCCAAGCGCGTCGCACCTTATCGCCCCAAGGGCGCGGTGCACCGACATACCAAGTGGCGACCCGACGAGGTTTGCCTTGACGAGGACACCTTTTCTATGAGTCGCGAGACGCCGCCCTGCTCCAAGCACGTTCAAGTGGATAGTGTCCTCGACGCGGACCTTCTCGGAATTCTCGGTAACCGCGCCCCACTCGAGGGGATCGTTCTGAGCCCTCCCTGGAAGCATGCCCGCAAACTCGTCCACGGCTCAACAGCAGGCAAGATCGAGGACAGCAATCCAAACAATTTAGAGTACGGCATTGAGCCAGAGGACCTTTTGCGACTAAAGCTCAATCGCAAAGGTCTGCTTCCTTCTGGTTTTGTGTACATCTGGACACCCAAGCATTTGATCTTGCGCGTGCTGCGTGCTCTGGAAAAGATGGATCTTCACTACGTGGAGAACGCAGTTTACGTCAAGCAACATGTGCACAACGAGTTCTACTGCGAAGCAAGTCCGTACTTTCGGCAGTCCAAGGATACCCTATTGATTTGTCGCAAGGGAAAAAAGAACAAGTCCGGGAAAATTGCCTGGTCCAAGGTTGAAATTCGCCACCAGCGTACTTCAGATGTGCACTTTGAGTTTTTGCGCAGAGAGCAACCTGATGGCGGGCCCCACTTGTATGCCCATGGCTACGTGCAAAACATGGTTGAAACAATGTTGCCGCACGCCCGATTCAACCCACTTCCGAAAGCGGAGCTGCCCAAGGCCTCGGCGCCCGAAGTTGGCATCGCAGCAAGTGCAACGATTGCTCCAGAAGATGATGAAGCCAGCCCTGGTGCCGACCAGCAAGACGTGAACGAGACGCCAAAGATCCCAGATACCGAAAGTGCAAAGGTTTCTGAACCTTTTGCTGGCGTAGGCCCCGGAAAGCTGTTGCACCTGTGGGCACCTGCCAAGCAGCAACGTACTGGATGGGTTTCTGTGTCTGAGTCTCGGGCAAGCCCAAGCAAGGCGACTGACTGATGAGTCATTAGTCTTGGCAAATAGCGAACCAACAAAAGCAATCCCGTCGATGCGTAAAAAGATAACTTACCTAATAGAAGAAAAAGACCCCCTTCGCGAGCCAATCAGCCAACGGGCGACGACGCGAAGCACTAGGTAGCAGAAAGAAGTAAAGAAAAGGAAAGGAGAAAAGTATTAAAAAATAAAGTGCTTGCATGTATGGAGTCCTACAAAGACTTGTCACTTGTTCGCGTGAACGAAGACTGTGTCTCTCCTCTATGTAAAATCAAGTGGAGAAGAGCTCGATGTGAGGGATATCTCGGAGCTTTTGCCATTCGACCTCGATGAGGCGAGAAATGGAAGACACGCAATTTTGGCCAAAGATTTTTTTCTCGACGCAAAATTGACCCGCCGTCGTGACTGGGTCCTCGCCTTCAAAGGCCAGGAGGACATGACGCTGGCCATCAACGTTGATCTGGAGTGACACGTGAGGCTTGTCAGACTGCGCCTCGTCCTCTGAGTCCATGGTGACAGATGATGATGATGATGATGATGATGATGAGGTCTCTTGCGAGGGCTGCATGTCTGCTTCTTGCGTCGTCGTTGCTTGGGGGCTCTCGCTAAAGGCATTCGACCCTTCGGACGGTGCGCGAAGCGTCATAGGGATCATGCCTTGATTCTTTTCCGTAACCCAAAAGGTGCGAATCTCCATTGCGGTACCTGGAATAATCTCGAGCGTGTTGGGGTGCGAGAGATGCGCCACAAGAGTGTGCGCACCGGGCTTGAGATTGAAAAATTTGGGGTAGTAGGTCTCCTCGAAGATCGGCCAGCACACTTGGTGCAAGGCCTCGTCCAGTGCGAGACAAATAAAGGAGTTTTGGAACAAGCGCCGAAACTGCGTCAAATTAGTCGCCGTGACAATATGAAGCCGCACCTCGAAGGTTCCTGGCACTGCATACTCTGTTGCAGGATACTCAATGCCTACTTGGGGAATTTGAATTGTCTCGGTCTCAGGCTCAGCGGGTTCCTCCTGATCTTCGACGTCTTCGTCTTCTTCGGCGCGCGCACGTTCTTCTGCAGCTGCGGCCTCAGCCTCTGCGATTGCTGTCTCGTTTACAGGTACCATGAAAAAGGTTGACTCGGCTACACTTTCGTCAATGAGCTCTTCGCCTGTCAACGGATCCACGAGCTTGGCCACGAGATGATGCGCGCCCTCGGTCAGATTTGTGTACAGCGGGAATCGCGAAAGGCCAAAAATGGGCCAGCAAGCAAAGTCACTGTCATCGAGCGAGATGCAAATGTTGGACGTGTTGTATTTTTCTTGGAAACGGGTTACATTGATGCAGTTCGTGTTTACGTTGAGCTGGACTGCCACCGCGCGACCTTCGGTTTCGCTTCCATTAAGGGGCTTAACGATGGTCAGGTTTCCCGTAATGTCCTCGAATGGCACATCTTCCGGCTCCTCGATCTCCTCGTCACCCTCATTCACGAGGATTCCCTCGCCGTCCTGAGAGTCAACATTCGCGGCGTCGGTCACTTCCAGGCCGGTATCATCATTGTCCTCGCAGGATTCGTCTTCGTCGAGCGCGCTGAGAGCAGAAGCGTTCGCGGCGTCGGCGCCGTGCGTCTCCCCTCCTCCCGCGTCCGCGTTGACCTCGCCGCGCGCTAGGCCCGCGGCGCCGCCGTCCATCTCCCATGCCGCATCGGCGGCATCGCTAGCCTCTTGGCCGGCTGTAGCCGCCACGACCACGAGGGCGAGCACGACCACAAGCAGGTGGCGCAGGATCGTCGCGGCGAGCATCGTGGTCGCAGGTCGTATCTCCCCTTCGTCGCTCGCAAGCGGGCGCCTCGCTTCCTGTCGTTTGGTTTCTGCCCGTCGAGGATGTTGCTTCTCGATCGATCTCCCTCGACTTCTATCTATCTCTCTCCCCCTTATCACTTTCCAGCCTCGACCGTTCGAACACTGGCCGTTCACTCTATACCGCACTTGCTCAAGTGAACTATTCCCGAGGATAAAGCAGTTGCGCGCGCCGCACCTGCTGAAAGACGCGCACGTTAGACCCGCGTCTTTCGTGTCTTTCATCGCGGCGCGGCGGCGCGCGACCAGTGAGCGAGCGCAGTGCGCGCGCTCGAGTGCGAACGGCGGCGTCTCGCCGGCTGCGAGCGGAGGATGGATGCGACGGCTCAAAGGGCCTTGGGCGGCGGCGCAGCGCGGCCCTGCGCGCGAGGGCGGCCGCGACAAGGCGAGGAGGCGGGAGAGTAGAGAGACAGGGCCGGCCGCGGGGACCTGGTCGCCATGCCCTCCTTTCTCAAGTTTCGTGTCCTGGAGGCCAGGGACCTCCCGGTGATGGACCGCACCTCGAACCTCACCGACGCTTTTGTCGAGGTCCGCTTCGCGAACCAATTGTTCCAGACGCAGATCGCGCGCAAAACCCTCGACCCGTCATGGAAGGAAGACCATCGTTTTCAGGTCCTCGATGATTCGGATCTGCAAAATGAGCCGCTCGTCTTTCGGGTGCTAGACCACGATGTCTACAGCGCGGATGATCTCATTGGCACAGTGTCCATCGGCCTCGGCCCGCTGTTGCAAATGGCTGTCGACAGCGCCGATCGAACAAGTGGCGCTGCTACAGTCGTGGCCGGGGCCGATCAAAACCCTCCTCTACAGCGATCGACTTCGCTCCCTGCCCGGACCCTTAGCGGTGAAGGATCCCTTGATGATGGCGGTGCCGCAGCAGACGAAAGCCCTTCAAGAGCTATCGGAGAGCAGCCTGGGCAGCGACAGATGGGACCAGAGAGCGGAAACTTTGCACTCGAAGCTGGTGCTAACGCGAATGCAGGCCACGGACTCCACAACCACAACAGCACAAACAGCAACGAGCGGATACCGGGAAATGACATATGCAAAAATTATGCTGCAGGACCAGGCGCCAATTTCGGTGCTTCTGACGCAACAGAGAATCAAGCGCCAGCGACCTATCCTAGAATTGAAGAGGACCAGCTGTCGGGCTGGTTTCCGATCTACGACACGTTGAATGGGATCCGCGGCGAGCTCCATGTGGCAGTAAAGATCACTTTTTACGGTGATGAGAACCCTTGGAAGGACAGTTCCGCAGGAGTCCGTTTTTTTGCTGCATCATCCCTCGAGCAGTCTGTGATGACCGTAAAACATTTGCTCGGATTTGTAGAGGAACTCGTTGTTGAGGCTGACCCGGAGTTCGAGCTCATTGACAATTTTCGCACTGCGCGCAAGAGCAACGAGTCACGCCAGAACCTTTTGTATAAATTGTCGAGCCAAGTGAGGCGTCAAATCGGAAAGAAGGTCCTTGAACTCGGAGGTAACGCCGTCGTTGGCTATCATCAAACCTTTGATGTTGAGGGCGACTCGGGCATGGTTGCTCGTGGGTCTGGTACAGCCTGTATTGTCGAGCCCGTCGTTGGAAATGTCTACGAAGACGCGGTGGTCTTGCCTGGATCAGTCGGACCGCTTTCGCGTCCCATTGCAAGCGCGATACCTCTGCTTCCCCCTTCAGACGGCATGCCTGGTGGCGTCGGCGCACTGGAAACCATCCGAAATCTTAATTTCCCGGCGCTCGCCTTTGTTCATTGCGGAATCAAAGTTGTATCGTTGGATCCTCGCCCAAATCATCACCGTCGCACATTTTCTTTCGGAGGCGCGCGCTCACAATCTGCGCGACATCTTAGTCCCAGACTTGGAGCGACCTCGAGCGAGCTTGTGCGTAGTGTTCCACCCGCGCCACGCCGTCTGGAGGTCGTTGAGAGGGCCAACGATGCGGGGAGTTCCAGCGATGATGACAACTCCGTAGGTGGCGGCGGACCGGGTGGTGGCGGCGGCGGCGGCGGTGGTGGTGGTGGTGGTACTGGGTCCGCTACGCAATACATTCGCAAGTTGCCTGGTCTCGAGCGTGAAGTAACCTTGCTCACGATTACGGTTCTTCCCATGAATGTACGCGTGCGACTCGGTGGGGTGGTGGCAACGCGTTCTGTAAAGTTTCTTGGACGTCTTGCTGCCAAAATTTCAGATCAGGAAACCCGTGACGAATGGTGGGCTGAAATTCGCGAGGAAATTCGCTCCCACGCCAAATCACTTCGATGCCGCTACGTTCTCGGCTACAAAGAGCAGTGCGTCGTACATGATGACGTATGCATTTTGCAGGCCACCGGGACTGCAGCAGCAATTCTTTCGGACCGCCCAATATGGAGTGTTGCTGCAGCGTCTGATGCCGTCCGCGATCGCGCACGGAGGTCGCGAGCTCAGCAGAACCGCGCCTTGGCCATTCACGACAACGTGCGAGAAAGAGACGGTGATGACGCGTCTTCGTCAACAACTTCCAATGAGCTCGCATGCGACCATCATGCGCTTGGTGCTGGGTCAACCGGCGGAGGAGTGGTCGCAAGTCTGCTCGTATCTCGCGGGCTCATGAGCGGAAAGGGCAGTGGGGCCCGCGGAGGTTCTGCCACGTGGGCTGCAGGCTATTCCGTAGACGGTAATGAAGCCGCTGGCGCGGCCGACCATGGCAGTGATCCGGACGCCAACACCTCACAAGAGATGGTCGTCATGGAACTTGCGCCCCCCGGGAGCAGCAAATTCAGCCATTACCAGCAACTGCGACTGCACCTCGACGAGTGGCAGACCAAGACGAAGGAAAGACATGATCAGCGTCAGCGTGAAAAGCATCGTAAACGTGCCGAAGCGATCAAACGTCAAAGGCAAGCCCATCGCATGGGTAGTCCGAAACAATCGCAATCGGACTCGCCTCGTAATTCCATTTCACTGCTGCAGCATCCTTCATCACCGTCACCGCAGCCAACGAGCTCCATGGACCTTGATCCAAGTGGCGCGTACGGGCACCGCTCCCAGAGCCCCGGACCGCCTGGGGACAATGAGGATGGAGATGGCCTGACGGCTGGTGCAGGAGGTAATACGGCCTCTTCTGCCGCCAACAATGCGACCAACGCAACCGGAACTTTCGGTGGCGCGGCCGCTGCTGCTGGAGGAAGGCCTCGAGGGATGAGTCATGTTGAGGCGCGCAAGCAGCGCCGTCGTGAAACAAAGCCCGTTCTTCCATGCTCCATTGTGCACGCCCCTTATCATCGTGAAAATGCGCCCTTTGCAAACATGCGTCTTGTGCCGTGCGGACTTTGCCGAAAAAAGTGGGTTCCTGAAGTCATCCTTGCCACGACTGAGGTGCCGCCCCTGTTGCCCGTCACAGGTCACGGTGTTCTCGTGGAGGCGCGAATCTGCCGCGTTCGGCCTAAACTCAACTCCAAGGCGGAGAGTCGCGAGGTGGACGCCTCAGCCGTATCCGAGAATCTCATTTTCCTGGAGATCGAGCTGCACAAGCAGCTCATGCTCAAGCTCAAGCTCATGGGAATGAACGCTGCATTTGGGCTGCGATCCCAGGTCCAAATCGGTTCAAGCTTGATGATTGGTGTGACGACGGCCACGGCCGTGCACTCACCTGCCTTGCCACCGCCGGCCGTCTTGCGCATTCATCGCAGTCTTGAGGTCGAGGACCAAGACGATCGCAAGCACGTTCGCATTCAAAAGGAGATTGAGCGAATTGCCGCAGCAAATCGCGACCGCATGCTCACTATGGCCACAAGCGAGGCTCGGCTGTATCGGCAAGCTATCGCAACAGCAAAGCGGCGCATGAAGCGAGCAACACGAGCGACGCGCCGTCGTTGGCAGCAAGAATATCTCCTTGAGGCCCGCAAGCGCCGTGCGCGCAAACGGCAGCGCAAACGCCGCAAGCGCGGCCGCGAGGCTGCGTATCGACTTTCTCGTCGCTCGCGCGAATCGGGGCGAAGCGCTGACGCCGTGGTCGACGAGCATTTGACCGTCGATGTGATCCCGCTTGGCGGCTTTCGAACCGGCGAAAGCGGCATGGATACAGACGACCCCACGTACAGCTCGGCGCGTTCGCTTGGCCTCGACGGGCACGGCAACGCAGACCTTTCGGGCTATCCTGACGAGATCGGGGATCTGCACGGGTCACGTGGGGAGCAAAGTCACCATGAGGACGCTGCCGATGTGGAACACGGGCACGATCACGATACAGAAAAGGATCGGAGTATTGGACGCGCGCTTTCGTCGCATCGGAGCCCTTCATCGCGTAGCACAGCCAAGACGCGGAATCCTGTCGCGGTCATTGCACGTCTCGCGCGGAGGCGTGGGCATCCTTCCGAAGGTGCGGTGAGTGAATTGCGACAGGGCGAGGCATCTGAGGTGCCGACGCCTGTGGCGACACCCACGCTGGACGAAGAAGGGGAAGACGAAGAGAACGGAGGAGACTTCCCCACAAAGCATGAACGCGGTTGGGAGGATCCGGGAGAAAGTACCCACGGCGGCAGCGAGGATGGGGCAATGGCGCATCGGGGTAAAACCTTTGGTGAGGACCATGCCGCCGCTCGCGGTCGCCCTTTACAAGGATCGCAACCCGTTTCGGTGTGGAAGCGTCTTCGTGCCAAGACGCGGGATCTCAACCGGCCTTCCTCGTCGAAACAACAGCCCTTTCACCACACAACGTCGGATCTTGGTGAAGACAAGGATAACGAAAGTCCCAGCAAGTCGTCTTCGCGGACGCCGCATCGAGCCTTGCGGCATCGGTTCAATTCCGATTCGCACGTGATTTCACAAAGCATTCGCGAAACGGAAGGGGGCGAGGGCGATGCTGCGAAGGATGATCTGGAAGCGCATCATTCTGATGCCAAGTCATCAAGCGGAGCGCACCGGCACGCCAAGCTTGCTGCCGATGCCGGCAATGACGGTCTGGACGTTCTCGATGCAGGGATCGGAGGAGACACGGAGAATGCAGGCTTTGCCCTTGCCGCAAAGACCATGTTCGCACCGTTTTCGCGTACGCGACGAGCAGGAGATGGGATGTCGCGATCAACCTCGAATGTCACGTCGTCGTTTGCATCGCTGAACAATGGGACAGGAGCAAGTGGAACGGAGCAAAGAAGCAAAGGGAGCTTGATGAATTCTTCGCGAGCGCGTTCGAGTCGTGGGTGGGAGGGCAAATCACGCAAAGAAAGAGCTACCGGGGGCAAGAATCTGATTGCCAAGCTTCAACGGCGACAGCTGCCGGGGCAGGACCGGGAGTCCGAGTCGCGAGCAACACGGAAGCGCGACATCCTTGCCTCGCGGGACATTGATTATCGCGGTGATGATGAGGCGGAAGATATCGGCGAAAGTGAAGATCACGACTATCAGCCGTCTGCGGGAAGCAAGTCAAAGAGTGGCCACCGCGCTGGGGAGCTTGGTTCCCACCAAGCCACCCCCAAAGGGAAAATGCGCAGCTCAAAGAGTCGTCCGAGTCTTGTGCGTCGACCAAGCAAATCGTCGCGCAAGAAGCATCGCTCGCACAAGAAGCAAAGCAGCAAAGGGCGCTGGGAGCGATCAGGGCGCGGAACGGATCATGGACGGAATGCAGGTGAGTACGGATCACGGCGGAACGGCAATCGTTCAGATGGCGATTCGAGCGCGAGATCGCGAGTCTCGTCGTCGGCCTCTGCCAAGTCTCGGACGCGGTCAGTGCCTCCCTACGGTGCGCAAGGAGGCGGGAATCCTGCGCATGAATCGGTTCAGCGCCGTCGCTCGCACGGCTCCTCGGCAGGGGTGGCGTCATCCTCTTCATCTGCAACAGAATCGTCCTCATCAAAGAGTTCTCGGTCTCGGAAGTCGATGCGTTCTGCGCTTTCGGCGCTTTCGTCACCGTCGTCTTTGTCGACTTCTTCTTCCTCCTCTTCTTCTTCCTCTTCTTCTTCTTCTTCATCGAGCTCTTCTTCGTCGGGATCAACTTCGTCGCTCTCGTGGACGTGGGCTGGGCAGCATTTGGACGCGGTCAATGACCCGGTGCCGTTGCTCAGCGACTCCGACGATGAAGCGCGAGAGGAAGAGTCGTGGTCTTCGTCATCATCATCTTCGTCGTCGTCGAGCGAGGACAGCGACATGGAAGTGGGTCGGGCGGAAGCATTATTATCAGAAGTTAGAAGCACGCGAAACACGTTTGTGATTGAAGTCGACGATGAGACAGATGAGGACGTCATGGCTGTGATATTGGACAAGCAGCTTCCTCCGGGCATTGCCGTTTGTAACACGGAGATTCTTCCTCAAGGTGGAGTCGGGTTTGCCGGAGGTGGCGGTGGTCGCGCGATGACATCTGCGCGAAAGCCGCACATGGTGATGATGATCGTTCGCAAAAGCATGGATGAGACGCGTGTGGCGCGTCTTAACACTCAATTTGCAGAACTCTTCCAGGAGTTACACGGCATGCTTGCGGTAAAATTGATGGCTATGGTCCCGTGCGAGGTGCGTGGAATTCGCTGCGACCTCTCAATTCCAAGTGAGTTCACGGTGGAGGTGATGCTTACTGCCGTGGTTCACCGCGCGGAAATGCCAACGCAAGCGATGTTACAGCAACCAAGCTCGATGTTTGTCAATTTGTGGAAGTTTGAGCCTTCTGTGGGAGGTTTGCCGACGGTGGTGCCTTCAACGATTGAACAGATGATGAAGAAGCTTTTGCAATCACACATGGTCCCGGCGCGAGAGGCTCCCGAAGAGGAGGGGTCCTTTGAACTATCGGAGACGCTGCTACCAGGAAACGCCATGACAGCACCGACGCCGCGTGGTTATTACGGACTGCCGGACACCCTGGTGCTGGACCCTGTTTCGGAACGGGCTTTGAATGCGCATCCAGAAGATTTGCAGCTGCAAATGGCGGAGCAGGAGATTTGGGCAAGAAAAGAGCGAAGTACGTATCTCCCCGAAGATGGTGCAGCGCTTGGGGGTGGGCTTGATCCAGCGTCGCACGCGGGCGCGGATCTCGAGCTACTGAGCAGCGTACCGCCCGTCGTTGAGCAACGGCGTCGCGCCTCCCCGCTGCTCTCGCGATTTCACCTTCCGCGAATCAAGCGGCATTTGCACGTCCCCTTGCCGCATCTACCGCATTTGCACTTTCGCCGGTCCGTGGGAAGTCTGCATGGCTCCTCATTGACGGATCAGTCGTTGCTGCGAGGCGGGATGTCGACAACGCTGCACATGCGTTCGGAGGCCCCATATGCAGACGTGGAGAGAGGCGATGCGAGTTCATCGCGGCAGTTGTCCGTATCTGGAGCAAGTGCACCGATGATCGTTGCTCGAAAGAGCGACATAGCTCTGGTCGATACATCTGGCGGAGCGCCGTTTTCGTCATCGACGGCAACAAGAGAACCGGGTACCGGAACCTCAACATTACCAAGTGGAGCCGAAGATGACGCTTCAAGACCTGAGGTTGCGAGCCAAGCATCGTCATGGGACCAGAATGATATGGTTCCACCCTTGCAGCGCGCCGGGAGCTCATCGATGGATAGCTCGGACGATCGGGATGGCTCGTTTTCGTCGAGCCTTCAAGTGCAGCATTCTGCAAGCAACACGGGCGAACTGACGATTGCCCCGGAGAAGTCAGCTTTGGAGCCTCTCCAAGGGGGAGCTTTTGGACGCGAGCATGGCGCTCTGCATGTAATGATCCATGTCACGCCACTTCCGTTTGTACCCGAGCACACGATCGTTCGCTACTTGGGGCGCATCAATTTGCACTTTATTCGCGAATCATGGGCAGTGCGCGAGGGCGGGGGTGGTATGGGCAAGTTTTTCCAGGAGTTTCTCAACGAGGCGCAAGCCATTGCGCGCGCGCACGTAGCTGCGCTGCAGGGCAACGTTCTGCTCTCGTACAAGATCACTCCGCGGCAGTCCACCGTCAAGTCGCTCAAGTCTGTCTACAACATGATTTCCATCTCTGGAGACGCTGCGATCATTGTGCCTTCCTCGGGCATGTTATCGCTTGCACACGCTTAGTAGTAGAATACCCACCAACCATCGTCTTTGTTTGGCCTAGGCCTAGGCACGTATACATACCATTTTACGTATGATGTTGTTCGTTGATGGCAGCGTCAGCATCCCTCCCTGCCTGCCTGCCTGCCTGCCTGCCTGAGCGGCGGGGGGGGGCGGTGTGACATTGATCATGGCACGCGTGCGCCAGAAAGGAAGCCCATGCTGGCGCGGATGTGCAAGCACTGCATGCTACCCTGCAGACCTCGAACGTAAAACCAGACTTGGCTGGCTTGACAGTGAGCAGGTCGTCGGTGGTAGTCGTGGTGGTGGCGGCGGTGTGAGCCTTTTCCAAAGAGCGAGGGCGCGGGTACTACACCGTCGTCCCCGCGACTCGAGCCCGGGCAAGGCAGGCGGGAGGCAGTCAGACGCCGCGAGCGATAGCCAGCCAGCTAGCTAGCTATAGCTGCGTCGCGACCGAGGCAGCAAAGGCGGACGGTGTCTCAAGCCAGCGCTCGCGCGGCAGAGCCCGAGCGAGTCGTTCTGCAGCCGCAGCTTTTGCGCAGCCAGGCACAGACAGAAAGACGGGGAAAGAGGGAAAGAAGAGAGAGAGACACGAAAGAGAGAGAGAGAAAGAAAGTAAGTAAGAGAGAAGAAGGTATGAAAGACGAGGCCAAACTAACTTGAAGTAGAATAGAAGCGTATTAGAGAGAGAGAGAGAGAGAGAAGAGGGAACTCGAGGTGCGCAAGTGCGCGCTCGCTGCAGAGCCGCGCGCGCCCCTGCGTCCGCCTCGCGCGCCGCAGCAGCCGGGCGCGGCAGGACGGAGACGGGCGGCCACCGCGAACCGCTCGCTGAGCGCCCGCCGCGACAAGCGCGAGTTCCTCGTTCTCGGGCCCGGGCCTCACAAACCGCAACTTGTTCGTCTGTTTCGAGACAAGGCCCAGCTCGCTGCCGCGCGGGACAAGAAAAAGGGTTGTCCAGGCAGCCCAGGTCCATTTTGAGAACTTCGAAGAGAAGAGAAGAAGAAGGTGGGGCCCCCAATCGGGGCGTCCAACGGAATCAGGGGCCCTGCGCTGGACCCTCCTCCTCTGTCCGCCGTGCTCTTCCGCGCGCAGCCGTAACTACTAGTAGCTTGCACTGCAGCGGGCCCGTGCCGCCTGGAACGTTGGAGCTCGCGTCGCGTCGGAGCTCGCTCAAAAGTCGCGACACGTTCGCGAGTTCGCGTTGGCTTTCCTGCTCTGCCACCCAGGTTTGCATCCCGGTCGCGGCGGTCTGCTTGCTTGCTTTGCTTCGGCGAGCAGGAGTACTAGCCGTGGGCCTAGCAGGCGGGTAAGGAGCCGCGCTCGCTTGACGGTCTTTCGTCAGTGTGTGTTCACAGCTAGCTAGCTGGCTTGCTTGCTTGCTTGCTTTCGGCAGCTCGCTCGCTGTGCGTGCGATCGATCGATCGATCGATCGATCGATCATTCGATCGACCGATCAAAGCAATCGAGCACCAAGTCTCGACCGATCGATCGACCGACCATCGACCTTCCGTTCCAGGCCAGCTTGCCAGGCCGCCGATCCTCGAGCGAGCATCCCTCGGTCGCCGCGCGCAGAAAGCAAAGCAAAGCAAAGCAAAGCAAAGCAAAGCACTGTGAAGCAAAGGACAAGGAAGGAAAGGAGAGGAAAGGAAAGGAAGAAGGAAGGCTCCGGCAGAGCGCTGTTCGCGCCAACCTCGAGCAGACGCGCAACGCGAGGGAGGAGAAGACGCGCTGGTTCTTTCTCCGCGGCGCAGGCAGCAGAGCAGGGCCGGCGGCAGCGGAGCGCGAGCCGGGCAGGCGCCTCGAGGCGGCCAGGAGAGCGGCGCCGGTCGCGGGCGGAGAGAGGTCTGGTAGCTATAGCTGGCGAGCTAGCGCGTCAAGTTGCGTAGCGTTGGTTGCGTTCCTCTTCCCGCGTGGGCGAATCGAAGCGGCGCGGGCGGCGCCCAGGCGAGCGTGCGAGCCTTGCTTGCTCGCCTGCTTGCGTGCGCGCGTGCAGAAGGCGCAGCGCGGCGGAGCGTGTCGCCAAGGAAGGCAGGGAGGCAGCCAGAAGGGCAGCGAGAAGGCCCCGGGTGAGGTGAGCAGTCTCGCGCGCGGTCCATCTCGTCTCGTCTCGCGTCATTGCGGACTATACCAGTACTGTTGATTTCAAAACTCAAATCGAGGCCGGCAAGGTTAGGTCGGTCCTTCGCGGCCTCTCCCACTCCGGAGCCGAGCGCGAACGCGACGCGCAAGGGCGCGGCCGTCCTTCCCCCCCTCCCCACCCC
>KN805413.1:165127-256590 GCA_000818945.1 Schizochytrium sp. CCTCC M209059
CCCCACGCGCGCGCGCGTCGCCTCGTGCAAGGCGACCAGGACCGTCCGAGGCCTCGCCTCGCTGCTCCATTTCCTCGCCTCGCGCACTCTTGTCGCCGCCTGCTCCTTCCGTGCAGGCCTCCGCTCGAGGAGGCCGGCCAGCACCGCGCGGCGAGTCCAGGCGGCGTGGCCTCGCGGCAGGCGCGCCTTCGTCCCGACACAGGCGCCTGCCGCGCTCGGTCGGGCCAGACACCGAGGTGCGACACAGCGCGGAGTGTCTGCGAAGCGTAGTCGCTCCCTCGCTCGCTCGCTCGCTCCTCGAGAGCGACGCGGTGAGATAGACAGATAGATAGCCAGGGGAAGAGCTACGCAGGCTCTCTCTCGTACGCACACCCATCCATCCGTCAGGTGTCGAGGTACCAGTCGAGACCAGGAATCCAGACGCAGGTCGGCTTGAAGAGCCAAAATAGCGAGCGGGCATAGACTTGTTTATGTCGATCCCAGGAGCCATGGTCGAGGAGGAACAAAAGGATGGGTCGTCGCGCAACGTGGGCGTGCCCTTCGCGTCGGAACCGATCATCGAATCGCCCTCGCTCATCGAGGCCCAGAGCCCAGCTCGACTCCGTAGCCATCGCAGTCAGAGTCTCGATGTGGGCGGTAGCATGACAATGCGCTCCTTGACCTCGACGGGGAGCTCGAGGCGGCGCAGCTCGAAACCAGGGTTTCTCAAAAAGATTGCAAGCATTGGAAAGGGGAAGCACCGGTCAAATACCTCGGACGACTCGGTCTCGGGCAGCTCGACGGCCTCGATGTCTGCCCAGCAGTATCTTGACGCAGAAGCCATTCAAACCGCCTCGTTGGCAGAGGGTATCGAGATTAGGTCACCATTAACTTCTCCCGGCAAGAGCCCCACGAGCGGACTTACGTCCCCACGTTCGCGACGCAAATCCAACAGTGCGCAGCAACTCGTTCTTCAGCAGCAACAACAGATGCTCCTGCACACTCAGCAGAAACAGCAAGACCGCATGGTCCGACTGGAAACTCTTGTGGAAAGCCAAGCCTCGCGGCAGGCGTCAGCGCTCAGCGAGGTCGCCTTGTTGCGCGCCACTCTCCGCGAGCTGGCGCAACAACAGCGTGCTCTCGCAGAGCAAACCGCAAACGATCGTGCCTTGGCGGGCCAGCTTGCCGCCGTTGGTCTTGGCTGCTTCGTCACCGCTTTGGTCGTTTATGTGGTCTCACAACACAGTATGGGTGCCAGCTTTTTTGCTGATGAATCGATGCGTCGGCTTTATCTTGGCGATGCAGGAAGGCTGGTGCTTTCCGTGGGCATGGTCTGGCTCGTGCTTGGCCTCTTGTACGTTGCGAGAACCAAGTTCCAGGCCCAGCCCCAAGCCAAAAGTCAGGAGACGACCAAGGAGGCCGACCCCTCGAACGCAGGCTCGAACCGCTCCACCACAACCAAGACGCCTATCGCAGAGGCCACTGATGCATCGCAGAGCTCTAACGCGAGTCACAGAACAAGTCGGTCGCGCATGGTTAAAGATGGAAGCCGGCGTGACTCGCAACCTTTGGTGTCCGGAAATTCTCGACTTGATCTGGTCGCAGACGTGAACACACGCGAAGGCTCGGGACAAGACGCATGTCCCGCTGGCGGGCACGGCATGCACGTGAGTAGTGAGTACGGCATCTCGCACGAGGTCTGGCTCAACCACTTTGACGGCTTGGACATTCCTTTGGAGGACTGTGTACATTATCAGGCAATGACGCCCGATCAGGTTCGCATCTTTCGGGAGTTCCGAAAGGAAGTTTTGCAAAAGTTGGGCACCTTTCAGGGTCTGGACCGTCGCTTGCCCTACCCTGTGCCCGACGATTTTAGCATTATGCGATTTCTCCAAGCTGACAAGTACAGCAAAACGATGGCAAGCGAACGCTTGCTCGGTACGCTCGTTTGGCGCCAGAAGAAAAAGCTTCACGAGCTCGTGGCCACCGCGCCGGAGAAGCTCGAGACATATCGGCGTCTGCGCGTTCGCAAGTGCATGGGGTGGTCGAAGCAGGGCATGCCTGTTTTCGTGGAGCGCATTGGCGAGTTCATCACCTCTTTGAGCTCGGATCTAGCCAAGACCATGACGGTCCAGGACTGGCTCGACTGCTACATGTACGAGATGGCTGGCCTCATCCTTGAGTTCAGGAAGGGGGCAGCGCAGGGTAATGTGCAGTGGAAGATGCTTTTCATCGCTGATATGCGGGGCGTCAAGTTCATGCAAGCCTTTCGCTCCATCAATCTACTCAAGGCCTTTGCCAAGGAGGTCGAAGTGCATTTTCCCGAGCAGGCAGGTCCCGTCTTTCTCATCAATACGCCCTCGGTGGTGCATAGCGCTTGGAAGCTTGCCAAGCAATTCCTCGACCCCGTGGTCCTGGCCAAGATTCAGTTGCATCCAAACGCGGCAACAAATGTATTGCTCGAGCACATGGATGAGGACGTCCTCTTTGAAGAATATGGTGGTAAGAATCGGGATCATTTTCCCCACGCTGAGATCCACTAGAACAGGTCTTTTGAAATCACACGCAGTTGAGGAGTGTGTCTTCTCTTCTTCTCTGTTACTTTCCATGAACATATATTCTGTCTTTATCGCTGACGCATTTGCAGCATCTATCTCAAGGCGGATGATTTTTTACCAATAAAAAATAAAAAATTCGTCGTGCCAAACTAGTCTTCATTTTGCTTTGCATTGGTACGGAACGTAACAGGAGATGTCTGTTTTTTCTCAACTTATTCATGCTGTTTGAAGAACGAGTGTTTGTGACGTAAGTCTAACAACAATCTAACAGTAAGTTTACATACTTAGATGAACGATGGACGAAACTCAACAGAGTCGTCTGCCGTACACAACCCTTTCATCGCTCCCACACCCGAAAGGCTCTTGGGCCTATGTGTTGCACTTGCGTTTTCCTTTTCAAATATTCTCGCCCTCGTCATCTTCTTCGTCTTCTTCTGAATCGCTTGGGAAGAGGCCCGATACGCCCTCCGCGGCGGCCATCTCATCCGCAGCGAGGGCTGCACGCGCCTCGACATCGGGATTAAATGAAGACCAGAGCAAAAGACCCAGACGAGCGTCTCGAAGACTGCAATTTGGCGGGGCTGAATCGGGGATGATGCGACGGACACCGTGCTTTACAGCGAGGGTGTCCATAACCACAACATCGCCATGTGATAGAGGCAGCTCCTCGCCGTCAGCTTCAAAGATCATGGTCAAACCTGCATTAAAGGACACAAGCCACTCATCCTGAGAACCAGCAAAGGTTGGCGTGTCATGGTGAGCGACCATGGTTGACTTTGGGCCATAAAGCCAACCCAGCGAGGTGAGGGCCTCGCGTTCACGATCGAGACCTGACATATCCAAATCAAGACCAAGGTCTCGCGCAGCGTTCACGTCGGCGCTTAGCTCTGCTACAATCGAACTCTTTTGCTGCTCTGCGCCGTGCCGCGCTGCGTACGCAATTTTGCACGCATTCGTGGCAGCGGCAAACGCCGTATGCGCAAACTTGACGAGCAGCGGCAGTGTGCAAACAGGCTGTGAGATAGCTTGCATCTCGAGACCGACCGCGCGCAAGCTTTCTCCAAGAAGACGACCGGCTTGCGTTTCCCGCGCAGCTGCGACGCGTGTGTCCACGCTCTCGAGTAGCGCGTCCATGGCGTGCTCATCGAGGTGGCCCGGGAGCAGCACCCAAAGCGGCCGTAAACGGGTTCCGTCCTCGGTACGTGCGAAGCGCACGCGGGCAGACGATATGCCTTCTTCTGCGCTCGCCTCGGCCATCTTGCCCGCCGGACACGCAAGTTAACGATGTTTGCTTTCTGGCAGCTTGGTTGGTGCGACCGGACGACTGCCAAACAAGCAAGACCTACCTCTCTCTACCCAAGGTGAACTTGAAGTGAACGAATAAGTGAATGAATGAGTGCGTGAATGCACGGGGCCCAACGTCGCAAGCCAACAGCGAGACAGACGCCTAGCGAGCGAGCAAGCGCTTCTCGCGCGCGCGCGCCCGAGAGAGAGCGAAAAGGAGGTGCTATCAGGGCGGGACGCAAGACCGCTGCCTGTGTGGGGCCCTCCTTGCGCTCTTGAAGCCATGGAGGCGTCCGGAAACACCACCATTGCAAGCTTCATTGAGCGCTTTCGACGCGAGCCTCCACGGAGCCGCGAGGAGCGTAGTGCACGCGCAAAGGAGGATAAGGGCCTCTTTTGGTGGCAGGATTCGTGCAAGCAGGGTGCACAGCCGTATGCGGAGGTCGATGAATACCGCGCAAGTAGTGGTTCGCACGAGCTTCTCGTAGAAGACCTCGGCGATGAATTCCTTAATGTCGATGAACTTAACCGTCGCGCTGACGAGATTCTCGCGCGACACAAACACCTCTTGGAGCCCGCAGACGACGAGGAAGAAGACTGCAAAAATTGTGCACGATCTCCAGGAGGTCGTTCGCCTCGCTTGCCCTTGGAGTCGAGTCCTACAGCAGTAAGTAAGGGACATGGCAACAGTCGTCCGAGTGACGACGTCCCCTTGAACACAAGCCTCTTGTCACGCGCAAGCACTGCATCTCGACGGAGCAACGCGGCTGATAGCTTCGTATATTCTGAAGCTTCCTCGGACGACAACCTTTTGGGCCTTGCCTTTGTAGATGCGGAGAACCCCTCCGAGTGGACGCCTCCGCCATCGCCTCCACCACAAACGTCTCGGCGTGCAAAACTTTCTTCGCCTCCCCCTTCGCCTCCTCCTCCACCCCCGCCGCCGGTCCCATTGCCACCTTCATCGGGCCATCGTCGACGTCGTCAAAACAGAGTGCAAGGTTCTGACCAATTTGCAGAAAGTCATGTGCATGTCTTTGTCCACGTGGACCCTGTAAAGCCAACAACAACCGTGCCCAACTCAAGACGACTTTTGACGCCGCTCGCCCTCGATGCCCAAGACAATCGCATTGATGCTCTGCATCCTGTAAGCGCTTCTGCTTCTGAAAGTCCTTCGCATCTTTCGCAAGCTGTTGAGCAACATTTAGATGAACCGCTGCGTGCGAACCCAGGTCTAAGCGAGCCAATGGCGGAGTGTGATGAGGAAGCCACGAGCAAACAAAACGCGCAAGCTATTTCCAGCAACAAGATAGATGAGCACATTGATCACCAACTCTTTGTCGGGGTGGAGCAAGACATCACCGAACGCACGACAGAGGTGGTAAACGAAGGAAATATGGACTCTGATGATGACGACCAGGTGTCAGTGAACGAGCTCTTGGATACAATTTTGCAGACAGTGATTGACATTACAGAACAAGATAATGGCGTGGCGAGTCCGAAAACAGCCGAAGAGGTCGCGCGTAGTACAGCTCATGGGGACACAGCTAACACTGCGACTTCGCCTCCGCGACAGCAAGCAGCTGCAGTGGCACTCTCACCAATACGTTGCGATGAAACCGAGACAGCGACATCGCCAATTGTTCAGGAGACGAGAGACTCTGCAATTTCGCCTCTTCAAGTCTCTGAAATGGGGAATGTATCCATAGTACCATTTCCTTGCAAGACCATGGAAACAGCGGCATCGCCGTTGGGGATCGAGGTTGCCGAAATAGCAACCTCGCCGATGGAACAACACGTAAGAGAAGCGGCAGGCTCGCCTGAACACCATAACGGAAGGGAAGCGGCTACGTCGCCCATGAGACAATGTGCCAAAGATGAAGAGCGCGAAGCGCTCGTGCAGCGACTCGAGGTATTACGAGCTCGTTTGCGTGAGATTGAACGCGAAGAAGCGGAATTGGAAAAGCTGTGCAATCCATGATTCGAGTTTCTTTTCCAAGAATCTGCAAATGGTCCGAGGAATGGTCCGAGGCAACATCGAACTCGTTCTTCCACACGCCCGTGAGCCAAAGTGGAGACGATGTGCCGCGGTGCCACCTGGATAGAAAAGAGCTTTAAACGGACATTGCGAGCTCATTTGGGCATGAAAAATGGGAAGGAAAAAGAAGTCATGAAACTTCAACGTTTGCCAAGGTCTGCAGTTGCATTTGGGCGTCGTCAAGCTCAGCAAGTTGGGCGCGAACCTTGCGTCGCTGTCGCGATAGACCACGGCCCTGAAGATTAGAAAGGCGATGCTCGAGCGACAAACGGCGGTTCTGCAGATCTCGTTCAGATGTGCGTCGTGGATCAAGGTAGACATGCTGTGCGCACCAAAGCCCTGCGTCGTGATGAGCGCATCGATCACAGGCGAGCACGAGCATGCGGCATTTCTTGCATCGACGGTCCTCCAGATGAGTGTCCCACGAATCGTGGCAATAGGCGCACTTGCCCACGACTTTTTCGCCTGTTCCGGGCGCTGGTTGCAAGATTCGACCATCGAACACAAAGTTGCGACCAGCGAAATGTCCCTCGGGAAAGGCCTCGAGATACCGATGGATGCCTCCTTTGAGCTGAAAGACAGTGGGTGTCTTTGAAGCACTACAATCCGAGTCTCTACTTGGCAGGCCTTGTTCCCGGTCTTGCTGTTCATCGAGCTGATGCTGCTGATTCTTATCCTGGTGTTCTCGTACAGCGTTTCGCTCAAGAACCTCCTTCACCATGATGCTGGCGGTCTCGCAACGTATTCCTCCTGTACAATACATGAGCACCTTTTGTTTATTCTGCACAAGACGTGCACCTTCGGAAACAAACCATGTCTCGAAATCACTAAATTTCCTTGTGCATGGATTGATTGCACCTCGAAAGTGGCCTACCTCATATTCGTATTGGTTGCGAACATCGATCAAAGCAATATCCTCTGGTGCAGCCGCAGAAATTGTAGCGTGAAAGTCTTCGGGGCTCAAGTGCACTCCGGTGCTCTCTGGAGAGTAATCCCCCTGGCCCATGCGTGTTCCCTTGGCTGCGACGAGATTGTCGACCACCCTGACAAGCACGCCCTCAAAGACGTCATCGGTGCGGTCCTGACCCTCTTGGACAAGTTTCGCGGCGGCGTTAACAGGCGACGTCTTCCAGTCGATATCGCGACGCCCGAGCGCTCGCTCAGTCTCGCGCTTGTACCTCTCGAGGTCTTGCGCGGCGCCGGCCAAGGTCCCGTTTATGCCCTCCCGAGCCACTCGTACGCGGCCCTTGAGGTTGAGGTCACGCATGAGCGACTCTTGCGCGCTTGCAAGGACAGACGCGTCGGCCACTTGCGAGTAGCAGTAGTACAAGAGAACCTGAGCGTCCATCGTGGGTCGCCTCGCGTCAGAAGCGGCGCGAGCTGCGTATCCGCTCTGCAAAGACCGCACAACAACACCAGTGAGTTCAAGGCTTGGGCTGGTACGTAGTACTATCTATGCCTACTACAGGTTACTTACTACGTATACTTGCTCGGGCTGGTATAGTAAAAGGCCGCCTGCTGCAAGGAGTTCGTTCTTAAACGGCGGCGCACCGGTGGGGGGCGAGCGCCGCGAGCAGCTTCCGGACTCTGGACTTGGACAGGAAACGTCCGTGCGGCGCCGTGTGCCCGGTGCACATGCTTGTCGCAAAAAGAAAAGTCTTCCTTGTAGCTTGCCCTTTTGCAGAGCTTTCGAGAGGTCTCCGGCAGAGAATGGTGGCGCCGCTGTTGACCGTGGTCATTGTGGCGTTGCTCGCCGTTGGCATCCTAGGAGACGCGGACTGCACAAGCAATACGTTCGAGACCTTGAGGGAGGGTAATGCAGTCGACATAGGCACGGGCGGCAATGGAAATGGGTGGATAGACGCTTTACAATGCACGGAAGGAGCAATGGCTGAAGACCCGGAGATTTCCGAGGGTAAACAGCTTGTGGAAAACGAACTCGAGGGTGACAGCACTGGAGTCATCCCAACTTATCACACGGCGTCGTGGTTGCCAGAAATATTCGACGCAGAAGTCCATCTACATAATGTGCACGAGGTACCACGGCGAGGCTCAGTGGTCGCTGCACTTTTGCAGTGGATCCCAAGCGCAACCATCCGTGCACATTTAGTGGCGCTCTTTGCATATCCACGTAGTTTGCTTGTTGCGTTGAATGTTGACGAAGACCCCACTATGATTATTGATCCCTTGGATGGCCAACACTATTTTCGACTGGCAAAGGGGCTTAATGTATCGGGCGCACTCTGGACAGAATCCACAAGCATGCTTGGGCCTCAGGGTCTGAGCAGTCTGGCATCGGTTGCCATCATCGAGGCACGCTGGCTTGCAGGACAAAGGCTTGGAGACATGGTTGCAAAGGTTTCGCCCCTTGCTACTGTATCAGGCCTTCTCGGTCAGGATCTTTTCACCCGCAAGAACGCACTGTTGCAACATGCGCAAACCTTAAAGGGCATTCAAGGTGTTCGGGCGATTCGCTGGGTTGTTGATGATCCTTTAGGCCGCATCAACGCGGCTGCGCTGACCGAGGCTGCAGTGATTGCGTCAAAGCTCGGCCTCACTCTCGAGGTGGCGGTGCCAGCGTCGGAGTTGCGAGAACTTTCCGATATTGCCGCAAGCGTGCCTTCTGCTAAGCTTGTCGTGACGCATGCCGGAGGCCCTCAGCATTGCGGAAGGCCCCTTGCAAACTGCACAAGGTACATGCGCGGCCTGGAGACCCTTGCGCAGCAGCACAATGTTTATCTAAAGTTTAGCCGGCTTGCTGCCTTTAGCACGGGACTCGGATACAGCGCCTCGCGACCAGCATCGAGCTCTAGTCTCGTCTGCGACTGGCAAGAGGTTTTTCGTAAGTCTCTCGACTGGTTCGGGCCACATCGTCTTCTCTTCGGCTCTGGATTTCCTCTCGACGGCGCTGCTATGCCGTTGAACGCTTTCTGGTCGGCTGCCCGTATTCTTGTGCAACAAGAGGTCATCGGACTCGACGAGCAAAGAGCTATCCTTGCAATGAATGCGCAAGCACTTTACTTGCCGCGCACTTGACGGCCTGTCGCTGTCGACAAAAGTCATGTAAAGTAACGGAGCGTCCGAGTCTAAGTCAGAGTCAGACGGCATGCGGAGCGTTCTTCAGTCGTGGCGGTCCCAGAAGAGCGCAAACATTCTGTGATTCTCTTCTCTATGAATTTATGAAATTACCGGAGCGTTTGTGTGAAATTCACAACGTGTTCGCCTCCCTAGCGGTGCGAACGGGCAGGCCGCGACGGGAGAGTCAGGTGCAAGTGTCAGCCTTCTCCCGCCCTGCCCCCCCCACAAAAGGAGGAAGATGAGAGTTTAAAAGATTGGGGACTAGACTAATATGTCTCCTCACATCGAAGGGTACGCGGCGCGCGCCACAAGTTCTCCGGATCTCTTATCTATCGTTCTCCGCTTTGGAAAAGTAGCGCCGACACCGGCCTGCTGCCGAAAAGAGTGTAGTAATGGCTCCTTCTCAGAGGACGTCCGGCCGTCCGACCAGAGCCGACGAGAGCTGACGGGGTCGACGCGACGCGACGCGAAGGGACGACTTTTCGCTGCAAGCCTGGAGCGCGATCTTTGGATAATTTGAACACGCTGCAGCGAGATAGCGTCGTTCCCATCACCACTGCTTCTTTCTTCCTTTTATACCTTTTCTTTTGTTCGATAATGAAAACGTGCTACACGGCCATCACTTTGGAAGTCGTGCCCACCTTCTCATCGTTGTGGATCTCCAAGGACTGCGGAAAGGCGGCCCGGCGGCATTTACCGATATCTGGCAAATTCAAAAGAAGAACTGATAAGACGAAGGACGAAGGACGCAGCGTTAGAGTCAGGAAAGAAGCGGACATTGAGGAGGAGAAGAAGAAGAAGAAGAAGAAGGACTTGGAGGGCTATCATGGACTTTATGCACGATTTTCCTGGCGCGGCCAGCGGTCTTGTAAATTTGTTCAGGACGGGAAATCCCTCGCTCGATATGCTGGCGGCCATGGCCATGCCCATGTTTGTACAAGCGCTCATCCGCCTTTACAGGCAGCGGATGCGCGAGAAGATCATCAAGGCCTGGAAGTTTGTCCTTGGCCTTCGTGCGCCCTTTGAGCGGATTATCACGTACGAGGAGACGACTGGATTTGGGCGTAATCCGCATTCCAATGCGCGCAACCAGATCCTGCAGAAAGCCATCTCCATGTACATTGGCAGTCGCAAGGACAAAATTACTTATCCTCGCGCAAGCACCAATTTAATGGCGGTTCGAGATACTGATGAAGGAGAGTTCGGGCTGCACTCCATCGTCTTGGAAAGGCGAAATCGAGCAGAGCAACGAAGTGCCGCAAACCCGCGGCGCGGAGAACAACACGCGTTGGCGCACTCGGCGGCGCTGCAGCTGCAGCAAGCAAGCAAATCAGAATCGCAAAGGAGAGAAGACGAGACGAGACGAGACGAGACGAGACGAGACGAGACGAGACGAGACGAGACGAGACGAGGGAGAAGCATGGAGGTGATGCGCGCGTACCCGGGCTTGGCCAGCGGTCTGACGAACCTGTTCAGGACGGGAAACCCGTCGCTTGACATGCTGGCGGCCATGTCGATGCCCATGCTTGTGCAGGCACTCGTCAGGCTGTACAGAAAGTGGCTGCGCAAGCGGATCATTGAGGCTTGGGAGTTCATCCTCGGCCGACGCGGGCGCTTTGAGCGCGTCATCATGTATGAGGAAACGACCGGGTACGGACGCAAACCTCACTCCAATGCGCGCAACAACATTTTGCAGAAAGCCATCTCCATGTACCTTGGTAGTCTCAAAGACAAAATTACTTATCCTCGCGCGAGCACCAATCTAATGGCGGTGCGCGAAAAGAGCACCGTGGACAGACACATGTGGACGACAACCTATGGCTCGACCGTTGATCAGCTCGAAGCGTACCATCTCGTCAACTTGCCAAGCTTGGATGACTGGGTCTACCTCGAGGACGACCTCCAGTTTCGCATGTCTACACGCACCAAAGGCGGAGAGAATGATTCTCCGCAATCGCGCATGCTCAAGCAGACGCTTTATGAGTTCCGCTCAACGCGCAGGGACGGCGCCGAGCATGTCGAGTCTTTTATCCAACGCGCCTTTGCATGGTACAAGGAGGAAATGCGACTTTGTACCGACGACACAACAAGATACCTGTACATGCTCAATAACGGCAAGGAAAGCAACGAAAAGGACAAGCGAGGCGGCTCGTCGAACACCGAGGCCTTGCCCGCGCGCCGCTACGTTCTGAGCGGCCGTAAGACCTTTGACACGATCTTTTTTCCGCAAAAGGAGGAACTGATGCGCGTGCTCGATAACTTTGTACACAAACGCGGCAAGTATGAGATCAAGGGCTACCCGCATAAGCTCGGTATTCTCATGCATGGGCCGCCCGGCACCGGCAAGACTTCGGTCACCAAGGCTTTGGCGCAGTACACGGGCCGTCATATTGTGTCGATCAATTTGGGTGCTATCCGCACCAACGAGGACCTTCAGCGCGCCATGATCGATTGCCGCTACAGCGTTCCCGGCGAGGACATGTCTGTGAGCCTGCAGTTCAAGGATGTAATCTTTCTTCTCGAGGACGTTGACGCCGCTACCAAGATTGTGCATCGACGCTCCAGCGCAGTGCGGCCGGCGACGTCATCTTCATCGGAGGAACTGGGCACAGATACTTCGACGGTGAAAAGTGACGGTTCCGCATCTGTTGAGTCGGCTGGCGGCGACGTCGAAAACGATGGTACACCAGAATCCGCAACGGGGGCCACGCAGGTTCTTGGTGCCATCGTTGCAAGCCTCGGTTCCAATGACAAGAATGACAATCCTTTGTCGTTACCGTCTTTGCAGACTGACAAGCTGTCTCTGGCTGGTTTGCTGGAATGTCTTGACGGCATTATTGAGGCTGACAATCGGCTGTTGATCATGACGACCAATCATCCCGAGCGTCTTGACGAGGCACTCATTCGTCCCGGACGAATCGACAAGATCTTTCACTTGTCCTATGTGGGTGTTGAGGCTGCAATCGAAATGACGAAGCTGTACTTTGGTGCCGCTTCCGCCGAGTCTCGGCAACGTCTCGAGTCACTGTTCGGTGACGGCAAGGTCCAGCTGACGCCGGCCAGGATCGAGAGCATTGCGGCCGAGGCTGAGACCGAGTCGGACTTTGTACAGCGTCTTCAGACTGCCGCGGCTGCTTGACTTCGGAAATTGTAGATACATTTTCATGCGTCAGCGACAATTTTATTTGGTCGTTCTTTGCTTGATGATTGATTGTGAGTTCATTCTGAAAGCCAACCTTGGTTTCTAAAAGAATTGTTTACTTTTAAAATTAATTAATCAATCAATCTACCAATCAATCTATTCATCTACCGAAGCCCTACCTTCTTCCTTCAAGGACAACGAGGTAGACGACGAGGACCACGATGAGTACGAGGAGGAAACCAAGGAGGACGAGGAGGAGGACGACGAGGAGGAGGACAGGGACTACGATGAGGGGGACGACGAGGACGAGGATGAGGAAGAGGTAGCCAATTACGATGACAACGAGGAATTCGATTGCAAGATCATCGAGTTTAACGGCGACCCTGAGCGTTAATGCGATATTTGCAGTGAAGGTCGACCGGCTGATACTAATATGTTGTTGTGTGAAATGTGTGGCACCGTATTTTGCATAGACTGTGCAAAGCAATGCGGTTTCAAATGCGTTGCGTTTGGCAATCCTTTCCTGAGTCCGATAAAAGATGAGAATGACGTGACTGGAATCACTGGCAAAGGAACTGTAAATGCCAAGCCTAACAGTTGGAAAAGTTCTCATGTATTTGGGTGCTTGAACAGCGTGTGTCCATCATGCGTCACTGACGATGATGATGCAGACTGTCCTTTGCACAAGTCGGAAGCATTCTTCAAGCTCGTCTACGATAGGATTGTGGAGCGTGGCGAGGATGTTTAAATCGGTACTGACAAGTGGGAGATTGGTGTAGTAAGGCGATACGATTGTGTCTACTGGCATTGCAATTTTTTCGACGAGGTCAAGAACGAACATTCTCTACAATTCTGCTGTGTTAATGGTGGTTTTCCAGAATGGCCAGAGAGATACATACCCATCGACTACAGCTATCATGATCTGCTAGGTTATGATGAGAATGAGAATGCGGTTAGAAATGGGGAAATACCTCTCTATGGGAAAAACACGCCTCCGTTTTCACTCAACCCCATATAAATGCTTTGTGTAAATTCAGAATAGTAGGCAATAGAGGACGGTTAGATTGTGAATATAAGTCTGGCAAGGAGTGTGTGCACGGCAGGATGGATTCCCGTTCCCACACGACCACGCGTCTCCTTGTTGACCCGGACCGACGGACGCTATGCTGGAGCTGCTGAAGTGCGATGCAGCGGTCAAGCGGTGCAGAGGTAAGGGAGATTGATGTCCTGTCCTGGTGCTTCGAGAGCCTTGAAATAAACGAATCGAAACGAGACCGCATCGACTGCAGGAATGAACGCTTCACACGATCATTCAAGTTAACCAGAGAAGATAAGTCTGAATTCGCAGCAAGCAGGATCACAACATCCGAAGGTCTCTGTTTTACTTCTTGTTTATTTCGAGAGGATAGCGAGCATTCCGAGTCCCGACCAATTGCCCCGCAACCCTTTTCTCTCTCTCTTTCTCTCTCTCTCTCTCGCTGAATTCTCCAAGCTTTCCCTTTCTCCAACGGCGGCGCGCTTCTCCAACGTTGTTCTCCCAGCCACGCCGAACGAGTTCTGCACCCCGGCCGCACGTGCCCTGCAACGCACGCGCTGGCTCCGTGGGCGCGGTGCACACCTCCAGCACGCAAATCTTAGGTTGGCGTAGTAGCACTACTACTAGGCCTAGGCTAGGCCTTGTGGGAGCATCCTATATACCAGAACGCAGCTGGAACGGGTTCTGCACCTCATGCCAGTGGCCGTGGCGGGCTCCGCTCGGACCCGGAGAGTGACGAGCACGTTCTGCAACTAGGCCGCGCTGGCCGGGGCTCATCACCGACGCCTCGGCGCCGGCGCCGCAGCAGCAAAACCTGAACCTCTACCAGAAGAAGAAGAAGAAGAAGAAGAAGAAGGAGGACAAGAAAGACTGCTCTGGGCAGGTAGAGGGTCTCGGAGATTAGTATATACCAGTCACAAGCAATCAAACCCAAGGACCATGGGCGCAGAAGAGGAGGTGAACCTGAACGTGATGCAGGCGCATCCTGGCCTGGCCACGGGCATGCTGAACGTCTTCAGGACCGGGAATCCGATGCTCGACATGCTGGTGGCCATGATGCTGCCCCTCCTCGTGCAGGCACTCATCGGCTGGTACCAGCGGTCGTTGCGCATCCGGCTGCGCAAGGTGTGGGCGTTCTTCTTCAATGAAAAGGCTCCCTTCGAGCGGCTCATCGTCTTTGAAGAGACCACTGGATATGGACGCAACTCGCACGCCGACACGCGCAACAACATTCTGCAAAAGGCCATCTCCATGTACATTGGCAAGCTCAAGGACGAGATCGAGTACGATCGTGCTTGCACTAACCTCATGGCCGTGCGTGAATCCTACACGATGAATCGCGACGTCTGGGAGGCTCAGTACGGGTCCACCGTGGAGCAGCTGGCCGCGTACCAGCTGGTCAACCTTCCCAACATGAACGAGTGGGCGACCCTCGAGGAAGGCCTCAAGTTCCGCATGTCAATCAATGTCGAACAGGAGGACAGCAATGGAAACTCGATCTCGCGCAAGACCAAACAAACCACGTACACCTTTCAGTCTACGCGCAAGGACGGTCCGGAGCACATCGAATCCTTTCTCGTGCGAGCCTTTGATTGGTACAAGGAACAGATCCGCGCGTCAACCGACGACAAGACAAAGTACCTTTACGTCCTCAATAACAAAAAGTCCAAGAGTGACGAAAACAATGACAACGACGACAACACCCTTGTGGGGCTGCCCGCGCGCCGCTATGCACTGAGCGGCCGCAAGACCTTTGATTCCATCTTTTTCCCGCAAAAGGATTCTCTGCTTCGTGTGCTCGACAACTTCATGCACAAGCGTGGAAAGTATGAGATCAAGGGCTACCCGCATAAGCTCGGTATTCTCATGCATGGACCGCCCGGCACCGGCAAGACTTCGGTCACCAAAGCTCTGGCGCAGTACACGGGCCGTCATATTGTGTCGATCAATTTGGGTGCTATCCGCACCAACGAGGACCTTCAGCGCGCCATGATCGATTGCCGCTACAGCGTTCCCGGTGAGGACATGCCTGTGAGTCTGCAGTTCAAGGATGTAATCTTTCTTCTCGAGGACGTTGACGCCGCTACCAAGATTGTGCATCGCCGCGCTGGCAAGGGTCGCAAGCCTCGGCGGATTACGTCGGAAGATCCCGCTCTCGATGCGGAGACGCTTGATAGCGAAGGTTCGAGCGCGCTTGACTCGCCGACAGACGAGGTGCAAAGCGACGATGACGATGACTCGCTTGGTCTTGGTCTCGGCGAAGATGACGACGACGCAAGTCAGAACGGTGGCCTTGGCGGCGCCGGGGGTGGTGCCGCCGACGTTTTGGGCGCTATTTTCGCGAGTCTGGCCACGCCTGTTGGCGGATCTGGGGACAAGAAGGAACAGGGACCACTTACGCGTTCTTCATGGGCCTCGCAGACCGACAAGTTGTCCTTGGCCGGTCTCCTCGAAGTCATGGATGGCATTCTTGATACGGAGGGTCGCATCGTAATCATGACTACCAACCATCCCGAGCGCCTCGACGAGGCGCTTATTCGTCCCGGCCGTATTGACAAGATCTTCCACCTTACCTACGTGGGCGCCGACGCCGCGATCGACATGACCAAGCTCTACTTTGGCACCGCTTCCACCGAGTCGCGTCGTCGTCTCAAGTCGCTCTTTGCTCAAAAGGACGTTCTCTTGACGCCGGCCATGATTGAGAGCATCGCGGCCGAGGCCGACACCGAGTCGGAGTTTGTCGGTCATCTCGAGCGCGCTGCTGAGGCCATGCGATCCCGTTCTCTGGTTAATGAATGAATCTCTCTGCGGGACGGAGCGTTTAGGTCGTGATTTGTCTATCCTAAAACCGAGTAAACTGAGAATTGGTATTGAAATAGGCGATTTGGAGCGGAACGGAAAGATTGGGAAAAGAAAACTTGAAAGAAAGCGCGATCCAGAGTGACAGTGATAATGGAACCATTTTTTGCGAGAAAGGGGACGGACGGCCGTGCGAGATGATAATATCCACATTGTTCGATGTGCGACGTGGAGCGGGTCAAACTCTGGAGCGATCTAAAATGGTCTATGACTTTCATGGACACTGCACTGTCAGCCACGCTGAACCAACTGATATCTTATTTCCTTTTCTTCATAACGTGCACGATAAGATGTTCACAGTTGTTTTCTTTTTTGGCCCCCCCTCTCTCTCTCTCTCTCTCTCTCGTTTGATCGCAGATTCTCTTTTTTCCACGTTTGACTTTTGCGTTGTGGTTTATCAGACAGCCACCGGCAGGCAAGGCAACCAGCCAGCCAGCCAGCCAGCCAGTTCTGGTGGGGGCCAAGGGCCGCGACGGAGCCAAATGGGACGCAACACGCTCCTGGCTGCGTGTTTCGTTTTCCACGTGTGCTACTTCTTTAGCATCTTTGACATTTACTTTCGATCGCCCATCGACCCGGACCTCGAGGCCGTTG
The DNA here is from genome assembly GCA_000818945.1 of Schizochytrium sp. CCTCC M209059. Classification (NCBI taxonomy): domain Eukaryota; class Bigyra; order Thraustochytrida; family Thraustochytriidae; genus Schizochytrium; species Schizochytrium sp. CCTCC M209059. The sequence continues at coordinate 181,693 of KN805413.1, forward strand.
CCGTGCACGAGGCGTCTCGTGCTCCGGCGAAAAGACTTGTGCTCTTCGTTGCAGACGGTCTGCGCGCCGACACATGCTTTAGGTTCCTTGGGCGAGACGTCCGCTATCATGACCCAGACAGAGCCCGCGGACGCGCCGACAGGCGTGAGGCCAACTACGAAGCAGACGCGACCATTTGGCCCGCGGCCAAGACGTCCTTCTTGCGCGAAATGATCGAAAACCAAGGCCGTTGGGGCATCTCACACACGCGCGTGCCAACAGAATCGCGACCTGGACATGTAGCCGTAATCGCTGGATTCTACGAGGACGTCAGCGCCGTCACCCGAGGCTGGCAAGACAATCCTGTCGACTTCGACCACGTCTTCAACCAAAGCCGCCGTACTTGGCTCTGGGGCAGCCCAGATATTACGCGCATGTTCGCCAAACGCCACGAGCACGTCACGGACTGGTTTTACTCCCCGGCAGAAGAGGATTTTGCCGCCAAGGATCTCACAATGCTCGACACATGGGTCTTCAACAAAGCCAGCGAGCTTTTGAAAGAAACTGAAACCAATGCTACGCTTCGCGCAATGGTGCACGAGGATCGCGTCGTTTTTTTTCTTCATCTTCTTGGACTCGACTCCAATGGCCATGCACACCGTCCGCATGCGCCCGAGTACTACCAAAACATGGCCTCTGTAGACAAGGGCGTACGTGGCATTCACGCACTCTTTGAAAGCTATTTTCATGACAACGCGACTGCCTACGTCTTCACCTCGGATCACGGCATGGGCAACCAAGGAGCCCACGGCGATGGACACCCAACGAATACGCGTACGCCACTTGTGGCGTGGGGTTCGGGAATCCGCGGCCCAACACATCTCTCCAGCCTTCAAAAGGATCCCCGCGCTGGCATCAGTACAGGATTCGCGGCGCAGGCAGAAAGCGACTTCTCTAGTGGCTGGGGCCTCGCTCACCTCGAGCGCACCGATGTCGAGCAGGCCGACTTGGCCCCTCTATTATCCTCACTCATTGGCGTTCCGATTCCGGTTAATTCCGTGGGCAGGCTCCCCGCAGACTTTCTCGGACCAGGCAAGTACACGGCCGAGGCCCTCGTCCGCAACGCCCGTCAGCTTCTGGCTCAAGTCGAATACAAGGAGGCTGCGCGACGCGCGCGACACATTCGATTCCGTCCGTATGGCCCAACTGATGAGGCACGACGTGCTCTTCGAAACGCTGATATCCTCATTGAAAAGGGCGAGACCGAACAGGCAGAGGCCGCCTGTCGGGCCTCCATGCACGTCTCTATTGAGGCCTTGCGCTACTACCAAGTCTACGATCGCTTCTATCTTGGCAGTGTAATCGTTGCGGGCTACTTTGGCTGGATTTTGCTCCTGGCTGCAGAACTCACAATACCAGGCGACAGCCCGCAAGGTCGCGCCGACCCAGCATGGACGCCTCTTTCTGTTCTCGTGTGCATTTCCTTTGTTCTTCTCTTCGCGACTCAGGTCATTGAGGAGAGTCCGCTCATGTACCATGCGTATCTCTTCTTTCCTGCAGTATTTTGGACGCTCGTCCTGCGACGCAAGGCCGTATGGGCTTTGTGGTGGAACAAACTTTGCTTCCATCCCAAAGCTGCAGTCATGCTTTTCATCTACATTGCTGGAACGCAAATCATCGTTATCGGCTACACGTACCGCAACATCTATGTCGTGCTCTTTTTGGCATTGGCTTGCTGGCCGTGCACTGTGCCTGCGTTATGGGATGCCGAAATAATTCGCTACGAGTCGCATACTGGGCAGCTCAAGGCTCGCGAGGGCCGCAAGCTTCGCCTTTCTTGGGCGCTCAGCTGCTTGCTGCTCGGTTCTTGTACGCTCATCCCCCTTGACCTCAATGACCAGCCCTATTTGCTCTTTGCGGGTGGTCTTCTCATGTTGGGGCTCATGTGCACGCTCTTTAGCGGAGACCTCGATAAGTTCACTACGCAGCGTAAGCTTCAACTTGCGCTCATTGCACTCGGCACCGCTTTACCTCTTGCCACCGACGCAAGTCTCCGTGCCAAGACAGGCCTTCCTTTGGTGAACCAGGTGCTTACGTGGATATCTTTTCTCGTTTCTCCTGTGCTCGCACGCTTCTCTTCGCGGACTCCTTACAAACGGTACCTCTCGATTTTTGCTGGTCTCGCGACGCCGTACTGTCTTCTTAGCGTCAACTTTGAGGTGCTTTTCTACGTCGCGCTCGGATTCACGCTCATGCAATGGCTCGTGCTTGAGCGAGCTACCTTTTATGCTCACAAGACCTCTAGCGCTGGCGCTGGCACTGCCTCGCGGGGTTACTTGGGACGAGGTCAAGACAGCCAAGAGGCCGCTGTTTCGATCGACGACGTGCGCAGTGCGTTCATGTTCCTCTGTTTTGTGCACATTGCCTTTTTCGGGACAGGCAATATTGCATCGATGAGCTCCTTCCAAATCAGTTCCTCATTTCGTTTTACCACAGTGTTTTCACCCTTTCTCATGGGTGGTCTCCTCGTCATCAAGTTATTGGTGCCGTACACTTTGGTCACTTCCTTGGTCGCGATCGTGTCTGCAGAACGTCGCGCAGCGGGAGTCTCGGCCGTTTCGCCGCATCGCTTATTTTTCCTCGTGCTCACGCTCTGCGATCTCCTCGCAGTTCACCTATTTTTCTGGGTTCGCGATGAGGGCTCTTGGCTTGAGATTGGCAATTCGATCTCTCAGTACGGCTTTGTCAACTGCCAGCTCATCTTTATTCCGCTGCTTTTCGCCCTCGCATCCTTTTTCCTTAGCGGAGTCTCTATGACTCTCCCGTCTGCAGCAAAGTCCTCCTAGGACCATGCTAGACTGTCGTGATCATCGTAAAAGAGATGGTAAAGCAAAAAAAATGGTATCGGAGCGAAGCGATGCGTGGCGTGGCGTGGCGTGGCGATCGATACCTCTTACAGTTATATAGGTAGTAGAGGTAGGCTCGTGTGAATGGAAATAATTACAATCAAACACCATCATTCAGAGCAGATTGCGATATTTTTTCCTCGTGCTATATACGTGGTATACACCATGGTACACAGGATTCTATGATCGACGAGCGCTTTCCAAATCAAACGAATCGACGCACGAAGGAACATCAGAGACATGATCTTCTTGCAGTCAGTGCAAGTATTTGTACATCAAGGGAAACCTTATGTTCGCCTGGCAAAGATAGATTCACCTCGCCACACAACGAATAATCGACAGCTCCCCCTCCCCCCCCCCCCTAATCCCCAAAATAGTATCATCGACGCCGATGACTTCGTCGACTCATCTTTGTGGAGTGTAAATCTCTAAGTAATAGGAAAGTCGGGCTGGGCAGCGCCGCCCAAACTCCTAGCGAGGCCCGAGGACGCGACGCCTCCAGAGTCAGTTGTCCGCGCACCGACCGGCCGCGTCAGGCCCGTCTCGTATCCCGCGACGCACGCTCGCGCCCCCTATCTCGTGCGCGTCTCGTCGCCTCGCGTCGAGTTGCGTCGCGTCGCGTCGCGTCGCAGGAGACGAGCAGCTGCAGCGCAAACTCGGAAGCCGTCGATCGGAAAGCCGAGGAGGACGAGGGCGCCGCGAGCGTGAGCGCGAAGGGCGCGAGCGGGACGTCGGCGGTGTTCTCTCTTTCTCACTCACTTCCTTAACTCCTGCGCACGACGAGCTAGAGCAGCAGCAGCAGCAGCAGTAGCCGCAACAGAAGCAACCGAAGCAAGATGGGCGGCCTCATCGACGAAGCGCTCGAAAAGGTCAAGCGGGGCGAGTTTCTCGAGGAGAGCGTCCTACGCAAGGTCTGCGAGGTCGTCAAGGGAATCCTGCTTGAGGAGAGCAACGTCGTGGCCGTTTCCGCTCCCGTGACAATCTGTGGCGACGTGCACGGCCAGTTTTTTGATGTCCTTGAGCTCTTTCGCACCGGCGGTGACGTGCCCGATACAAAGTTCATTTTTCTGGGCGACTACGTCGACCGTGGCCATCACTCCGTGGAGACCTTTCAGCTCTTGCTCTGCCTAAAAGCGAGGTGGCCCGAGCATGTCTATCTTTTGCGCGGAAACCACGAGTCCCGTCAAATCACACAAGTGTATGGATTTTACGACGAATGCATTCGCAAGTACGGCCACGCCAACGCCTGGAAGTACTCTGTAGAGGTTTTCGACTATCTCTGCCTGGCGGCCATTGTGGACGGTCGCGTTCTTGCCACGCACGGCGGCCTCAGCCCGGATCTGCGTACCATTGATCAAATCCGCACACTCGACAGACTGCAGGAAATCCCGCAACGAGGCGCCTTTTGCGACCTCATGTGGTCCGACCCAGAGGATATCGACGGCTGGTGCGTGAGTCCGCGCGGCGCCGGTTTTCTCTTTGGCGAGGCGCCAACAAAACAATTCAACCACATCAATTCTCTGGAGCTCATTGCGCGGGCGCATCAGCTGCAGCAGAGCGGCTTTGACTACAAGTTTGGCAGCATCCTTGTCACAGTATGGAGCGCCCCCAATTACTGCTACCGCTGTGGAAACATTGCTGCCATTCTAAGCCTTGATGAGCATTTGCAGCGCGAATTCAAAATATTCAGAGAACAAGCCGGAGATCCCGACCAGATGATGACATCCATGCCCACGTACTTTATGTGAAAAAAGGAACAAAGACACTATCAATTTTTTTCTTCCTTGCGGGTCGGAGGAAGAGAATACTTTTCTGCCAAAATTTTCCGAAACGGAGAGGTTCCTCGCAACATATCAAAGACTTGCACACTCCGAACGTAAATGCAAATTGTAGTTGTTCTACGCCTTGGTTGAGAAAGAGAAAGAGAGAGAGGCAGGGCAGACTTTGAACGCTTACATCACCATCATTCTCGTCATCATCTTGCTTGCTTCACATCGCACGCTAAAAAAGAAAAAGAAAAGAAAGAGGTCACAGAAAATTGATCACTTCTCCTTGACTTTTACGTCCGCAAAAGACCTGCGAGACATACGAGAAATGCAGTGACGAAGTGTCCACCCGTTTTCTGGCCGCGAAGTGTCGCCTGGGCAGCTGAGGCAATGTCAAAAGGATAAAATACATCCGCGGGAATCGCCGGAATAATGGGTGGGATCTCAGGCTTGTACGCAAACCAGTCTGCCTCGGTCAGCTTGTGCTCGATAAAGGTAACGGTCTGGGAGAATGTAAATGTCTGCGTTGTATTTACACCCGCGCCAGTCTTGCGCCACTGCCAGTCTGACTGACCAACCATGGCACGAACACTTAAGATCATGGGCTGCGGATTGTCGATCTCGCCCGACTTGGTCCACAACACCTCAAGATCCACGCGGTCCACCATGTTCTGGCAAACAAGTTGACCTGGCACTGGCGACTGCGCTGTTGACGACAAGTGCGAGGTTTCACGATGCAATGAAACCCACTCCCAAGCCTTCCATGGGTTGGCGTTACCGTAGATGCCCACTCGGGTAGCTCCCAAATCAAGGAGCGGAGCATTGCGCCGGTCGATGCACCATGAAGACAAGTCGGTGAACTCTTCATAGGTCAGTGTCACAGAGCAAGCTGACGAGGCATCGACGCCAAATAATACAGGCGTACTCGCCGTCATCTCTGTGCTGGAAACGAGGTTGTACCACGGCGAAGATGAGGAAGAAAAGCAGGCACCCCGCGGACCGCTCGCTGCCATCAAGGCCAGACCCTCTGGCAGATACGAGACAGCCGTCTTTTCATCGTCTGTTCCAGCATTTTGGCGCACAAGGTTTCCTGCTTGCACCGGAAGCCCTACAATGTAGCCAGGGTTGCCAGAGACAACGCGCTCTGGAGCAGTACTGTCCGCTACAGACTCTGTATTGACAAAGGAGACATGAAAACTTTGTGTTAGACCCTGCTGAGCTGTCTGTGCTGCCCTGGACAAGTCCACGTTCGACAATGTCAAGTCTACCTGAACGTTCGTGATTACGCCCAAGGCGTTGTGCTCAATCACATATTTGACGCCCACAACCGCGTTTTCGCATGTGCCGCTGCTTGCATCCCAAGTCGTCGATGGCACGCTAGCCACCTGCAAGGCACGTCTCGCGCTCGGCGCATCCGTCGGTGAAGCAGAAGGAGCGACGGTGGGACTGAGGCTCTCCGTAGAGTTTGCGTCTGGGGAAGATTCCGTAGGAGACACAGTCGAGAGCGCTGTGGGCTCTGACGTGGGTTGAGCAGTTGGGCTTGAGGTACTGCCGCTCTCCCAGCTTGAGACGCTTCCCGTTTCCAGCGACTTATATAGCAAGCTTCGCACCGTGACCCTTTCCCAGTCGGTCGAAGGGGTGTTGATGGCGGAAGAAGGTCTCGTGCCAATGTAAAGGTCTTCCCCGTAGAGTGCTGTAGACAATGGACCATGTGCCTGAGTACATAATGCTTCGAGGTTCTTGACGGGCAGAATGCACTCGTTCACTTGAACATCCGTGCCGAATTCCACAAAGTTTTGCGGTGAGCACGTGCCATCGACGCCCGCAGTAGGCAAGCTTAGCACGCCGCCCCAAGCAGCTCGAAATGAGTCTGCCTGGATCGCAGCCACGAGGTTGTCGCCGAAAAGGTACTCTTGGCTGCCCGTCTCTGCGTCAGAGTCGGCGCTAATCGCGAAAGAATAGGATGACTGATACGCTTCCGAGTCCAACACGGCATAATTATTCACAAGGTCCGCTTGCGACGAATAGAACTCCCCCTCGATGGCGTTGTTCTCCACACTTACACACACGAGGCCTTCTAATGCGTTGTCGTCCTGTTCCACATACATGTTGTACTTTTCATTTACCTGGTCCAACGAAGTGGTGTCAACGCATAATCTGCTGTCCGTAGAGCTACCGTCGGGCAGGCACTGGCCCAGCGCGTTGAAGCGTTCGACATCATCGGCGGTGCAGTCCGGGTCGCTGCAACAATATTCGTCACATTCGCCAATATTGAGATTGCACGTTTCGTGACACGTGAACGCTGTGCATGTCTCGGCAGTCTGCGCTAGGTCAAGACATTCGCAACCCGATGGAAGCGGGACGTACCCGGTTGACGCTTCCGACAAGAGCGGCACAGAAGCCCACGTCACGTCGACACCTTGGTTGCCGGTTCCAGGCGTCAGTATCTCATATGCGTTCCCGTACGCAAAGGTCATCGCTTCTCCTCCCGGTGCAGCGCTCGCGAGCACCACCACCACGGCTGCTGCCCTCATGACGCTAGCCCAGTATTCTCTGCGCGCAGCGCGCACGCCCGACCCAGGTTGCATTTTCTCCTTGCTTCGCCAAGCGCAGAGACCTAGACCTAGACCTAGACCAAGACTGAGACCCAGACCGAGCCTGAGACTGACTGGCAACGCACGTCGCTCCACTTCGAAAAGAGAGAGTCGCTTCCGGCCGCCCAGCGTACGCTCACCGCGAGCCAGGCAGTCAAGCCAGATCTGCTGCCGCGCGACCGCGTCCCACTTTCGCCCCGAGCGACCGCCGCCATCTCTGCCGTCATCATTCCCTATCACCAGCAGCGCCGCAGAAACCGGCCCATCAAGTGGCCCAACGGCCCTCTGTCGCCGCCCCCGTGCGCCGTGCGCGCCGCACTCGGCCCCGGAACCGGGGCTCGACGGCCCTGAATTTAGGGCTGCGTGGAAACTCGGGGAAACGCCTCTACGCTAAGCGCGATAGGGGCGATAGACGTCGCGGGGTAATTTTAAGACCGCAGAGGGCGCGAAGGGGGCAGCGGCGATCTGTATGCAAAATCGCGACGCGACCCCGTCCGAGCCCCAAGGCTGCGGCGGGCCCCGCGCGAGCTGCGCTGCGCCGCGCCGCGCTGCGCCCCGAGACGTCGACGTCTCGCGCGGGAACGCCCTCGCACCGCCGCGTGTATCTGAAGGGAGCTGTTCTTCGGGAGGCACGCGCGATCAATCAATCTGGACTACGTGGTCGAGGACTCCGACTCCGACTCCGACGCCGACGACGACCGCGACTGCGACCGCGACTGCGACCGCGACCGCGACAACGAGGAGGAACGAGGACGGAAGTCGTGGGCTTCTGCGATAGCGAAAGGAGTCGCGCTAACGTCTGGCGACGGAACCAGCGAAAGCACAGCGCTGAGAACGTCGCGGCGCGTATTGGCGCACGGAAGGGGGCGCCAGACCTTTTCGAACGCTCTAAAAGGGCGTTGCGGCACGCAAATAAAACCGAGCGCGGTCTGAGAGCAACGCGCAAGTCTGCTTGCTCGTGGGCTCTATTCTGCGAGCTGACTTGCTGGTCCAAACGGGACGAGAATAAGATCAAGTGAAGTAGGTTGAGCGTAGTATTGCGGGTCCGGTCCGGTGGTACACTTTGCAGAATTTCTGCGGGTCCCATGCTCGCCAGCAGACTGCTCAGCTTCTGGCTTGTGCTGGTTTTGTTGGTGGGATCGGAGCAGACTTCAGCAGGTGCAAGACCTCGACGAGGCAGAGGCGCTGTCCGCGCATCGGCATCGACCGCACTTAAGGCCTCGAGTGACGAGAATGACGCCCTCGTTTTGGATGACGATATCACTTTAGACGATGGCATTGACATTGATAATGGTGCCGACGATCTTATGGTCGATGTACAAATCAAGCCTGGCGCTGTAGGAACTGCATCTGCCACAAGTCGGACCGCAGGCGCAGGTGCGTCCGGGGAGAATACCGACAACACTCCGGTAATTCACTACGGCGTTGCAGAGACGCCAGAAGTTATGATTGTCGGCACCGTAGATGGAGAAGTGCACGGTGTCCGTGTGGAGGATGGAGAGAAACTCTGGACGACGGATGAAGTTGGAGGACCCACCATCAAATCGTTCCAGGCACCCTCTTTCAAGGGTGGCGTCGTCCCTGGAGATGACGGCCAACTCTATATTTTCTCTGAAGAGGAGGATGACCTTTCGTTGCATCCTCTTTCTATCCCAGATCTTGTCAATAGCTGCCCGCTCACTGACACACTCGGAGGCGAAGAAGGTGAAATTCGCGTGGTCGGCCAGCGGAAAACGTCATACTATGAGATTGATCCCAACACAGGTCGGCGCCTCCGTGTTTTTACCTCAGATACTGGATCACTTTTGAACGGTCGATGGGAAATTGTTGGTGACTCTCAGCCACCCGAGCTCAGCAACAAAGATGTGCACTTTCCAGATGCCTCGCCACTCACGATCGGCCGTGTCGACTATCATGTGCGTGCATATAATGCGGTGTCGGGACTGGAGGTTTGGAATTTCACATACGGCCAGTTTCTCTCGCGCGACCGCGACGTTCCTCGTTTGAGCCCGCGAAATCTTGAGATCGACACGGCCATGTCGCAACGTGCGACCTGGGAAGGCGTTCCTGTAACGGCCGTCTTTGGCGTGAGTCGGGCGCAGTCGTCAAAGAAGAGCTGGCGCTTTTTATCCGAGGTCTCGATCGGAAACGAAGGCCAGGCGGTCATTGGAAATCTGCCCAAGGCCAAGCCCATTTATTTGCAACGTATCAAATACAAGAGCGGCCACGTGCAAGTATACGCCACAACAAGTCGCCCAGGAAGCGATATCCGCTGCAGCAATGCTGTTTTTCCTGAGGACATTGGCTATCGTTCAAGCGACGCTGGCGTGGCCGGCGTTACCATGGACCAAGAACAGTGCACGGTCGTCGACGAGGACTTTCCGTTGCAGGGCCCATATCATGTGACTGACCAGCACCTGATTTATGGCGACGCAGACGACATTACCGACTCCCCAGTAGATTCTGGCCGCGTCACTAAATCGTCCTTGCCGCCTCGTTGGCCGGGCCTTGGCGCTCCTCCTACTTCGCGCGGTCTGCCGAGTCCTGGGGCTGGCTCAACGAACCACGGAGCAACCCCTTCGGAGACCCCAAGGCATACGCATTTTGATTCCCCGGGTTATCCACCTGCACCTATGGACGCGGGACGAGAGCGGACGCTGCAGACCGTCATTGGCGCTCTTTTGATTTTGGTTCTTGTTCTTTTGGCAAGCAGGCTGAATCTGTTCCGGCGTCACAAACGCGGGTCGGCCCAAGAGCTCGAGGTCCAGTATGATCCCGCTACCGAGACAGAGCGTGTGGGTCAGCTCACCGTGCAACTCGACTCAGTTCTTGGTCGCGGCTGCCATGGCACCACGGTTCTCAAAGGGCGACTTCGGGATCGTCCTGTTGCAGTGAAAAAGGTGGTAGCGAGCCAATTTCAGCTAGCAAAGAAGGAGATCGACCTTCTCATCCGCTCAGACGGCCACTCGAACGTTGTGCGCTACTTTACGCAAGAGGAGACGCGGGAATTTATTTACCTCGCACTCGAATTATGCGACTTTACGCTGGAAAAGGCCGTGGAGAGTATACGCGATCTGAATCGAAGTCGTCGGGAACTTGTGCCCAAGAGCGCAAAGAAAAATGTCCGCTTGCCAGACACCACGATTGCCTTTTTACACAGTCTTGCCGATGCAACAAAACACCTTCATTCGCTATGCATCGTTCATTGCGACATTAAGCCGCAAAACATTCTCGTCATCGAAACCAAGAAGGTGGACGCAGCCAAGGCAGAAGTGGCCGAGGGGTCTTGGGACCCTTCGGCGGTCAGCAGCGGCGCCCCTGGACCTTCTGGGCCGGCATCGAGCCCCACAAGCCTCGTCGCCGGCGCCATGACCGTCTCGGTATCATCAGTCCCTGCGAGCTCAAGTACCTTGGTCGAGGCAGAGTCACAAGGGTCGCGCAGTGTCGGTGGAAGCTCGTACCTTGCTGGTCTTGGAGAGTTCTTTGAGCCCAAGCTCTCAGACATGGGTCTCGGTCGCAAATTTTCAGGTACAACGAGCTCCATTTATGGTGGCACGAGTATGCATGGCTCAGGTACAGTAGGCTGGCGCGCGCCCGAACTTCTTTCGTCTCTTCGGAGCAAAGGCGACGCCGAGCTCGAGCGCGACGTGGCGATTCGTTGCGGACGCAAGGTTGACGTTTTCTCCATGGGGTGCGTCTTCTTTTACGTGGTGAGCAATGGATTCCACCCTTTTGGTGATGCCATTGAACGAGAAAAGAACATCATGGATGACGCACCGGTAAATTTGGGGCGAATTAAGAACTATCCCGAGGCACAGGACTTGATCGGTCAGATGATTCGCCACGATGCGCAATCGCGCCCGAGTATTGAGGAGTGCATGGAGCACCCGCTCCTGTGGCCAGCGGCGCGCAAGCTCGAGTTTTTGAAACACGTGAGCGATCGTCTCGAGCTTGACCGCGTCGTAGAGGATCGGGCGAGCGGTAGCGATCCGCGACCCTTCTCCGTACCTGAGTCCACCCTCCATGAACGCTTTGAGGAATATGCACGAGAAGTTTTTGGCTCGCAGGGCTGGCTTCAGCGCCTGCATCCGAGTCTGCGCAACGACGTTGTCGACAGCAAACGGCGCTACTACACGACGCATTCACTGCGGGACTTGTTGCGCTACATGCGCAACAAGTATTCTCATATCCGTGAGTCGACGCCAGAGGTTCGAGACTTGTTGACCCCCCTTCCGGATCGATTTCTAGACGAATTCATCGGCTCGAACCGCTTTCCCAAACTCCTCATGTCGTGCCACCGTTTCATTCTCGAGTTTTGCGCTCACGAGCCCGAATTCGCCGAGTTTCTTGGCCCGTTCACCGTGGCCAAGTACGGCCCTGATGCTGCTGCATGCGCCAAACGTGCCAAGGAGGCACCCGCGGGTTCTGAGAAATTTGGCACCCTTTCGCCGTCGAATGGAATGGACACATTAACAAGCGTCGCTGAAGGAACTGAGAGCGAACGTCCTTTCCGTCTTCGACCGCAGTGTGTCATGGATTCGTTGGGCGAGCAGCAAGGAAAGAGCCAGAGCGCAACCGGCGGTACTTCTTCTTCAGGAAAACCACCCAAACATGGGAAAAACAAACAGAAGCAGTCCGCAACTGCAGCTGCAGCTGCACAACAGACAGCGTCTGTTGCATCTAGTTTGAGACATGCAAGGTGTTCTTCGATCAAAAATAATGGTTCCTCGGACTCGGACAATTCAAATGGTCACCTGTCAAGCACCGTGGCGCAAGAAGACACTCTTCCCCTGTCAATTGTCGAGCCGCCGCCAGGTTTTGAAGACTTTTCTTCGACATCCTCTGACCCGGCGACAGCAACGAGTCGTCATCGTTCTGGATCTCGAGGTCCGCCACCTGGCTTTGAGACTTCATTGAGGGACTCGCCATCGATGGCATCATCATCTTCTGTGACAGGGTCGCCGCAGTCACGCAAGCAGCAGCCATGGTCGCCGCCACCGCGGTTCCCTGGCATCAATGACCCCGTCATCGCGCCTCCACACCTTTTCAACAACAATGGTGGCGTGAGCAACGGAGGGGGTGGTGGGAGTCTGGGCGCGGCGCCAGGGACACGATCTCGACGAAGTTCGCAAAGCGGGCCTGGATCAGCAGCACGAGGACGATCGCGTTCCCCGTCACCGTCGCCACTCTCGTCGTCCCCGCCTCGGGGCTCGGGCTTCGCCTCGTCAGCGCGTGCCCCGCGCGATAACTGGCGCGGTCCCCACGTGGCAACCCAGCCGCATCACCCAAGGAAGCCAAGATACACGGGGGATCCTAAAGCAGATCCGCACTACAAGACGAAATTGTGCCGAAATTGGGAATCCTCGAATGGTACCGACTGCTTCAAGGGAGATCAATGCTTTTTCGCGCACGGCGAAAGTGAGCTCCGTCCAAAGCCTGATGAGTCGACCTCGTTCACGCGCTCATTCAGCTGAATTATGTGGACTGGAAAATAGGTAAAACCTATGATTTATTGTATTCCTTTTGCTTTTGCTTTTGCTTCTTTCTACGATTCCGCCTTCTTGATGACCTGCGCGACGATTGTACGTTGAGAAAATGGAAGGGTTGTACTGACATGAGTCAGGCGCGACTCGAGGACGCCTACGTCGATCCCCTTTTCGTCTGCGGCGAGGTGAACGAGCGGGCCCGCGCGTCTGTACGCAACGATGCCAGGGCCTGCGTATCCGTTGTTTTGCGAGAAGACCGGGTCTTGGCGACCGGGCAACGTGGTATATGCGAAGTTGACAGGTCTCGAGATGATGTTTTTTCGACCCGGGCCCTGGGCGCGTCTTCCGCAGGAAGGATGTGGCGAAGATTGTAAATGTGACCCCGAAACGATCATGTTAATTCGCCCCCGACGCCAAGCGGACCTAGAGTCCCATGATGCTTTCGGTGCCGCGCCTCACTTCGACTCCCGTGGTGAAGGTGGCCTGGTCGTGTGCCTAGGTCATGTAACTGGGTGCGCCTCCGTTGTAGGATGGATTGTCCTTGCACGAGTGAGCGCGAAAAGAGGGGATCAGGGTCTCCGAGTTCGTCGTTTTGGTCTTCGGCTTCTTCGGGAAGCAGCCCGCCTCGGCGGGCAATATAGTATAAAGAAAGAAAAAGGGACTAAGACAATTTAAGGTAATTCTGTGTCTACAAAAGTGCCCCGAGCAGAGATTTGCGAGCATCCAGCATGTAGGCTCGTGAAATCTGTCGCACAATTGCAGTACTTTCCGATGACTCGTCAAAAAACTCCGCCATCAGTAGAGAGTGCAGACGAGCTTTTAGAGCATCGCCGCTCCCCGCCGCAAGATCGTGCGCTCGAATCCAGGCGCAGAACGCCTCAGCACAGCATGATGAGAGAAGACGCTCATGTGACGTCGCCTGCGGGTCACATTGCAGCAGGTGGTCAAGCAACCATCGCATAACCACATCGAGTCGAGCAGCACGTTCTTCTTTTGAGACAATCGTGCTGCGGTTGCGAAGCACAATGGCAAACAGTCCTAGAACCAGATCCGGCTCCTGGCCAATCAGATTTTCGCAAGATATGAGAAAGCTTGCCATGTCGGTCCAGGCAATCTCAAGCGAGCCTTCCTGCTTGCAGCAGACCGAAAGAACTCTGTGATCGCTTGCGATTGCATGCAATCCACCCGCGATGCCGCTCCACAGCACGAGCGCGTCGACTGCGTAACGAAATGCGCGAGCTTGGTAGTCCCCCAAGGAAACCAACAGTCGCGGAAATTCCTCAACTAGCCAAGATGCCGCACATACCGCCTCAATATCTATTGCCTCGCAGACGCCCGCCGCGACCACCCCATCTGACCCCTGGTTGGAGTCCTTGCCTGGATGATCAGCATTCGAGGGCAGAGCCGCGACCTTTGCGGCGTGCCACAACAGTTCGATGAGGTCAACGAGAGCAGAGGCCGCGAGATCGTCTCGCTCGATGCTCTGCGCCAACACTTGAGTTGCCCAACCGATCACACCAGCTCGCACGAGTTCGCGGGCACCATGTGGTCCTGATCGTGCAGTCTTAACGAGCACCTCTAGCACATGCTTGTGCATGTACACGTCGCCTATGGGCGAGCTCACAAAGGACATGAAGATGCTCGGTACGTGGCGATTCACCAGCACGCCCACGTCAAAGCGAGATCGGATGCCTTGCTCCATGACACGGACCATCCAGCTCCGCTCAACGCGGTAATTTGGAGTCCCGCTCGAGAACGCGTGGTAAAACAATGGCACCGAGGAAAGATCCATCGCAGGGGCGCGAAGAAGGAAGCGGTACACGAGTTCGTACATGCTGTGAGAAGGCTTGCCAACGATGTCGAGAGCGTGAGAGATAAAGCTGCAATGGATTCCAGACACACGCGTCGAGACACCGGTCTCGAGCGCATTTCGCAAATATCGCAGCACGAGAAGAAACTGATGTTTGTCCTTGAACAAGGGGTCCCGCATCAGCAGCTGACCAAAGCGCTGCAAGCACCTGGCTGCTATTCTACGCACGTCTTCACAAAACGAACTCAGAGCCCAGATACAGAACGCAGCAACTCCGCTGTCGATAAGTCGTCGTGAAGGGAACGCAACCGCCAAAGTATCGCGACGCCTCTGAACTTCACCAGCGTTCTCATCGACATCCATCTTGTCTTCGTCACTATCATCTTCGTCAGCGGATGTGGCCGGCAAATCGGCAAGCACAGCGTGAAGTGTAAAGAAGCGGTCAAGCACGCGTAGTGCAAAGCTCGGGTCGACAGCTTCCGAATGCGTCTCTTTTTTAGCCAAAGCCTCAATCTCTTGATGAAGATCTTTGGCGATTCCGTCTTCAAAAGTAGAGACTGCCTCCGCATGCGAATCCATTTCATCGCCGCTGGACATGTCTTCAGCAACGACCTCCTTCTCTTCTTCCTCTTCAGACTCGCTTTCGCTGTCGCTACTATGGCCACTGTCGCTGTCACTCCCCGGTCCGTCGGAGCCGAGCTCCTCGTATGATGCATCGAGTTGCTTGGCACGCTTGCTGGAGGTTGATTTTCCATGCTGAGAACGTGGTCTTGCCCTCTTTTTGGTGGATTGTGGCACATGCACGCGCTTATTGACCTCATTGTGCATGTTAACAAGGTCCGAAATTCGCCACGCAGACAGACAATAAGGCTGTGGACTCTGTGGACTCATGCTGCGGAAGATGGGGAAGGAAGTCGAAAGACTGCCCTGGAAATCGAGGTCCGTGAAGATCCAGTCAAAGTGGGATGTCAAGAGCGTTCGCAAAACGACTGGATCTGTTGCCTCGGTGGAGCTCTCGCAGGGAACATCAATTGTCTCTGCGTCCAGCGACGCCCTCTCACCAACGCAGTACGCAAAGGTGTCAAGCGAACCCGATCGTTGCTCCTCAAAGATCTGAATGAGGCATCGCCGCACGCAGTCTCCTGCGCCCATTGTACCCTTATAAGATGCCAGCAGACCCTCAAAACACTCATGTGGGCATGCCGAAGCAGGGAGTCGCTGCGCCAGGCTGAGCCAAATGCGCTCGAGCGCTTCATTACCGTGAAGCCCCTTGAAACCCAAGACAGCACCCACGTGCGCTTCGGCGGCAAAAGCAAGACCAGACTCGAGAAGTCCAAGTACGGCCTTCATCATTCTGTCATCCGATGCCGCCCGCTGAATTGCGCGCGATACAACGCTCGCAGGAACGCGACCTTGCGCTTGGCCGTTTGCAACGTCAACGAGACGCTCGAGCATCTGAAGGTTCTTGAAACGAGTAGCATCCGACGCTGCGTCCAGCGCGCCCTGCAGCAAATCGCTCGCGAGACGCCCCGCGTATTTATCATAGAGCGTCTCGCGAAAGGCCGATGCGCTGTCTCCGCCATCGTCTGCTTCTGGGTCTTGGCCAGCATAGCGAGAAGCAATTTCTTCAGCTTCCTTCTTCCCTTCTCCGACGAGCAATTCCAAAGCGAGCCCCTTCTCGTGGTCGCTTGCAGCGCTGTCGAGGGCAGCCTCTACAAGGTTCTCGATATCACTCCGTTTTCCCTTTCGTGCGAAATTCAGTTTCGCTTCGGCGATAAACGCTTGTCGCGGCAAAGGAGCATCACGAATCGTTTGCATGCGGATTCGCTTCGAGAGATCCGAGGAGCAGTGCTGAACACAGACGCGACGAGGACAGTGAGCCAAAAATTCCCAAAAGAGCGCAATGTCGGCCCCTTCACGAGACAAGTATGCGAGGGCTGTCTCAGCGAGTGAGGACCAGCCAGACAAAAGCGAGAGCGTATGGACCCGCTTCAGAGAGGGCTGAGTCCAAAGCACCGAGGCCGCAACACACACTGCGCTTGTAGGATCCTGCAATGTCGCGCCTACAAAGCTCGCGCGCGTTGTCAACGAATGCTCGCGCACAAGCTTTTCGCAGCAACCCACAAGCGCATCGTCAACGTCTGAACCTGGCTGACGGTCGGCCATTTGGAGGAGGCGGAGGAGCGTTCGGGCGTCCGCTGGGCCATGTGAGAGTGCGTAGAGAACGAGAGCACGCGATAGTGGCTTTTCCTTTTCGGATTCCAGATGCGCCGCGGAGATGCGGTCGAGGAGACTGATTGCAGCGTCTTGGAGCCGCGTCTGCGTCAGGCAGTGACGACTGAGGAGCAAGCAGTAGGCGACATCTTCATTGGGACTCTTCTCAAAAAGAGCAACCCAGGATGTGAGAACGCCGATGGACGCCGCGTAGAGTTTCGTCGAATCGCGAGCTGCGTCAAATAGCTGACTCAAACGAACCTGTACCGCTTGGGGGACCACCTCGAGTTCGCGTAAAGCCGAATGTCCACTCAAACTTTCGACAATGCACTCGGGATCTTTTTCCACGCATGCGATAAGAATTTCCATGCATAATTCTAGCGCAGGTCCTGCATCCAAGGACCCGGGCTCCTGAGCGCCATCAAGAAAGGCCCCGATCGCGCGTGAAACGAAAAGTGCAATCTCATGAACATCCTCAGATGGCACCTCATCGACTGCGGCGAGCAACGTCGTACGAACGTCGAGCGCACCCTCGGGTGGGATCAGGGCAGATCGCTGATAGTCCGCGCTCTCGAACGCGCTCTGCAAAGCGATGCCAAAGCTCGTACGAAAGGCTCGTGCAGAGCGCTTCGGAGTGACGTCAACAGCCATAACTTCACGTATAAAGGTTTTTGCCGCAGAATTTGAGCGCAGCTCTTCAGTTCCAGGAACAGGAACACCCAGTACATGCTGAATATACTTGAGAATGGAGTCCCCTGCAGGAATCTTGTCGGTGAGTTTTGCCTCGACGAGAACGGGAACGAGCTGTGATAGATCTGAAAGTGTATGAACGAGCTCAACCACGACCCGGTGCATGACGTCACGAGACACCTTGCTACCTGTTGCTGATTCGCTGCGCCGAGCTTCTTCGAGACCGAGAAGGAGAATTTCGTCGCAGCTCGGAAAAGGCTTGGATGTCACCGCTTCGGTGATTGTCCGAGCCACAAAGGTAGCGTCTTCAAGTGAATGTGCTGCTTTGGCCCATGCCCTGGCGTGAATCCTTTCGCTCGGCCTTCGCCCTGCCACGTACGAGGACGTCGCCACGAGCGAGACGAAAATATTTTCAATGACCGTGTCAATCGTGTTGACGTCTTGCGCGCAGAAGCAACGAAGTTGACAAACACGCAAGAGGGCCTCGGCCCTCTGCCATGCAAGGTTCGCTGCACCCACGGCGTCAAACATGCGCGCAAACGAGATGTGCGCCGCCAGAGATACACTCGAAGGCGGCCCGTCGTACAGGGGCAAGAATTTCTCGACAGAAAGCTTGCCATGGAGTGTTTCGGGTAGGAGTGACCCGTACCACTGCATAACGCGTGCCACCTTGAAGAGGACCCACTCCGCTTCCTCGGCTTGCCATGATTTATGCTTCTGACTTGCGGCCATTACAAGCGTGATCAAAACGCTCACATCTGGGATGCGATGGACGAGCTTGCGGCCAACAGTATCCCTCAGGGAAACGCTGTCCGGCGGCGCGCCTCCTTGATCTGCCCGCAGCGACTCCTCCATGACGAGTACGATACGCTGTAGCAAATGCGAAAGAAGATCGAGTGTGTGAACGACAACAAGACTGCTGCTGTGTTGGATTCCCTTGCTCAGCATCGCGCGTGAGACAGCAGTTGCGCTCGGAAGCGCACATGCTAGCACCGTGTTTGCGAGAGCATCGAGCTTGAATGCCGCCGGGCTATTATTATACGTAGGCATGTTTATCTCGCCTGAGACGTCGTCACCACTCGTCTGGCTGGTTACATTTCGAAAGGCTTCTAGGTTTTGCGTCTTGGGCGGAGGAAGATTGAGCAACTTGCGCACAAAGACCATGTTTCGCACCCATGAAATGGACGGCCGGGGCTCGAGATTTATTCTGTTCCAGCTCGTGGCAAAGAAGGCCTCCATGAGGGAGTCATCGAGCTTGAGAATGGCCAAGAGAAGCTCACGCTGTTTCGGGTCGTTGACGGGGTTGAGCGAACGAGCCATCGAAGCGATGATTCTGTTTCGTCGCGCAAGCTGTGATTCGATTCGCTTGTTGAAAGCAGCGTTTTCCGCTTTGAGGGAGTCTGCGTTGGCAATGTCCGAAAGAGCGGGAAAGACGCTCGACTCTGGACGCACTACAGCAGCAAAGAGAAAATCGTGCACACAATCTCGCACCACCTTGCGAGGTGAGTCGTACAAGGGGAGCAGCATGGTCTCAAGGACGAGGGGCTGTCCGAAAAACACGATCTTTGCCTTTCTTCCGATCGCGGTGTCCTGCAAGACAAAGGTCTTCAGTCCAGTCAGGAAAACAGTCACCATGTCCGTGGGGTCCTCGTCGATGCGACGGAGGGCTGCCAGTGCCACGCCCTTGGGTTCGATGACTCGCTTCTTGGTTGTGACGTCACCGTGTTCTAGCAGTGCGAGCGTGAGTTGTAGGAAGCGGTGACGCGTTGATCCAAACCGAGTGGTGCCTCCCTTGGTGCGATTCTTGCCAGTCCCAATATCGCCCTTGTCAGCGAGACGCAGCATGTTTGGACTGGAAAATGGGAGTTTGCCAAAGAGCTCACGAGCGACCCCAGCTCCTTTCGTGACCATTGCAACGAGAAGCTTGAGAAGGTTGCGCAGGAGCTTTTGATCGCGTGTGGACTCGAGGAATTTGTTGAAGAAACGAGTCCGCGAAAGAAGCTTGCGGGTGACCTGGATCTGCGAGGTCGTGGTTTTGACAGGATGCGCGAGGAACAATATGACAGCAAACGCGTCGAAGATGGCGGCCATGACGCTGCCTTCGGAGCCCTTTTCCACCTTCACTTGTCCTGTTCGCACGGCATCCCACCACGAGAAAATCTCACTGCACTCTGGAGACAACTTCAGGTACTCATTGACTGCACTGTTCTCCTGCTCCGGCTGTACGCCTCGCGTTGCCTGTGCAAAGCGGACCAGACCATCGCAGACGACGTGCGTCTCGTCAGCGTTGAGCGCGGCCACGAAGTCCTGCGCCTCGAGCGGGCCGTCCACCTCGGGTACGCTCTTATTCGCTTTGGAGGACGCGGACGTTTGCATCTTCGTCTCCGCAGACGTTCGCGCGCCAGCGTCTTTGCCCGCTGTCGCGCGCTCGCCTGCCATCCTCGCCGCGTCCAGAATCGGGCTTTGCGCCCACCACCCACCCGCCCGGACCCCAGGGGTCCCCGGGCCACGGGATTCCAGTGCACACCGGGTCCCCGAGATTGGGTGTGTACTGACTGTGAGCGCGACACCACGATCACAAACTTCACAACATCAAGTCGGGCTGCGGCGCGCAGCGACTAAAACAGCGAGATCCATTCGCCTCGACTTGGCCGTCGAGTCAACGATGATGCGCACTTGCGTCGTGGGCGCGGGCGCTTCGGGCCTGGTACGTTTCGCGCGGTCGAAGGCACAAGGCAAAAGGCGGAAGACGGCCCACGAAGGACGAGGGAGGGCCAGGACACCGCGATGTGGGGTCATGCTCTTTCTCGTGGCCAGGTGACCCGGCCGCCCGCGAGGCGCAAGAAGTCACGCGCAACTTGTGATGCGTGGGGGCTCGCTGGCCTCGCGGATGGTCCGTTGCGTGTGCTCCGTTGGTCCTGTGACCGCGAGACCAGGTTGAAGGGGGCAAAGCGAAGAGGGAATTGGCTGAGAAAAGAAAAAATGAAGGCCGAAGTTGTCCGCAAGGCACTCGCGACGTGCTGGCGCAATGAAAAGGAAACAAATTGCAAGAAACTAACCTTACGAGTACGTAACATGGCACTCACGACGCGCTTCTTTCCGATCGTGTTGCTTTGCAACGTTGTCTTCCTCGCCACTCTTTCAACATTTAATTTCGTGAAATGGCGATAGGCATGCGCTGAGGCACTCTCCAAAGCTGGCGCCAGCGTCAAAGTGCTCGAAGCGCACTCCGAGGTAGGCGGTACATGGTCGCTGAGCCAGCCAGACTCACAGCTCTACGATGGCCTTCGCACCAATCTTCCCACGCGACTCATGGCCTTTTCTGACTTTTCCTTTCCCAAGGGTTTGTCCTCCTTCGTGGGCAGTCGTGACATGGAGAACTACTTGCATGCCTTCGCCGCGGCCAAAGGGCTACTACAATATATTCGCTTTGGCAGACAAGTCCAACACATTGCAATCATGGAATCCGGCGAGTTCCGAGTCACGTACAAGGGTGAAAAGGTTGAGACAGAAACCTTTGACGCAGTTGTCGTCTGCAACGGGCACTTCAATAAGAGACTCATCCCGGGCCGACTCGCAACAGACGCCCAAAAGTGGGCGGGGCATTGGATTCACTCAAAAGACTACAGACGGCCTCAAGATTACCGCGACCAAGTCGTGGTTGTGGTGGGAGCTCAGAGCTCGGGGACAGATATTGCGCGTGAGCTCGACGGAATCGCATCGCAAGTCCACGTGTGCGACGATGATTGCCCCAAGGAACCGCGTGCAACAGATCGTGAGGGTAACATTGTAGAGCTCGAGATGGAGGGTCCACACTGCTATCGGATTCCAAACACCCAGTGTGTTCGCTGGCGCCCACGCCTCGAGTCTCTCGAGCACGGATCTCGAGTTGTACATTTTTCTCGCGGCGCCCCGCTCGAGGCCGACACTGTCATATTTTGTACAGGATACCAGTTCGACTATCCCTTCCTCCCTTCTGGTGTGCCGGAGCTTACTGCCTCGGCGAAACGCGTGCGCTCCGTGTACAAGGATCTTATGCACGTCGATTACCCGATGCTCTTCTTTGTTGGGCTAAATCAGCCAATCGTTCCTTTCCCGTTTTTCGAGATGCAGGCCCGTTGGGTCGCATACATGATCACTCATCGGGACAAAGTCCCAAATCCTAATGATCGCAAGAAAGGTATGCTTTCTATGGATGCGCGCGTGGCTGCTGGCGAGCTACCCGAAGCTTCTGCGCACGTTCTCCGAGATCAATGGGAGTACATGCTGGATCTGGCACGCGAGGCGCATTTCGATGACTACGCAGTGCTCGTGGATCGCTTTGAAGAGGCTCGACGTATTTATAATCACGTCGGCAACATCCGGCCGCCTTTTCCTGCCCAAGATGATACGTATCGGAGGTCGCTCATTTAGGAAACTCTAAAAAAATATGCGTGGTATGGAGCACCTTCGTTCTCTCTTTAAACACCCCCTTTTTTAAATAATAATATTCTCCAAGTAGGAGTACCTATACAATCACAAATCGTCCTTCCTTTCTTTCTGCATTTCTTTCTGCATTTCTGCATTTCTTTCTCAGCTTATTCAGTCACTGTTAGCACACCAAAAAAGGGCGAAATCTGTTACTTTAAGGCCGCTTATAGTTAATGGCGCACGAGATTATTGAATTGATCCGTTACGGACATTGGGGTCCGGGTCGCCTCGTGGCACTGACAGTGGCACTGCACTACTGAGCCGCCATAAATCCAGTCTTGTTACGGGAAATGCGTCTCGCCCAGCTTATAGCTAGGCCGACAACGAGTCCAACTCGCGCTCGTCCTAGCTCCGTACGCTAGCGCAGGTCCCGAAAAAGGCATCGACTCCGGCGGGCCGGGCCGTTTGTTTTCGTTTATCATTTGCAAATTCACGATCAGTCAATCTAAAACCAAATTTACTTTGCTTGTGCCTGCCCGGACCAGTGGCTGACAGACGCAACTCGAAAGAATTGTCAATCGATCTCGTGACTCTTGCAGTGAAGCAAGTAAAGCCTGGAGGACCGATCAATGGGGGGATCTGCGAGCTTGCCGCTCGGCAACGAGATCAGCTTTGGCGAACAGACAAATGCAAGCGCGCGTTCATCTGTCGTGATTCCGAGACCATCTACGAGCTCTGTGATTCGTGCAAAGGTGGCAACGGCTGCAGAAAGTGACCTTGTGCACCGAGCTCTTGAGTTTATGCGAGAAGAAACACAAAAGTCAGCAGTGGCAGATGAAGTAAACAGTCTAGTCGAAGCGCGCAAACTCATCGCACAATACCGAAAGCTTTCGCATGAGTTACTTGATTTAATCGCTGACAGCGGAGACTCCCCAACTCCGTCAGCACCGCACTCGAGCGGCAGCAGTGGCAGTGGTAGCAATGAGATTCCCAAAACGTCCACGCAATCTTTTTTTGAGCATCGAGCTGCGAGTGATGCTGATCCGCTCGCAGAACGTCGGCGGTCATCCATGATCAAGCGCGGCGCTTTCTCACCTCAGATGGGACCGTCGCTGCAGACGCAAATCACTAACTCGAATGAAGTCACCGCCGATGAGGACGGGAACGTGATCAAAGTTAATGGCTACAAGCTTGGCGCTGTGATTGGCACAGGCAGCTTTGGGGTCGTTGTTCGAGCCCGGCATGAGACGGGGATGCTATGTGCCATCAAAATAATCGATCGGAAAAGGCTAAAACGTGCACAGTTCGGTCCGCGCACAAGTAATGCATCAACGACAGATCTGAAGCGCGAAATCGCAATCCAGAAACGTCTGCGTCACCCCAACATTTTGCCTCTCATAGAGGTAATCGATGACCCAAGTCACCCCAAGACGTACATGGTCACATCCTTTGTGGATGGAGGAGCGCTCATGCCGGATCACAGCAAGGCATCTCCTCTCCCGGAGTGCAGAGCCCGACGACTAATGGCCCAGCTCGTTTCTGCTATGGACTATTTGCACAAGCATAACATCATTCACAAGGACATCAAGCCAAGCAACTTGCTTGTCGACAAAACGGATCGCCTGTTGCTGTCCGACTTTGGCGCTGCGCAGGCTTTTCGCGACGACGAAGATCCCATGATTAATCGGACAGATGGCACAATGGCCTTTCTTGCGCCCGAAATGTGCTCTGGGGAGGCCTTCAATGGCAAGCTTGCTGACATTTGGGCCGTTGGCGCGACCCTGTTCATGATGATCTTTGGCTCTCCCCCCTTCGTTGCTGATACTGCGCAAACGCTCATCGACCTGATTCAGGAAGGAAATGTAAACTACCCACCACGCCCCGGATCCGCCGGTGTCACGTCCAAAGAAAATGATCACGATGTCGTTGGCCTTTTGAAGTCTATTCTAGAAAAAGATGTTTCCAAGCGGGCCTCCTTTGCGCAGATCTCGGCGCATCCCTGGAGTACAGATTATGGTCGTGCCGAATTTCTTCTTCCGGAGGTTATGGGCCCCATTGAAGTATCAGAAAAGGAGATTGCTACGGCCATCTCTGCGTACAAAGTGAACTCTGTCCGCACGCTGGGCTCCGTACTTATTGCCAAGCAAAATATATTGCAATACCGGAGCCCAACGTCGCCAGGAGCGCCGCAGCACCAGGGCGATGATAATTCATTATAGTAATTCAGTCACACAGTCCGGGTTTGCAGAGATTTCGTCAACGTTCGCGGTGATGCGTTCGCGCGCAAATGCAAGCTTGGTCGCGCACTCTTTGGCATCTTCTTCCGTGAATCTACTATCTTGGCCCTGCTGTAAAAAGTCAAGAGCACGCGCAAAGTCCTCTGCCATGGCGGACATGGCGTCATACCACGTACTTTGGGCTGCCATTGCAGCGAGCGTCTTGGGCGATAGCAGCGTGCGCCGAATACAAGAGAGCGGGTCCGATGCGCAAAGCGCATAATGAACAACCTTGCGCATCACGGCAGCGCGATGCGTGAGAAGTGGAATGTGGGCTGACGTTGCATACCACACGTCGAGTTTACTTGTCCAAAATCGACAGAGTCTTTCATAGAACTCCGCAAGCTGAGGACACTTTGCCGTCTCTGAGGTATTGTAGTACCTAAGCAGGACGCCTCGCTTGAACCATTCAGAACGGAGACTGAGTACACGTACCGAGTGTGTTTCGGCGTGCAGCGCTCGCATGAGCTCTTCTGGTGCCGAGACGTGCCGTATATAGCGCCTGCCCGCGCCTCCATCAGCGGACCTTCTGCGTGCTGAGAGGTCCTGGGAAGCCAGGTCGCTAATGCGTCGTGCCTCAGGTCCGCGCGAAGAGCGAGAACTCTGCGAGTTCACGCTCCGCAAAGACGATCCGCGGCGCTGCCAGGGCGCGATTTCGTTCTGTGCACAAACAGAAACACAAATGACCACTTCGTCCAGCTGCAAGCACAGGCGACGCCATTCTTTCGGTGAGATGGTCTCTGCGAACTGCGAAGAGAATTCGAAGAGATCTGACTCGTCCATGTGTCCAGTGAGAGCGAGACATGTCAGTATTGACCGACACAGCGATACTCCAAATTCGACTTCGAGTCTAATCAGAATTGAGTCGAGGATCGTATGAGCTCGATCTCGATCTGCAGCGACCGCGTCTCCGTCCGGCGCGTTCCCACCGCCTTCCTCTTGATCGTTCTCAAGCTCGTCATTTCCCAAGAGGCCGAGCAAATGTTCAATTCTTGTCTCAATTTGCGTGCAACCTTCGTGGAGGCCAGCCACATGCCGCGCGAATATGTCGAGGTTGGCAGGCGCAAAATTCGCGCTCGCTCGCGAGGTTCTCAATAACAAGCTCTCTGTGGGACGCATGCGATAGCGTGCAAGCGCCTCGATGAGGAGAACAGTCTGTTCATCTTTGCTGAGCGACCCCACCTGTACTTCACGAAAAGGAAAGTGCTGCCGCTTGTTTGTCCGCGCGAGAGCTTTCGCATTGCTGCAAACCGATGCGCTCAGAATTATGGAGATCCCTGGTGGACAGCAGCCGCCATACCTTTGCGGAAGCAGCCCCCTCCAGATCTCCTTGCTCTCAGCAGATGCAGCATCCATCACCTCGAAGAGACCGTCAATGACGAGAACAGGCCGTCGATGGTCTGACAACGCAAGGCTCGAGACCTCACAGAGAAGCCCATGCCACCAGGTCCGTACAGATTCAAGGTTTAGTGCGCAGCCGCAAGGAGGAGACCAATCCTCTAGGTCCAGGCGAGGATGAAACACGTTGAGCAGCTCAATACCCAAGCGCAACAAGAGTAAAGTGAGGTCACCTGACATAGCAGAAGCCCTGCAAGAGTGGAAAATGATCGGAGGCAGCGACGGCGCACATGTACTTCTGTACCAGTCGGTGAATGTTGCAAGCACCGTCGTCTTCCCTTGATATCGTTCAGCAGTAAGGAGAATTGCGCTGTTACCCAGATGTTCATCCTTAGTCCAGAACTTGGGATTCTTGACAGTCCGGCGCTCCGCTCGTAACTTGTTGTCAGAGCTCCCGTCCTCTGTAAGTAAGTGTTGAAGGTCCTGGTAGATATGCTGGCGCGTGCGCGGCAGGAAGCCACCAAATTCCGTATCGCTTCGTAAAAGTTGCGAGTGCTCCCATAGGTAGTGCTCATGGGCGCGTTGCTCTTCAGTGAGACGGAAGGGGAGTTCTTCGGCAAGCTCCTCTGACCCGCACACTGTACCCGCGGTGTGTTTGGCGCGATGAGATGTTCTCACGGGAAATTCACCCAAGATACGGCCCAGGAGATCTTCTGTCACTTGCGCAAAGAAGTCCAGGAGACAATTTGGAGAGACGTGACCACTATTCTGCAACTTGACGGGCGCAGCAAGACGTACGTTAGTCGACTTTGCGTACGGATGTGAGAGAATCGCTTGCTTTTCACGTTCTTGGCGCGACTTGAGACGAATGTCAGTACTGTCTTCACCAGCGTACACTTTTTCGAGGTTCGCGAGCGCTGGCTTCTCGCTGTCACGAAAGGAAAGTTCTATTGCATTGTACTTGCTGCTCGCATCTCCTTTCTCCTCGCCGTCCCCCTTTGCGTTTCTCCGTGGCGTGGCTTGCTGAAAAATGGATTCCATCTCTAGATGCGCTGCAAGATCTTGGTAAAAGGTAGCGTCGCGAAAATAGCAAAGCGCGCTCGTTGGCATGTTGGGTCGCCCAAGGAAGCAGGCGGCCCTCTCCAACATTTCGATGCTATCATCAATCTGCGCCTTATGCTGCGGCTGCCCATAACGCGCCCCTAGGAAGCAGACCATAAAAGGTGCGCACTCACGAGCAAGATTCGTTCGTTGCACGATTCGGGCCTGATTGGCCGCAGCAGAATTCGCCCCTGAAGCTGACGAAAAGTTAGACGTCGAAGGTGAGTTCAAAGAAGAAATCGGCTCCAAGAACATCCCAAGCGCTTCTGGATTGCTCAAGTGCAGCGCTACAGGGACGCCCATGGCCCGGAGGCGACGCCGTATCTCCGAAAGCACATTTTGTGCCAAGATCTGTCGCTCAGTAGCCATCTCATCGGGTATAGCATTCAGAAAGACCCCCGTTGATGCTGTGGAAAGCCGACTTTGCTGGTACTCGAGCGAAGCAGGTACGTTGATGAATTCAAGATGTTGGTCCACAGAAGTGGGCGGAAACCATTCTGCGCGTGCTTGCTCCCACTCAGCTTCCCGCATGTCTTTGAGTGCCTGCCTCTGCACGCGCTGCTCCTTAATCTTTTCCCGGCCTTTAAGGGCGAGTTGCTTCGATGTGACGCCGAGCGTATCGTGCATTTCAAATCCGAATCTGATCTCCTTGCTTAGATACGTCGCTTCAAGCGTCCGCTTTGCTCTTGCAAGCTGATCAATCTGCGCACGAAGGGCAGCTTGGGACTTGTGTACTTCGTCCGATGGCCGGTGACTTCGCTCGCGCCGCAAAAAACTCAAGACAGGCTCAAAGAGAAAGGATGCAGCAACTTCGTGCTCCTCCATGACCTTCAGCAGAGAGCTGGTCTCCGCCGCATCTTTGATCTGATACTGCGCAAAGAAGTGAATAATGTTGCGCGAACGATCTGTTTCGAGCGTGACATCTGTGCTCTCCGACCCTGCAAGATCGATTATATGCCCAACAATCGCGGCATCCAGCCGGACATTCTCGCTGACAAGCAAGTACTGCAACAAAACACGAAGGACCCGCTCATCGCTGGCCTCCGCGTAGGCTGTTGCCGCTACTTCAAGAAAGTTGAGAATGTCGACCGACTCAAGTGTGATGCGAAGATCCGCGCAGCATCGCAAGAGATCTATAACGAGAAGCGCAGTTGATGGCGAATATTCACGCGCAGTCTCTGGGGCGACAAACTTGCGAAGGTAGATGACCACTTCTGCGTCGGATATTTTTTCCGTAGGTGCCGGATCCCGTCGAAGTTTCCTCAAGAGGGTGAGCCACAGTAGCTTTGACTCGTGGCTGGAGGTGTCCAACTTGAGAAGGTCGCTTGCCTGGAAAGGGGGCGGGCTTTTCACCTGTGAGAGTGCAAGTCTGCAGCGCGCGCTTACATTCTGGTCCGGGCACTCACGCAGCAGCTTAATCATGGCCATGAAGATGGCTTTGGACATTGTGGACCCTCGCATGAGGTCCACTACTGCCGAAAGCTCCAAGGGCTCACGATCAAATGATAAGAGAACACCTTCGATGCACCCTTCCATCCGGGCAACATTATCTGCTTGCGCTTCGGCCAAAGCAGGCTCCATGCGAGTGTCTTTGACGGCGCGAAGCCAGTCTGTACATAGCGCGACAGCACTTATCCGAACTTCGCGTTCATCGTCATTAAGACAAGACGAGCGCAAGATTGGAAACATTGCGTTGAAGAGCGCAGGATCCTGCACCCAGTCCCGAAGAGCCAACGTTTTCAGCAATGCTTCGCGCACTTGTGCTGAGCCAGTCGCAAGTCGTTGTTCCGAGGCTGCAGTCCAAGGCAGGAATCTGCGAAACCTCGTGACAAGTGCGACTTTTGCAGCATTACAAAGGACTCGAGACACATCAGTTTGGGCAGTATCTCTCGTTTTGGACTCAATATTAGGGCCGTCGGGTAGTGCTGACAAAATCTTAAAGAGCTTTTCAGCCACAGATTCTGTGCGCGCAGCTTCCGTGCAGGTCGTTTTGGCGAGCATCTCACAGGTCACGACTTTGACGTTTTCAGCGTCATCCAGCCAGCACAAGACCTCAGTTTCCGCAAGTTCAAATTTGGGGTGCAACATAAGCGTCTGAACACCGTGCGCTATGCTTTCACGCAGAGCGACCTTGCCTTGCACTGTATCCACAAGAGAATTCGTGTCACTATGCATGCGCAGATGCGAGAGGACGGCCATGCGCATGCGTGCTTTGGTGTCCTTTCGCGTGAGGAGACCTGCACGTTGGGATCTCGCTTTTTGCACAGCAGGCCCAATTCTAAAGCTCGCCCCATGCAAGAGCGATGGCAACAAGCGAACGAGGCGAGAGCCAATTTCGCCAATCTCGCATAAAACATCAATGGCGGCGAGCTGCATGCTCTCATCTTCTTCTGAGAGCCATGCCTCCATTGCCGATTGCACAGATTCAGACTTCCATCGATTCAGGCGATACAAAGCAAGCGCGAGCGAAGCTCGAACGCGTTTGTCGGTCTCAGCACTCCTTACATAGCCCATAATACTTTCCTCGAGGGAGCAGACACACGCATCACTCAACATTGTTGCTAGAGCGACTTGCAGGTTCACGTCACTGTCGGTAAAACGGTCGAGCCAAGACTCAGAAGCAGAGAAAGCAAAACCACTGTCTCCAAGTCCGCTAAGGGCGTCACAAAAGGCAAATTTTGCAATATCGTCCATGTCTTGCGGCGCAGTCTGCTCTTGTGTTTGCGCTGTATAGGCCTTGAACAAAGACTCGAGAACAATGTCAATCTGATACGGATTGAGCAGTCGCTTGACACTATGCGCATTTTGTTCAAGCGTCTCCACGAGGTTGCATGCCTGCTGCCACGAGAGCATAGTACCTTTTGCGAGAGCAGAATGGAGTGGCCCACCCTCTTTCAGGCTCACCATCGCTCGCATTGCAGCGTCTACAAGACCACGCGGTCCATTCACAATCCACTCCGATAATATCGGCAGCATTTGCGCGATCGTAGCTTGGTTCGGGACTCTCTGGAGGATCGACTTGAGCGCGGCCGAACGGACTTTAGGAGACGCTCTCTCGTCAGCAAAGAGAGAATGCGCAATTTCGGATCCAAATTGCGGAATGATTTGGCCGACTTCGTATGCCTGTCGAGCGACGTTTGCGTCCGGATCCTCTTGGGCCATATCGCGCAATGTTTCCGCGTATCTCGCCAAGCGAACCATTTGCTTCACTCGAGAAGGGCCTCCAGATGCGTTCTTTCGTGGCACTCGTGAAGTTGTGGCTTGCCTATCTTCCTGTGACGCATGTGCAGAGGACAACTCCTCGATCGGTTCCGAAGTAGCGAGACTTCTCTTTTCTTGACTTTCGTCAAAATCTTGGCTTTGGGTCAAAATTCGGGGGAGGAGCTGCTGCAAAAGCTGTATGCATTCCCCGCGTGTCGTGGAAGCCTTCGCGTGCAGTCCAAAGAGCAGGGCGTCGTGCACGAGGTCATCTCCAGGTTGCGCCACCGCGACAAGGGCGACGAGAGCAGCATCCCATAAGTCTGAGTGATCTCCCGGTAGACTGGCAACTCGTTTTTGGAGCGTTGTCAGTGCTTGAGCGATGCGGAATGACTTAAAGGTACTTTGTGCTAGCATCTGGGCGGCGCTCATGCAAAAAGTGACCTCTGGATGTTCAAGCCAAGAAATAAAGGCAGTCTCGAGCGTCTCATTCAAGGGTGCAGCCTCATCGCCCGCTTCAGGTGCACAGCGTGAGATGAGAATACGCGCCGCGCAGCTCCGTATCGAGAGGATTTTAGCGTGAGAAACGGCACGGCACAAGGTGTACAAAAGCTCCACTGTAAGCGGAAGCGACAGAAGTGCCTCGTGGCTATTGCTGCTAATGCTCGAGCTCGCACCGCTCTCGTCGAGAGATGCAATTGTAAGAAGATCCTCGATGATGCGCGGATGTTGAACCCGAAGAGCGGCAACGAGTTCATGACCATTCTCGGACTCGACCTCATCGTGCAGTTGACGATGGAGTTCATCGATAACGAGCTTATGCGACTCGGCCTGGAGCGCTGCGATGGCCTCGACCGCCGCGCGTCGAACTTGGCCGCTTTCGTCGGACCAAAGCCCGAGAAGAACGTCGATGATAACTTCATTGTTCTTGGCGGATGCTAGATGACTCAAGGCATAGGCAGCAGAGGCGCGGCGGTACCAAGGCAAAAGAAGCAACGGGGCGCGGTCAGTCGTCTCATCGATGCCAGGGCCAAACATGATCGAGTACGCTGCCTTTCGAGAGTCGTACAGTTTGTGAACCTCCGCGAGCGCCATGAGCTGAAGGTTGCGCGAAGGATGCGTTAGTGCGTCGACCAGCTCTTCCTCATTAATATAGTCGGAGAATCTGCTCTTGATTAAGGTCTCCACCTGCGACCGTGGTGCCTCCGCTGCCACGTTGCGAGCCCCTTCGATCGATTCTGACGCTGCTGCTTCAGCATGAAGCTCTGCACAAAGTAGAACGTTGCTCCCCGAGGAATCGTCCCACGATAGAATGCATTCCGCAAACGCAAGAAACGCGCGAGGAGGCATGGAACCAGCCATGCTTGTAAGAGTTACCTGCCACCAAGGGTCGTGCAAATGGCCCCATTTATCCTGCTCGGGGCAAATGCAAAGCAGAGATTTAATTGTCTCGCAAAAAGGATTTTCGCCTCCATCCTTTGTGCTCCGTAGAGCTTGTTGTAAATGGTCAACAATGAACAAGCCTGCCAAATACTCTTGGAAGCTAAGATGGACGAAGCGCAATACCTGCTGAGGGCTAGTTTGTGAGGTCGTTGATCCATAACCTTCTGCGGCTGCGTTCGGTTGAACCGAGACTCTGCTCGTCGCAAACAGACCGCAGAGACCCGAGTACACTGCGCCCTGCAACACTTCGATGACGCGAAAGACTTCCTCTTGCAAGGCGAGAGGCTTGGCCATGACTTCAGATGAAAAGTAGACTGGGTCCGCCACATAGGTTTCAGCGACACGATTGAGCACGTCTGGCCCAAAGTCCCGCGTGCGCAAGGACTGCGCGGTGAACGCAAGAGATTTCAGAAACCCATAACTTATCTTGGATGCAAGCGTTTCGATCGAACGCTGCACGTGCTTGTCGTCTGCGCCTCTGCGCATTCCAAACTTTGCCATTGATCCGTGGTGCAAAAGTTGCGCCACAGCCCGCTCGTACAGGTACGAGCGCGTAAGGATGCCTTGATTGCTTCGCGGGCGCTCGCCGTTCGCGCACTGTGGAGCGGAACTGGCCTTGTTCGCCAGAAGAGAAACGAGCAGAGACAGCATGAGCGGGTTACGAGCAATCTCAGCGTATTGAGGTTTACGCAGCTCGTTGCGAATAGTGAGGAGACGTGGGTGGTCACTCCCGAGGCGCATTTCAACAATCTGACTTTGCATTTGGTCCGTAAGTGGCATGACCTGAAGAAATTGAAAGCTTCGAAAGGCCGTCTCGTTGAAGCCAGTTTCGCGAGAGGAAATGATGATGCGTTTCTCATGGCCCACGAGGCCAGCTAGGTAGCGCTCAATGGCGGGCTTATGGTCGCCGGCTTCATCGAGACCGTCAAAGAGATAGCACAGTGCGTCTTCTTTGCGCATCTGCCGGAAGAATGCAAGACGCGCGCTGCCCTCTCCAAAGGTGCTGACAAAGTAAGCATCAAGAAGATCATCCTCGGAGGTGAGCTTGCGCTCTGTCATGAGACGTCCAAGTTCGATGATGAGAATGAGAATAGGAATAACGTCGTGGCCGTCTGAGGCAAGATCATGACCCATTGAAACAAGAATCTTGCGCATAAGGCAGGACTTGCCCGATGCAGCGCCGCCCAAGAGAACACGATGACCTTCATCGCGAGGGTTTCCAAGCACTTGCAGCGCGCTTGTGAAGCGCGCGTGACCGTTGTCTTCATCATCTACGACGGAAGCCGGCCACAAACCTCCCAGTCCTTTGTCGGCAGTGCAACCCAGAATATCGCCGCGCAATGCGTCGAGACGTTTTTTAAGACGTCTCTGAGCCTGAATCTCGTCCATGTTGGCCACTTCACGCATGACCTTTTCGCGAGAGCTCCCTTCGATCATTTGTAGCTCGACTGTTTGTTCCAGTATGTTAACTGGCTCTCGCGTGAAAAGGTCAAGAATGTACGATTCCCGGACCCGAACGTCGTGAAAGTAGCGATGTTTCTCGTACTTTATCTGATCTGCGGAAAGACTTGCGTTCATGGGCATATGCCTCGAGGTCGCTTCGCTGTGCGCTCGAGCAGGAATTTTGATAGAGCCCCCGTTCGTCTCCATTAAATTCAAGAGCCGCTGTGCGCAGCGCGTCGCGACAAAGTAGGGAAGACGCTTGTCCTCGATATCTGTGAAGCGGAGCGCCCGAGCGGCATTGTGTAACATTGCCACAAGCATTTGCGCTGGCCCTGGATCTGTCTCGCAATAATTTGCAGCGTACATGCGCAGACGCTTGATGGCCTTCCAGGCAAAGGCCACTCTAGCGAGCTGATCAGTTGGCGCTGCATCTGTTTGCATGTCAAAGCGACTGTTATAGACGACTTCCCGGAGGTCCCCGACTTGAATGAGGATGTCTGCGACCTGTTGCAGTGCTTCGTACTCGGCGTTTGAGCGCGGTTGGGTATACTCAAAGAGGACGCAGGATTCCAGCTTTGCGATATCCGTCAAAACGTGACCACGTCCGGAAAAGGCAAAATCAATGACCCAGACAATGTTGTGAGAGTCAATGAGAATGTTCATGCCATTGAGATCTCCGTGGACGAGACCCATCTCATAAGGGTAAGTCTGTCGATCGATCTTGTCGAGTAGACGTTGCAGAAGCGCTCTACCGGACCCCGTCGGGTCAAGCTGGGCCCAGTCAGGGAGGCCCGCGGCGCCAGCACCTGTCAAGCCCGGGACTGCAGGTGGTTCGAGCAAGCGGCCAATGTACTTGTCTATTTTGTAGACGTCCAAGAGACTACACGAGATTGTTTCTTTGGAGGAAAGCGTGGTGGTGCGCAAGATTTCACCAAAAACCTCTTTGAGGACCTGATAGACCTCGCCATAGACAAGATTTGTTCCTTTCCTCACGCCCTTTGGAGATCTGGCGTCCAACGCTGACCGCAGTTCCTCGTCCTCCGATGTGGGAGACATTGGGCCAGTCATTGGCGATGCGATGGAAGCTGGCGAGGAGGGCGAGCGCGCAACCTGGGTCTCTGTTTGCATCGTGAGAACCTTATCCGAAGTATAGCTTGCGAGAACCTGCGAGCTCGAAACTCGGGTCTTGCCAAGCGCATGTTCGACGCGCGCACGCTCCTCCTCGGCGCTTTCATGCATGAACAGCTTTTTGAATGTGCTGAGAGGCTGCGCCGCACCACTATTGAGCAGGTTTGATCGAAAATCTGGAAGCATCCACACAGCGCCAACCAGCTCAAACTTGATTCCGCCAAGGAGAGAGTCGGAGCCCTCGACGTCGGTTTGCAGAATTGCGGGCGCACAGTCTCCCATGTACGGCGCCAAGGCTCGAAAGCGCTGGATTTCATCGCGCATGAGGTCTCTTCGGTCTAATTTCACGACCGTGGGGTCTCCCTGCGACCCATCGCAGTATCGTGCCTGGGCCTGAAGGACGAAGGATCCAGAGAATCCACCATGCAGAATTCTTGAAAAAATTCGACTTGCATTGGGAAAGAGATTGTTGAGCACCTGATAATGTTCGTTGCTAAGGCCTCGCGACGAGAGACTGTCTTGATCAGCAACAATGAGCTCTGTGATTGGGTCTGCCAGCTTCTTCTTAAAGTCCGATTTTGAGAGAAGACTTCCGTCGCGAAGGACATCTTTGATCTGCTGCAAAAGATCGGTAATTTCATCTTCTGTGAGACCCCACTGACGCATATGACGCCGGAGCCGACTGCATGGAATATAGAGGTCGTCAGAGTCAGAGGCTTTCTCAAAGTCGTCGTCGTACAGACTCCAAAAGAAAGGCTTCTCGATTTCAGGTAGCAGAGTCGAGGTGGACTCGGTCGCATCGCCAAGCAAAAATTTCCGGCGATGAGCTGTTGACGGTGCTGACCGGGACGTTTTCCCGTTGACAATCTGAGCAACCTCGGCCCGCGTTCTCCACTTCCAATAATGTTTCGTCGCAATGTGCATCGTTGGAAGATACTCCACAGTACAAAAGTCGGCATCAGGAAGTCTGCGATCCAGAGCTACGTCTACGGTCACAAGGATATATCTTGTTAGCAGTCCAGGGTAGGATGGAGACTCAAGATCCTCGACGCAGACTCTTGGGCTATCCCGCTTCGCGGTGATGGCGCGGCGAGGAATGCATCTTCCGCGAACGGTATTGATGTTTTGCATCTCCTTCTCGACGCTACGTCTTGCTGCGTTGAATGCATTCTCACCATAGCGCATCATCGAAGACAATAGCATGTTTCTGTACCGAAGCTGTCCTGTTTCACCGAGTTCCTGAGAAGCCTCGACAAGGTACCGAAAACGTCCGCGCTCGATCTCCTGCTTTATCCTCGCTCGCACGACGCGCAGTAGACGAAAGATCCTGACCGAGTCGCCATCTGCGGCCTCAATGACAAGCACGCTCGTTTTGTTTTGGATTTCTCGAAACAAACTTGCGGAAGATTTAGTTCGGGCAAGACCCCAATGTAGCGTGTCAATGCCAGACTCATGGAGCCATGTGCGAAACCCTGAAAGATCTTGGAAGCTTGTATCGTCAAGTATCTCTGTTTCCTTGTATGCTGCCTCGTTGATGCTTTGGGTGCTCGAAGAAGTGTCCGCTTTAGTCTCCTTGCCAACTCTTTTTTTATTGTGTTGGGATTGTCTGTGGCCCTCGAGAAGGACCGCCGCCTCCGCGACGGAGGTGGCTTTAACGAGATCACGACGGAAACCCTTGCTCTCGATCTCTTCACGTCGATAGCGTGCATCTTCGTCATCGAGAGCAGCATGTGCTACTCTCGTCAATCTCAACCTCGCAGACAAGGCTTGTTGAGTCGTGAGACCAAGTTTTTGGCCTTGTTGCTCAACGACCACACCCGCTGCTTCGGCTCGACACGCCGTGCATGCTCCAAGACGGCGTTGCCTTCCGTGGCCGCAGTCTCGTGGCTCCACGGGGCCAGCGTGGGGCCCCTCTTCGGGCGCCGAGCCGCCCATGCTGTCAGGAGGTCACGGTTTGTACGGGCACACAACTTGCAACTACTACGTAGTAGTACGTACTGGGACACTTGGCCCATATTCTGGTGCCCTTTGTCCGTTACGAATCAACAGCACTGCCAGTGCCAGAAAGTACCATTGGCGACCAGAGGCAGTGCCCTGGCAGTGCAGTGGCATAGTGCACTCACTGACACTCCTCGTCCCCGTCCGAGTCTGTGAGTCCGATATGCAGACCAACCGGCTCGGGCCTGGTTGGTCTAGGCTAGCCAGCCAGGCCTAGGCCCTAATGCCGCAGTGCCGTTCACCGGGGTGCCGTGATAATTTCATATCGCAAGACGTAATAGCGTATTGACAGTCAACGAGACCATAAATCGGTAATTATAAAGGCAATGGAGGGAGCTGCACAGGGCCGGGGGAAGGGGCGTTGTTGGCGGGCCTCTGTGCTAATTGTCGAGCCCAACTCGTATTTGGATAATAGTTGATTGTAACCATTATTAGAGTTTTTACTATATAACCTCTAGGATCGACCATCTGCAATTGTTAGGACAGCTTCGAGCTGCTTTTCGAGTTCATCAACGTCGTAATCTTCTTCAAAAAGGTCATCATCATCATCACCATCATCGCTGTCAGTTTCAACACCATCTTCAATCGAGGATTCACTACGAAACTCCTCTACGACACGATCGCGTGAGACGATAATCCTCTTCACCAAGTCTCGACCGGAGGGTTGCTCGAGTTTGATGAACTCGGCATCGAGTCTCTGCTTCACATCTTGAAGAGTGGTGTCCTTCGTGTATTGCCTTGCAATGTTTCCTTTCACGTAAGCCCAAATCAGTTCGATGGGCTGAAGATCCGAGTAGTGAGGTGGCGTGAAGAGGACACGATGCCCTGCCCTCTCTGCTGCCTCGATCACTTCCGGCAGCACCTTCTCCTTGATCCAGTTCTTCAGCAGAACTTTCAGCTGCGCAACTGTGCTCGTTGCGTCGTGCGGTATCTGATAACGATAAAGCGCTGCAATAACCTCCCGTTTCTTTAGCTTCGCGACGTCGGGTGCGGTTGGCGGCAGCGTCTTGTGGTAGCTCGCATTGTCCATCATGATCAGGGACGGCTCATGAAGGTTAGGCAGGAGCTGCGTCCGCCACCACAATGCAAAATTCGTCCCGTTGAAGTTCTTGTGGTAGTCTCCTTTGCTCGCGTCAGCTGCTTGCGGACAAAACGTCCAAATAGAGCCTGGCACGAGGCCAGCTTCACGATCTAGGTATTTTGGACTCGAATTCTGAATGGCAGCCAGAATACAATACCTACGTCCTTTGTGTTGAACGCGCGTCGTTGTGTCTTCCGCGTCCATTGGATCAAATAGACTTTTATCAAACCTATGGTAGTGTTGATGCACGTATGACTCATCAAGATAGACCTCCCTTAGCTGCAACTCAGGCGGAAGGGATCGATTCTGTAAGAGTCTGACGATGTAATCGTCGCGCAGAGCAATATGTTCGACCTTTAACGAAACCTTTCCCGGACGCTTCCCACGGCAGAAGCCCATCGCGACCAGATAGGACTGTGTGGCCCGAAGAGCAGCACTGTAGTCTTTGGCGTCTATCACACCGCCTTCGTCATGGATAATTGAAAGCACCCCAGTCTCTACCAGGTAGTCTGTGACGTGTCTGGCTGACACAGCCTCATGCCGCAGCCGCCTTTCGCGCACGAAGTCACGAATCTTGAAGAATACCTGCTTCGTCGTTGGAACACGTCTCGGCTTAGCCTCTCGATTGCCGCGATTCGAGACTGGTTGCAGACTGCGATCGCCAGTCTCACTGGTTCGAGAATCAGTCCAGCTCTTGATGAGAGGAGCGAGCGTGGACTTGGATATGCCCAGCATTGCGGCCACATTTGCCATCGCGTTAATCGGCCACTTGCGGCCTGTCTTTTTCTGCGAAGCCAACTGATCTTTTTGATACGCAAAATAAGCGTGTAGAGCCATGAAGCGCTCTTGAGACGTGAGCACCGGTCGTCCACGAGCTTTTCTGATGGCCTCAAGTTCTCCTTCGCAGCCCTCGATGGTCGCCGTTACCCGGGTTTTGACGCTTTCATTTCGCGGGCGCCCTTGCTCTTGAGATGGTGATATCCGGCGACGCTTGGGGAACCCGCTCATCGTTTTAGCACACACCCCCTCTTCACCGCAAGTCTGCGTCGTATGCTCGCTGGCGTTGGTCGTAGCCGCGCGCTTCGTCGCGATCTGCACGCCGTCGACTTTTTCCAGTTCATCTTAAAAAGCGCCGCTTCTCGCGTGGACGGAAGGAAATATGAGAGGCTAATTACCGATTTATGGGCTCGTTGACTGTAACGGTGTGCACAAGAAAGTATGAGTGGTTCTTCGGACGGTTGAAAAGAAGGGAAAAGGCTGGAGCAACTACTGTAAGTCGGTTTGGAGACGTGGATGCGCCCGCAATGTGGACTGTAAGGCTGTTCATCGTAAATGTGTTTTTGCGAACTTTCTCCTGCTTTGATTATTTCCTCATCGTCATAATTACCAGCTTTGGTTTTCTTCTTCTTTTCTTTTCTTTTCTTCCCCTCCTCAAGCTCCTTCCCCGTCTTTCTTAAGTTTTTGTTCTTCCATTTCTCCCCTCCTCTCCCTCTCACCCCCCCCCCCACCCCCCTTTCCCCGAACCTTTCTATTCTCCCTTCGCTTCGGGTCGAGCTGGCCGACGCCCCTGCAAGAAGACAAGTTCGTCCCGTCCATCCACTCACATTTCAGAGTCAGACGCGATTTTTTGAGTCACAAGTATAGCTGGCTGACTTACTGTTCGAGGCGCGCGGGCACCAGTCTTGTTGCGGTATAGGCTTGACACCACATTCCAGGCTTCAGCCAGGTATTTCTCCCAAGTTCAACGCATCCTCGTGTCGCAGTTTACATTTGATTCGCCTTTGGCCAAACACATAAGCCACGATGGAGACAGTTCGCACCAAGACGGAGGAGGGCGATAGCAGCGACGAGAGGACAAAGACGCTAGCAAACACCATGGAAGTCGAGCGCAAGTGGACGGAAGCTGACGTTGCCGAGCACGACTCGCCAGAGGTATGTCTCGTCATTCTGCACGGTCGTGTGTACAATCTGACCGAGTTTGCAGAAATTCATCCTGGCGGTACTGCAAATATCACATGGCACGCGGGAAGCGATGCAACCAAATCATTTGAGGAGCAAGGCCATGGCGAGAGGCAATTGCTCATTCTTGAAAAGTATTGCGTTGGAGTCGTGACGTCCGCGCCAACGCTTCCGACTTCGAGACGCCCATCTATAAGCAGTCTTCCCCGGGAGCACGGAGAAATGAGACGTCGCGGCTCCGTGGACTCCCTCAGCATTCGTGGCGGAGGCGAATCTGTCGGCCGAAGATCTGTTGAATCATTTGCAACAAGCGGCACCTCGACGAGCAAAAAGTTGTGGACGCAAAGCGATATTGAAGCGCACGACAAGCCACGTGACGCGTGGATTGCTCTTGAAGGCAAGGTCTATGACGTGACTGAATTCGCAGACAAACACCCTGGCGGCAGTGGGATCATCACCTGGAATGCTGGAACTGACGCAACGCAGGTCTTTCGCGAGCAGGGTCATGGATACGACCAGATCCAGGCGCTGGAAAGGTATTTCATTGGATATCTCAATCTCAACACGACGCGCCGGCGATCGAGCTTGCTGTCCAGCGAATCAGACTCCAAAATGGAGGAGACAAAGAAGTTCCTGGAATCCGTGCGCGCAGCTTCAAGTGGCGGAAGTAGTGATAATGGACCGCAGAGCCCTGACGAGGACCACGGAGAAAATCTTTCCCCATCTCTGCAAACTTCAGGCTCTCTCCTTGGTCAAGCTCAGCGACCCAATCAAGATGTCACTCCTGAAGACTACGAGTGTCTTTCGCCAATCATGAACTCTTGGACGCCTCAAGAAGTCAGCGAGCATGACCGCCCAGACGATGCTTGGGTAATTGTAGAGGGGCGCGTGTATGATGTGACAGAGTTTGCCAATATCCACCCTGGAGGTGCTGCAAATATTGCTTGGCAGGCTGGAATGGACGGCACTGCTGCATTCCGGGAACAAGGCCATGGAAAGCATCAGCTCCAAGTCCTTGAAAAGTACTGCGTGGGACGCGTCTGCCAGACTGAGGCTTCGCCTCAGCGCCAAACACGACGAAAGTCTTATGAATTGAATACTTTAGGAATTGTGGGGCAGACGCCAAGGCGAGCATCAACAGGGGCAATAGGTGAAGACAAGGTCCACGTTCGTCAATCAGGGTCATTAAAGAGCGTGCAGGTCAACATGAGTCGCTCACCATCAGGCAAAAGGCGTTTCACAATGGCAGACGTCGCGGCACATGATCGCCCGAAAGACGCATGGGTGGCAATTCAGGGGCGCGTGTACGATCTCACTCATTTTGCGGCAATTCATCCTGGCGGGGAATCCATTATCCAATGGCAAGCAGGATGTGACGCTACAGGCGTATTTCGCGAGCAGGGCCACAGCACCAAGCATATCGAAAGACTTCAAGAGTATTGCATTGGCCACTTGAACATGAGATTTTCCTCACGTCGGCACTTGCCGATTGTCACATCGTTTCGAGAGCATCAAGAAGATTCGTCATCTGTCACGGGAGCGGAACAAGCATACGAAAGTCGACGCAATACGGGGCTCACGTCTCAACCTACGATCTCGGAGAACATCTCGGAAGAGCACGGTCTCGACGCTGATTCTGAGGATGCAGGTTTCACGAAGATCTCGACACTTGCAACCAGTCAAAGCCTCGTTGAGCTGGGAAGTGCCCACAAGCAGAAAGTGCTCGTGCAGAGTGTAAGTGCAACGACGCTTGGCATGCCAAGCGAGAACCCCCCTGTTCGAATTCGATCTCTTTCGTCATCGTTGGATGCTTCGCAAGTTCCACAATCGCCAAGCGTCAGCCTCAAGAATCAGCTTCTGCCGATTCCTGTGCTGGATCCTGGGGATCTTGAAGCAAAGGCATCTCTCGTGCTGCGTCCCTCTGCATCCTCTATTGCCGATGCAACCACTGTGTCGCACCAAGGAAGCTTTGCGACTCGATCTGCAACCTTTATTGTGGATGGCTCGATGCTGTCTCTAGCTTCCATGCAGCGAAGAAAACTGTTCACGCCAGAAATGGTGCAGGAGCATGACAAGACGAGCGACTGCTACGTTATTGTGGAGGGTAAGGTGTACGATCTGACAGCATTTGCAGATGAACATCCTGGTGGAGCTGCAAGCATTCATTGGCATGCAGGGACTGATGCGACATCCGAGTTCCGAGAACAAGGCCACACCGAAAAACACATTCAAGCAATGTCAAAGTACTGTGTGGGCCAACTCAACCTGAATTACAGCTCGAAACGTCGTCTCAACAAGGTATCTTCAGGCGTCGGGTCAACTCGAAGCCGAGAGGCAATAAGCAAACGAGATGCGTCCTCGTCAGGTGCAACCGAAAGACCTTCGTCGGCAGGCAGCGGTAAAAAGAGCACTGAGCGGCGTCCCTCGCGTAAAGGCAGCATGGAGCGACAAGCAAGTCAGATGGAAAGTGCCAGCGGGAAAGAACGTCGTCCGTCCCGGGCGCAAGGCTCCCAAGGATCGCTGCGCAAGGGCTCACAAAATTCTGCCCGGGTTACGCCTGCGCGTCTTGTTCTTGATGAACCCATTTCACCAGACTCGCCACCGGCCTCCATGTGCCATTGTTGCTAGCGTCACTTGGAATGCACGAAGCATGGTCGCGGCGCGTTGCGCCCCTCGTACGTGTTCCATTCCATGGCGAGTGCTTATATGCGTATACCTACGTACGTAACCAAATCGATCTTCATGTCGATGCTCAAAGTCAGTGTCGATGCCCAAAGTCAAGAGCTACATCGCAGTGTGCCAATGTCGATGCCACAAACTTGGTCAAATAGATTGGCACTAGCCCGCAATGTTATTGCTATTGCTGATGCTAGAGTAGCACCTAAACACACAATCAGAGTGACCACGAACAATGCCAAGAATGATGCTAGAGTCCCTATTCCTTGCCATTATGATTAGATTGCCAAAGCCCCTACCCATCATTGCCTTGATCATGTTCATACGCCATGGTCGCTGGGATGCGATGCGATGCGATGCGATGCGATCTGATGCGATGCGATGCGATCTGATCCGATATAACCCGGCTCCTTGCTGTGTCACCAGATTGAGCTCCTCACAAAACGAAACGCAAGAAACGCGAAGCAAGCAAGCAAGCAAGCAAGCAAGCAAGCAAGCAGGCAAGCAAGAAAACGCAAACCTTGAACGCAACTCCGTTCGCGGCCGAGGTCGGTGTCGGCAGCAAGCGGGCGTGCGCGCGCGCGAGCGAGGAGCGAGCGTGGGTACGAGAGCCTGGGCTCGGCTGAGCTTGGCGTGGCTTGGCTCGGGTCGGGTCGCGGGACCTGCGCAGGCTTCGCAGGCTCCCTCCTGGAGCGGGGCATCACGGCGGCGCCGCTGCGGCTCACCGCGCCGAGCGCGGCTCGGAAAGCGCCATGAGCACGGTGGGCAACGAGACGGAGTCGCCTGTCGAGGCGGGGCGCGACGCCGAAGTCGAGCAGGTGGATACGGCAGAGCACGAGGGTAGAGAGAGCGACACGGCCCAGATTGACGCCGGCTCGTCCGCTGGAGGTCTCGTCGCTGCCGTACCGAGAGCGGCACAGGAAGCTGGATCTTTGCAAGCAGAGGATCACGCTGGAGAGAATGAAAATGAGAATGAGAATGAGAATGGGACTGGTATTGGGAATGGGAACGGGAA
Source organism: Schizochytrium sp. CCTCC M209059 (assembly GCA_000818945.1). NCBI lineage: Eukaryota > Bigyra > Thraustochytrida > Thraustochytriidae > Schizochytrium > Schizochytrium sp. CCTCC M209059. Next base: position 224,204 of record KN805413.1, read on the forward strand.
TGGGGATGGTGATGAGCATGGTGATGGTGGCAATGTCTCGGGCGAGGAACCTGCACGAGTAGTAGAGTCCCCCGAAACGAGTCCTTTGGCAGCCGTGGACGCTGCTGGGACCTCTCGACTTCCAACATCGTCATCAATATCATCGTCATCATCATCATCATCATCATCATCGCCAGCACCAGGATCATCATCACCTTCGTCTTCGTCTTCAGACCTACAGCCTCAACCGTCTTCCCCAAAGCCGTCGACGGTAGCTGCTGCTGATGACCCCGTCCCATCCAAAAGTGAATCAGGTGACACCGATCAGCCACCGCGCGTCTCTCTGCGACAGGAACTTCAAAAAAGAAGGCCTTCGGTCTACAGAATTCGTAAAATCTGTCGAGACGGCCTCGGCTGTCGGATCCCAGCCCAATGCCGATCGGACGTCTGGCAGCTTCTCCTCGGCACAGAGAGCAAAGACCGCTTTCTTCTCGATGACTCAATTCGTGACACAAAGCAAGATCTTGAAAATCAGCGCGTCATTCGCGTCGATGCCCAGCGCACACGCGCAGACGTGGAGGTTTTCCGGACAGAAGAGATGCAGCTGCTCGTGAGCCGCTTACTCACGTTTTACTGCAAGCGCAAGGGGATCAAATACAAACAGGGTCTTAATGAAGTGCTTGCACCATTCATCATGCTCCGACGCGATCCACCGCTCCCTGATGGAACAGTCTTCAACATGTTCTATGCCTTCATTGAGCGTTTTCTTCCGCACTCGTTTGTGCACGAAGACTTTCATGCGCTGCAGTGTAGCTTTCGACTATTTCGGCTCTTACTTTTGTACCATGATCCCGAGCTCTGTAACTTTCTCGACACGCACAGTCTCTCTCCCGAACTGTACGCAACGCCATGGTTTCTCACACTCTTTGCGCGGAATGTGCCCCTAAAAGTATTGTACCAGCTTTGGGACACCTATCTTCTTGAGGAAGAGGACCGCGGACCCCACCTTCACATGTTTGTTGCGTTAGCTCTCACCCTCGAGAACCGCACGGGGATTCTCGAAACGCACCCAAGCGACTTGCCAATCTACCTGACGAGTGTCCTCGGACCGAATGCAACGTCCCCGAACACCGCTGCGGAAGATCTCGCGCAATCGACACCCTATCTGTACGACAGCTCCTGGATGGCTCAGCTTATCGTGCGTGCGCGAAAACTCCGCGCGCACACTCCGACACATTTTACAGAGACCTTTTCCCGCGCGCTCCTTTCTCCAAAGCTTCCTACATTGGCATTTTTAGAGCGCCTTGAAAACCAGTCTTGCCTGCACATGTCGGCTTCGCAGCTCTTGGGTTTGGTGACTAACCGCGACCGCATGAGAGACGAGAATGAATTCATCGTCCGCGTGGTAGACTGTCGTTCGCGTGAAGACTTTGAACAAGAGCACGTAATTGGATCGCTGCATCTAGACCCGGAGCTCCTCAACCTGCCAGATCTTCTCTCTGAAGCAATGGAGTCGCTCGCGGACCGATTGCAACTGGCCGACTTGAGCCTGCATCTGGTCGTCGTGGGCCCGTCCTCTGCATGTTCGCCGACACCTTCCCCGAGCGTGACGCCAACATCGTTTGCGGAGAGCGGCGGTCTAGGACGCTCGCGTGCAAACAGCGGAATGGCTCCCGATTTGGCGGTTGCTCCTGCCGAAGAGGACCAGAGCGCTGTGCTCTTTGTCCTGCATGCCATTCAGCGCACGTTTTCGAAGGTCTCCATTTTAGAGGGTGGGTGGGACGCAGTTGCTCGAGACCCTGAAGTCGGCGCTGTGCTCGAGTCTGGGGCCTCCATCGACGAGCTTGTCGATCCGGACGTCTTGCGCCAAAAAACGCGCGCACCCATTCATACCTGGCGCGAGTCCGGCATGGAAACTCTACGCGGGGCATTGTCGATGGACTCTTTCGGGTCCGTCACTGAACCTTCTGCCGGCTCGGCGTCTGCCGATCAGAATGCATCGCGCAAAGCTGCCGCGGGGTCCTCCCCAAGTTGGTATCAGCAGCTCAGTAGCAGAATTGGAGATGCGGCGCCTTTGGGAGCTCTTTTCTCGACCTCTTCCATCTCATCCACCTCGTCTGCGTCGAGTCAAGTTCCAGGCGACACGGAAGTTACTGATGTGGCCTCCTCCAAAGGAGATGACTCAACGTCCCCAGCTTCAGCGCGACTTACAAATACTCCCAAGGTTTCTGACCCAAGCACTAGAAAGCAGATGCAACGGGACCAAGACGGCGCGAAAAGCGCTGGAGCAGCGACGGATGGCACAGCCCCTAAAATTGCAAGTGCAGCCAGCGCTTTTGTTTCCCGCGTCGCCAATCGCTACTTTACCAAGACATCGGAAGGTGCTGCCAAAGCAAACTCCAAAGCACGTCCCAAGGATCTTCTTGAGCTTGCACTGTTGGCCCACGACAGCGAAAGCCAATGGCTCGATATTGAGGAATGGACGTCCCAGACCGAGGGTAGTGGAGTGGACGCGCAAATCTTTGCTGCGGCGCGACTGACGTTGGACCTCGACGGATGCAAACGATCGACAGAATGCACGCTGGCCGTTACCAAGTCACGCCTGGTGGAGCTTCGCGCGCATCCGGATCGTAGTAGTTTCGCCTGCGTTCAAGAAGTCCATGAGATTTCTCGTCTCATCAAGATCACCAGCAAAAAGAAACGTCGCGAGATCGTTTTTCACTTTAAAGTTGGGCCGAATGGTGTCAAACAGCGCTCGTTCATTATTGAGAAGGCTGGTGAGTGCATCGACATTGTCAAGAGACGATTTTCCGATCTCTCGCAACCAAAGCCACGGACCAAGTAAGGTTTGCATACCTCACTTTCCTACACGTTAATAAAATAATCGAGAAAAAGGTATCTCGCATGTCAGACACTGGCTGGCGACCGCGCCAAATTCATCGGCCGGGTATAATTTTCCCAACGACAACTTGAAAGCGTGATTCGAGCCAAGGCAGAAGGCATCGATGACCGGCCCGACCAAGCTTATGTGAACGCCAGCCGAGGCCTACTTGCTATCCTTCTGTAAAAAACAAAGTCCCGCGCGACCTAACGACCAAGTGCGAGTCCCTCGAGCAGCGCGCAGGCGGCAGAGCGCAGACGCACGAGCGCGTGAGACGAGCAAGCGCGCGAGACGGGCGGGCACGCAGGCAGCATAGGCGACAGCGCGAGCTGAGGGCGCGCGAGCTGAGGGCGCGCGATGGTGGACTTTGCGGACGAGGAGAGCGACGATGGCGAGCGCAGCGATGTGGACCTCGTCGTGCCGCAACTCGACCGTGCGAACAGCGGTGCCGACGGCGAGGACGAGGACGGCGACCTCGTCGCAGGCGAGGTCGTAGTCGCGAAGAAGAAACGGCAACAAGGACCAAGGCTGAAGAGCGAGTACATTGTGGATGAAAGGACTGGTCTTCGCAAGCTTGTGGGCATGTTCGAAGGCTTTGAAGCCCGTGGAGAGGGCCGAGAGGCCGCAGATATTGACCGCTTGCTTCGCAAATGTGAGATATGGGCGGCAGATCTTGTGCCAGGCATGAAGTTGTCTCTGGCGGAATTTGTCCACAGAACAAATCGTGGCGGTGGTGGCAAAGACTTGAAACGATCCGACATTAATGGACATTTGCAAACGCTACGCAACGCCGAGGCTGAACGCGTCTTTGGCTCGTTGTTTCCCCAAAAGAAAACCTCGTATGAGGACGAGGACGAGAGTGAGGACGAAAAAGACAGTGACGATGAGACCAATCGCGTCGCTCGTGCTGCACACGATGACGATGACAATGCAACTGCATCAAAATCGAAGAGTAGCAACGACGATGTGGCGGAACGTATTCGTAAGAATCGAGAAGCGGCTCTCGCGAGACGTCGTGCATTTCAGGCAGAAGCAGAACGATCTTCTGCCGAACTTCCAGACGGCAGCAAAGACGCCGCTGACGCGAAAGATGTTGAAGCGTTGGCTGAACACTCCAAGAGCGACGGAGATGTCGCAAATCATGCCAGTCGCGACGCTAGTGCAAACGCAAATGCAAATGCAAATGCAAATGCGAATGCGAATGTGAACGCGAATGAGGATGCGGACGTGGATGTAGAAATGGGTGAAGAAGTATCTGATGGCGATGATGATGAGAAAGAGGACAATGTCAGTGTTCGTGAGACAGGACAAGAAAAGGAGAAAGAGATTAACTTGCCGAAGCGGCGCAAAGTCTTTGAGGACAGCGATGATGAAGACGACTTCTAAAAAGGGGAGAGAAATAAGCTGGAAACGACAAAACAAATTAGACGAACGCGTTGGATGCGCCCAAGCGCATGCAGATTTAACCCACACAAGTTACGAAAAGACAAGTAAAGATAAAAAATCTTTTGCCCTTACAAAAAAAATTAGAGAGTTCCGCGAAAAACAATTTGAAGGAGAGAAGAATTCTACAATGTTTCGATCAGTAGAAATCTGAATAGAATGAAGCCGAAGACAGTGTTGATCGACCCGTGTCCAGCTCGCGGTACGTCTCGAGAGGGTGCGGCTCGAGAGAATCGCTTTCCCAGCGAAGAATGTCGCCATTACCCCGCTGCATTCGACGACCTGTATCGGTAATGCGGATTCCGGGCGTTCTGTCTGTTTTGGGGATAGTTTTGTCGGTCCAGTGAGCTTTCCAAATATTGTCCTCCTCGCGCGTGGGATTGCGAATTTGGGCCATGGTTTCTGATACTGTTGGCAGAGCAGAATGTCGGCGTCGTCTGCGACGCCGCCGCCGTCGCCGGGCGCCTTCTTTGTCATTCTCTTGGCGATCATCCTTCGGAAGAGCGGCATCACTCGTGTGGTCTGCATGTTGATTTGATGTGGCTGCTTCAGATGCGGCTCCAGACTTCTTCCGTGCCTTCTCCGCATCCTCTAGAGGCTTTAGCATTCGGCGACAACCCAGATACTGTCCCTTGAGCTCCATACTACGATGATCGTCCCCGACCGCGGCGTCTCCAGCTTCGAGCTGCGCAAAATAATCTGCGGTGCGTCGATGGAGCTGCGAAAAGGTGAGCTCTTGAGGCTCACTCGAGTCCTTTGCGCCGTATAAGTTCGTGAGAGCATCAGCCGATACCTCGACGCCAAATTCGTTGAGAACTTGGGCGACCTCGGGAAAAGTAAGTTTTGTTCTAACACGAATGTTTGCGCCTCCAGGTTCTTCCTCGGCTTGACGGAACCGGGCCTGCATCTTCACATGAGAGCTTTCAAGCGCGTTAAGGATTCGTGAACGCTGACGATGCGCTTCACGCTCCGCGTGCGTCATACTTTGAAAGCTTTTTGGTGCCACAGGCTGCGGACTTGGCGGCGCTTCCCTATGCGCCTGCTCGTCCGGATCTCGCTTCAAGATGGGTCGGTACGACTCCGGGATGAAGGTGGTGCTCTTGTCGATGCGAGAAAATGCGTTGCGGAACTGTTTGTAGGTGATCTCGTCACCGTTGTCACTCGCGATGCGAAACAGTCGTTCGGCTTCAGGGTGATCGAGACCATAATTGCGGCGCATCTCGTGCAGAAAGTTGCGCTTCCGCACGAACCCGAATTCATCGGGTGAGCACTTGCGAAAAAGGGAAAGCATCTTGTTCGCCGCATCATTCGCTCCTTTGCATCGAGGTGAGAGGCGATCAAGGACCTTGAGCTGAGTGTTGAGTTTGTCGCGTTCATCACCTTCAAGTTCTTCGAGACGCTTGATATTGGAAACAATGACTTGGTGTCGTTTGGCTTCGCGCGTTGCACGTTCCTCCTTTTGTTTTCGCAAGGCCTGCTTTTGCTCCTCCGTCTTGCCATGTCCAATATTTCGCGTGTCTAAATCAAGGTAGAGACGGTCCGTGGGCGGAGGCGTCGTTCTTAGAGATGGTTCAGAATTTGCGCGCCATTCGTTCAAGGACCGCACGCTCTCCAGCGCTTCTTCTTGTTCTCTCTGCTGAAGCCGCTCGCGCCGTCTGTTGCTGCGCATCGAGGCGTCGCACGGTTCTCCCATGGTTTTGCTCGTCTGTCTCGCAGACTCGCGATACCTTTTCTTTGGCTCTGTCGATTGTGAAGAACTCACGAGATCTCCTGGCTTCTTCCGCCCAATCATGAGCACGCAGGCAAGACCTGCAAGCACTGCAACTAGAAAGAAGAAAGCGGGGAAAACAAGCAAGCCAAACAAAGGCTCACTTATCTTTCATTCCCTTTCCTTCCCGTCACCTGACTGCCTCGTTTCCGCCAAAAGAAGTCCCCGCTTGTAGCGGCGTCACTTACGCGCGCTCTCGCACACACTCTCTCGCACACACACTCGATCAGTGCTCTCCTCCTTCCCTCGCATATCGTACCTCACCCCAAACACCACCACGCGGTCAAACAGATACACAGATAAACAAACATGTGGTCGATCGATGGCTTGTCGACCTTGGCACTCACTGTCAGCCTGTGGGCAGTTCGAGCTGTGCGGCCTCGCACCGGATCAATAAAACCGGCCCAACGGGCGGCGGCTGCAGCCCCAAAGAGACCTAAGGCACTAAGGAATCTGAATCTTCCGCCCCCACCAGCTTAGAACACCTCGGAGAAACTTGGGTTTGAAATTGGTGTTGAACTTGAGTTTGAATTTGAATTGAATTGGAATTCGACTTTGAAGTTGGTGGGGTTGAATTCTGGATTTGAATTTATTTGGAAAAGCGAAGGAGAAGAAGAAGAAGAAGAAGAAGAAGGAGAGGCGAAGAAGGAAGGCAAACAGTCTTCGTCGTCGATCTTGCACGAGACGACGCGAGTCGACCCGGCCCGACCCGACTCGAGCGCGAACTCGCGTCGGCGGCAGGCGTCCGCAGGCCCGCCCCGCCGCGCGCACGCCCTGCCGCGCCCGGGCCGAACGCGCGCGACCGCGAGCGACTGCGTCCGCAGGCAGCAGCCCGCGCGGCGGTTTGGAGGAGGTGCACACGGAGCGGAGGCCCAGCCAGATCGAGGCCCAGTGAAAAACTCGCTCAAAGCGAAAAACTCGCTCAAAGCGAAAAGCTCGCTCAGAGCCAGAGCCTGTCGAAGGCGAGGAGGTGAAGGAAAAGGAGGAGAAAGAGGAGGAGAGCAGGATGGCGCCCGGCAAGGAGGATGCAGGCACCATCACGGCCAGCGAGCTGCAGCGCGCAAGGTCGGCCGCGAACCCGTCGCGGCGCCGAATGATGATGTCGAACAGCTCCGAGGCAGAACTTGCAGACGCCCTCAGCGAGGCCCGCATGCCCAGCGTGCAGGAGACTCTGCAGACGCGACATGGGTCAGTCCTGGACAGTCGGTCGATCCTCAAGACGGACTACATTCCCCAGCGGAGCGCAGAGTCCAAATCCTCGGACGAAATGTACCCCGTCCGAATTAGTGGCACCTGGAATCTTCGCCAAAGCCAGACGACGCAAATCTTCGGATGTGCCCAGCCCACGGTGCCAGGCATTCGTGGTGTGCTGAATGTGCTGGGAGCAGGCCGCTTCAACTCGAGCCAGGGCAACCTGCAGCTTGGCAACCCCAAGCTTCGCTCTGTCTTGTGGATCTCTCTCCGCGAGGAGCCTGCCGTCTACATTAACGGACGGAGCACAGTGCTTCGCGATACGCGGCGACCCTTCTCCAACATGGATCAGTTTCAAGGGATCGATACGAAACGCCTTGAGGACCTTGAGCGCAGGCTCAAGGAAGACGTTGTTGCCGAAACCCTGCGATACGGTGGAAATGTTCTGCTCCACGAAGAAGACAGGCGCCGCGAGCTTGAGGCCAACTGGGAGGCCCTAGATCTCGACGATATTAAGACGCCAGACGAGGTGTTTTTCACGTTTCGCATGCAAGGCTACCGCGTGCAGTACCGGCGTATTCCCACAACCCCGGAAAAGGCCCCATCGCCCAAATTCTTTGATGACCTTCTCGACACGCTCATGCGCTCCTCGCCGGAGAACACCTTGGTTGTCTTCAATTGCGCTTCGGGCGGTGGACGTTCGACCATCGCCATGGTTGCAGCAGGCCTCATTCACATGTGGCGCGGGGTCATCCGAGTCCCAGCAAAGCGGACGCCGAAACTCTCTGCACCGAGCATGTCATCCGATTCGCGCGGGCAAAACGGCATGAGCGTCGAAACCTCGACTGCGCCTGCCATCAAAGACGATCACACCGCCGCTTCTAGCCCCCCTAGCGAGAACCATCGCGAGTCCGAAGAGGTTGCCTGTCCACCCGCAATCAGCCCAAAGATTGGCAAAGGGGGCGACGAGGCCGTCGTGCGCGTTTTGAGCGGCGTCGCCTTGTCTTCCATGGAGACCGATCTTCAAATGCCCGACGAGTCCGCTGCGAGCGAGCTGGACGAGCCCGCGCGCGACGATGACCTCACGCGTCAGCTCGAGGCAGGCTGGTACCAGCCCGTGCTCCATCTCATTCGGCTCATCCACACCGGTCGCGAGGCGAAGCGTCATGTCGATTTCTTCTGCGAGGACGCCTCTCACCTCGTCGATCTTCGCGGCACCATCTTTGTCCAGCGCAGCAACGCCGGCCGCGAGCGGCATCAGCCTTCCGAACTCTTCAAGATGCAGCGTGCCGCCACGTCGCTTCACCGCTATGTTCTTCTCATTGCCTTTGACGCCTACATGGCTGAACAGGTGAGCATGATGATGTCCGGCAACCCGCCAAGTCCGCGCTCAACGAGCCTTTCCGGCGCCTTAATCTCGGAGCCTTCGTCGGGCAGTTCGCATTTTCGCTTTGACGGAAATGGGATTGAGGGCATCTCCAGTGTCGGAGAGGGCCACTTATACGCTGAAGAACCTGCGGTGAGCAAACGGGCCTCGCGTGGTTCTTTCCCGTCCACATTCGCGCGTTGGATTGTCGCCAGGCCTGAAATTGGTCGTGTCCTCCGGGCGATCGAGGACGACCCGGAAAAGGCGCTCGAGGCTGTCGATACAAGCGCCGACCTCAAGTTGAGCGGAGGCCTTGCTGACGATGTGCGTGCTGCACTCGCGGCGCGGCGAGGCTCGATGCTCAACACGGACACGCTCCTCAAGAACGATCACTTTTCAAGCGGCCTCGTAGACCGAACGCAGGAAGCTGGCCAGCTCGACGTGTCGATTCGCGGCGCACCGAACTTTCGCAATGTCGACGGCACGCCCGTGTACGGTGTCTGTACGCCGACGGTGGACGCCGCGAGCGAAATCACGATGTACATTCAGAACGCCTCGAACGCCAAGCGCGTTTGCTGGACGAATTTGCGCGAGGAGCCTCTCGTGTACATCAACAAGCAGCCCTTTGTGCTTCGCTCCACGCGCGCACCTTTCCGAAACGTGCACACTTTTGTCGCGATCGACGCCGAACGTCTGGAGGCAGCGGAGCTGCGTCTCAAGCAGGACATCCTCGCCGAAGCCGCGCAATATGGTGGGCGCATTCTCGTGCACTCTGAGCGGGACGATCGCTCTCTCAAGGTTTTGTGGGAGTCGATTTCTGACGACGACGACGTACTGACGCCGCGTGAAATGTACGCGAGTCTCATGGAAGCCGGACTTCCCGTGGACTATGCGCGCGTACCCATGACGCCAGAGGAGACGGCCTCAGCGGCGGACATTGACGCCTTGTTGATGCGGCTCCGCAACAACCTCGATGTGGGAACGCACTTTGTCTTTCATTGCCAAATGGGTCGTGGACGCTCAACCATGGCCATGGCTATTGCGCTCATGGAGCTCGAGCGCCGCCATCTGGAGGCCGAACAAAAGCTTGCACCCACGAGCGATGACCTCTATCGTTATCTCCTCAACTATGGACGCAGCAATGACGTGCACTCCGGCCTCGACGACCATCAACAAAAAAGTTCTACGACGCCGCTCATGAAGACGCGCTCTCACGTACGTGGAGACTCGTCCATGCCCCGCTTCCTTACCGGAAACGATACCGACGATGAAGAAGACGAAAACACGTCGACTCCGTCGATGAGTCTCAGTCTCCGTCGTGAGGGCGGCTCCAAGACTCCACCTCTCAGTGGTTTCCCGTCAACAAATGCGGACACAACGGAATCTGAAGCAGAGAGTGAAGAAGATATCTCTCTCGGCGCAGAGCAGGAGTTTGGCGTCATGCTCAGCCTCATTCGCGTACTGAGCAAGGGCAAAACAGCGAAAAAGTGGGCCGATCTCGTCATTGACCGCTGCGGCGCGGTGGAGAACATTCGCCTCAAGATCAGCGAGAGCGCCATTCGCGCGTCCAAGTCCCGCACAAACAAGCGTGCGGCCGAATTTGTCGAGCGGGGTCTCATTAATTTGCGTCGCTACTTTACGCTCGTACTCATCGCTGCTTACGAGATTAGCGTCTCAGAAGGCGGTGACCGCAGCGTCTTGTTCTCCTCGTGGTACTTTGGTCGGCCCGAGCTCAAGACCATTTTTCACGAGATCAAGGGCGAGGAAGCCTTGCAGTTCGCTTCGGACAGCGTGCTCTCCGCACCGCCAACGGACGACACCGGCGCCGTGCCCCTTGCCGCCGCTGCCACCGCCAGTGGGGCGAACGGGGCCAATGGTTCGACCACACCGACGGGCGAGAGCGCGCGAGACCCTTCTCGTGACGTCTTGCGCGTGGTGGCGCAACGCAATGGTAAGGTGTTGACACGAGGAGCCATTGCAAAGAGCGACCACTTTCCGGGTTGCTCGCGTCTGAAGCAGTCGAAAGTGCAGATTTCAGGCGCCCCTAACTTTCGTCGGGTCGCAGAAAACATTGCCGTTTACGGTACGGGTATCCCCACGGTCGAAGGCCTTCGCGGTATCCTCAAGCACGTTACAGGTTCCTCGGATGCACACATTTGCTGGATCAGTCTTCGAGAGGAGCCCATTATCTACATCAATGGGCGTCCCTTTGTGCTTCGCAAACTAGAGCATCCGTTTGGTAATCTCGAATTTACAGGCATTTCGCGGCAGCGAGTTGAGGACATGGAGGAGCGCCTCAAGGAGGACATCATTAGTGAAGTTTATGCAAATGATGGATCCTTTCTTGTGCACGACGAGGACGAGACGGGTCTACAACCAGTGTGGACCGAAGTCGACATTAGTGAGGGTTCCACCGCCATCCAAACGCCGCGAGAGCTGTACAACATGATGGCCCGAGAGTTTAAGGTGGCGTACTTTCGTGTCCCCATCACGGATGAGCAGGCACCGAAAGTGACAGACTACGATGCGATCTCGACCATCGTCCGCAATACGTCCATTGACACAAAGCTGGTCTTTAACTGTCAAATGGGTCGTGGTAGAACTACGACTGGGCTCTGTGTTGCGACTGCACTTCGGCTTTGGACGCGTCGCGAGCTCATTGGGTTTTCTGAAAAGCTTCGGAATGAGTTTCGCGCAGGACATGTTAGTATCAAGGCGCGGGTATGCTGCGAGACGGACACCCTTGACGTCGAAGAACGCCGCTACTTGGAAGGCAATTACGAGGCCGTGGGCACTCTTCAGCGCGTGCTCGAGCACGGTATCGTGGCCAAGCGTGAGTGCGATGCGGTCATTGACGTGTGCGACGCAATGCAAAATCTTCGAGAGGCCATTTACACGCTCAAGGTGCAGTCCGAAAGCGGAGACAAGTCGCCCGTGCAGCGTGCTGCTGCGTACAATCGTGGCGTGCACTACTTGCGCAGGTACTACCAGCTCATCGAGTTCGTCAACTACCTTATCTCAGTGAGCCCCGAAGATCGCACTAGCGTGGAGACCTTTGCCAGTTGGCTGCAGTCTCGATCCGAGCTCCGATCGATCGTCAAACGTATTACTCTCCAGTGAGCATGCATGCGCAAAACAATTTTTTTCCCTCCATTTATTTGGGGTATGTGAAATCTTTCACCCTGACGGCCGTCTTCCTTTTCTTTGGACTCGGTTGCGCTTGAGAAAAAAAGCTCTTGATAACGTCGGCGGCTCGACCTGATGCATGCATGGTCCATCCAGAATACGTAGACTGACCGCCGGGACTGGTGCTCATTTGACTCGGCTCCGACTCGGAGAGAGTGGGGGACTCCGGTCAAGAGTCCCAGATTGGGCCCCATTCAGGTCAACGGATACCTCGCTTGCCCTCCATCATGTGATTATTCAATGACAAGACAGTTTTCGACTCTCAATGTTTTTGACTAGAGCAGCGAGGCCAGCATCCAAAGCGGAGGGCAAGCAAGGACACAGGCACGTTTGGCGCAGGGGCGCCCGCTAGCTTACGTCTGCGCATGCGCGCGCGGGGGAGGGGGGTTGCAGACCCGCTCGCCCGCGAACCTGGGGCGAGGACCATGGCTTCCACGAGCGAATTGATCTTGCAGGACGCTGGACTCGACGCTCTTGCGTCGCAGACTTCGTCACCAGTGGCTACATCACCGGCCGCGCAGTCGCCTGCAGTCTCTCCACGGGATCAACTTGCACATCATCATAATCGCGACGAACATCACCAGCAACATCATCACCAGCAGCACGGCAAGTCTGATCCGAGCTGGGTATGGTCATGTCTCTTTTCGAAAGACCTCTCCAAGAAAGCAAACCCGTGCTTCGTGCCTATCGCAGACGTCATCATCTTTGAGGAGGCCAGTGATCATGACTTACATGACGTGAGCAACGGAGCGGGAAAGCGAAAGGCGAAAAAGAAGAGGAACCAAAGCCGAAAATCGCTCCGATTACCCACTCGATGGGTTTACACCAACGACAAAGGCAAATTGAGCTATCGAACTGGCAAGGCTATATCCTGGAACCGGATTCGAGATGCCTTTCTCGCGCTTAACGAAGACGAAAATTCTATTTGCAGGGTGACCATGGTCAATGGGAGCTCACACACACTCGATCGGGCAACTTTCCAGGCTCTCTTGGCCGGCGCAAAGCGCGATGGCGGCTTAAGTGCCGTGCGTACCATGCAAGCCTGCGTATCTCTGTCAAAGGGACGCGAGCAGCTGTGCTGCCGTGCGTCTTACTCAAGACAGCACGGTTGTCGAGCCAAGGTTCTCGGAGGGGTTCCAGAGAATACACTCGACTTTGAGACGGCGCTTGCCGGAATGTGCTCAGAATTTGTCGCCGCACTCGAGGTCAGCGCGAGTACGCCCATTGAGGCTTTGAGTCTCGATTTTGCGGCCGATCGCGATGGCGTGCTTCGTGTTGTGCAGGTGTCAGAGGTAATACGGGTCCTCGACAAACGCGATGACCCTCGTGAGGAGGATACGCACCGCCCTAACAAACGAGCTCTGACAAAGCCCGCACGCCGACGCGGGCCCAGTGGACGCTCAGATACAGCAAAGCTACACACCAGCTCGTCACCGAGTTTGCCATCTCTCTCTTGCCGGCGCGACGCTCGGTCTTCATCATCTTCAAACGCGAAATCTGCATCAGGACCAACAACATCCAGCCTTGCTCTGCGCTGCAGCGGGGACTTTTGTGGCCTGCGCGTGAACCAATCGAACGGTCTGGATGTTATTGAGATTGATACGTGGAAATCCAAGGAGAAAGTTCCCCATAATGCATCTCTCTGGAGCGCCGAGCTTGACCGTGTGCGAGCAGCGAGTGCCTCTCGAAAGCATCGAAGACCCGAAGACTCACGCATGCCCAGTTCTTCATCAATGCACAAAGTTGGCCAACGTGACATTCTTCTTGCACGGCACGCAATGCATTTTATCACCGGAGCCGTTCGCATCACTGATGCTGCCCTGCGAGATGAGGAAGAGTTTGGTCGTGCTTGGCGACAGCTCGACGAGAAACTCCAATATGACCTTGGAGTAAAGCATCCGGACCAATTTTATCAGGATGCTCAAGTGTGCGAATCTTGTGAGCAAGTTTACAAGAGACTTGAGACGATCCGGGCTCGCAACTACAACCGTGCTCCTGTCCAGCGGCCGCAATCGGAGAGAGAGGGCGCTGTCCGCTCTGACTCCACCGTCAAAGCCTCGTCGTCGCCCTCACTTTCGAGTTCCTCGAAACGACATGAAGTGACAAGTGCACCTGGACGGAGCGAAAGCGTCAGTGAGCGCAGCACCAGAAAAGAGAAAGGGCTCAAGCAGAAGTCATCTGCTCTGTCTCGCCGTTCGCGCAAGGAGGACGGCTCTGTGGCAGACCAGTCTAGTCACGGGTCTAAGGCGTTGACCGTGCCAAAAAAGGCAAAGTCTGAGCAACATGCAGACGGCACTGAATCGCAGAGCAAGCACAGCAAGCCAAGTCTTGCAGAAACTGCCTTTCTTATGCGCCACGCTGATCAGCTTCGATCCGAGCAACAAGCCAAGGTGCTTCAGCAAGAGCGGCAAGAGTCAATTCAGGAGATTGAACGCTTGCGTCGCGATCAGCAGAGCAATGTGGCCCAAATCAAGGCTCTGCGAGAAGCTCTAACAAAAGCCAGCCATGAAGCTGCTTCGCAGACGGCAGTAGCCGAGGAGCTCGGTGACTCGCTCCGAGCGACGCAAGAAACCTTGAACACCTCGCAACGCGGCTTTACACGCGTCATGCAGGAGAAGGATGAAGAAATCAAGCGACTTGCACTGGAAATGGAGCGTGTGCGTCATGCCGCTTTGGCCGCACAGTCGCAGGGCGAAACCTCAGAATCGTTGTCGGCTCAGCTGCTCGATGCGGCGCAAGCAGAGCATCGTCTTTCACAAAAGGTCGGCGAGCTTTCGCAGCAAGTCAAAGATCTTGAAGCGGAAAACGAAGCCTTGACAACTGCCAGCGCAAAGACGAAAAAGGAGATACTTCGCGAGGTGCAAGGACGCACCCAAGACGAGGTAGCAAAGCTCACGGCCGAAGTGGAAAGACTCAGTACAGCAAATGACGAACAGACCGCAGAGTCAAGTGAGCTTCGTCATCTCCTCGAGACGCAGCGCGAAAAAGAAGCAGAGTTACGTCGCCAGGTCAATCAGCTCGGAGGCGAGAAACAGCGCTTGCAGGGTCATCTCGACAAGGCCAAACAAAGCCTAAAATCCATCACGAGCTTAGGGAACTCGGAAGATGCCGCAATGGCTGCTGTGCGCGCAACGGCGGAAGCAAAAGTGCAGCAAGTGAAGAACGAGCTCGACTTTGTGCGCAAGCAAGCCGAGACCGAGTCTGGCTTTGCAGAGGAGCTGCGAGGCCAGTTGACCGAACTGAAACGCCAGCAAGCCGAGGTCGTGTCGAAACTCAAGCAGGAGTCTTCCGAGCTCGCCACACGGCTCAAGGCAGAGCTGGCGGAACGTGAAAACCAATTTGCGCGCGAACTTCAAATTCCGCGGTCGCAAATAAGCCTTCTGGAAGACAAGGTCTCTACGCTACAGACGAGTTTGCAAAAGATGGGGAACGAAATGGCTGCGACGAATCGTAAACTTCAAGTCAGCGAAATGGACCTGCGTCGAGCTCGAGACGAGGCGCTACGAAGCGAAGAGCAAAAGCTTGCGCTCGAGCGCAACCTTGCGGAGCTCCAGGCAACGCTTGCAACCCAGTCCGCACATCAGGACGACAAAACGTATGAGGACGGTTCTGGTGGAGACATCGACTCCGGGTCTGGCTTTAACGCCGACTCCGAGGAAGGCGGCACGCACACCGCCACGTCTGACCAATCTGCGCAGCTTGTTCGTGTACAGAACGAGGTCGAGTATCTACGCAAACAGGTGGGCGTGGAGGAATGTGCCAAGAGAGAGCTCTCAAAGGCTGTTGAGACAACGCGCGCGCAGCTGCGCAAGACGATTGAGGACTGGAAAGCCGATGTGGCCGCAATTCAGGCCCAGCATCGCCACATCTTGGAGCAAGCCGAGAGCGAGGCCGTTGCTCTGCGCGAGGCCAAACTCGATGCGACGAGCGAAATCAAGCGTCTACAAAGCCAGCTCTTAGAGGCGCGAGAGGGCTTTTCTCGCGCCAAAGAGCAGCTGCAGACCGATCAACGCGCTCTCGAGGCGAGCGCCTCGGCCGTCTCACAGCTAAAGGAGGATCTTGATGAAGCGCAGAGCCGATTAGCTGCAGCGCAAGAGCGCGCCGAGCGAGCCGAAAGTCAACATAAGGAAGAAGTCCACAATCTTCGCGAAGAGCTTGAAGCTGTTCGTGAAAAACGTCAAGAGGTGGTTGCTGACCTCAAGAGCAAGCTTACAAACGCGCACCGCCAAGTCAGCGCCTCCCACGCCGCGATGCTGGAGCTTCGCGAGTCCTCGACGCAGGAAATGGAGGTTCTCTCGCGACAGGGCGCTATACGTCTCATTGTGGCGGCGTTCCAGGGCCGAGCGCGGCTCCAGGCTTGCTCTGCTTTTTACCGCATGCGTACAGCTACTGTCGCGGCATCGGAACGCCAGGCCGCCGCGGAATTCGCAAACTCGCTTCGCAAACAACACGAAGAGACCTTGCGCGCTGAGCTGGCATCTCTTCGGTCGCAGATGACCCGGGACGCCCAAAAGGAACTGCGGCGAGAACTCGAAAAGTCCCAACGCGAACACGAGTCCGCGGTGCGCGCAATAGAGAAGTCTTGTGACGAAAAGCGGCAGCGCGAGCTCGATGAAGCCAGAACGTTTCATCACGAGGCCCTCGCGGTGCAACTTGCAGAACAGCAGGCGATTCGTGAGGCAGAAGAGAAGAGACAGCGGGAAGAGGCCCGGCGCGCGGTTGCTACGCTCGAAGCCACGCACAAGGCCGCCTTCCAGAGCATGGTGACTCGCGCTGCGCAAGAGCGAGATGAGGAGGTGCGTACGGCTCGCGAGGCACTACAAAAGCAACTTCGAGAGTCTCTCGAAGAGGCTCGGAAGCAGCACAATGCTCAGCTTGCGGAGGCTACCGAGAGGCACGACCAGGCACTTGCGGCGATGCGGGAGAAGCTGACACGAGACAAGGACCAGGCCGTGGCATCTATGATGAACTCAGCTGAAACGGACTGCAAGTGCGCGCTCGAAGCGCTTGAGTGCGAAATGCAATCGCGTATTGACGCAATTCGACAAGAGCTTGAAGACGGGCATGCTGCGGCACTCAAAAACTCTCAAGAAGAGTCCGCACGAGAAGCAGATGCCAAGTTAGCGTTTGCCTTGCAGGAACGCGCCGAAAAGGCGGCTCAAGATCTAGCAGAGCTTCGCAAGGAACTCGAGAGCGTCGCTCACGAGGAGCATGCTCGACTGTCTCGCAAACACGAGGATCGTGTAGAGCAGCTGACCGCAGAGCACCGTGCGCATATTCGTACCTTAAAGGAGAAGCATGAAGCTGATTTGGCGGCGCAATTGGACGCAAGCATGTCGAAGCTCGAGGAGGCCGTTCGTCGCACCCGCGAGGAAGAGCGTGCCGAGCGGACCCAGGCTCTCACCCAGTCGACAGAGAAGTGGCAGCGCATTGTCCAAGAGTGCACTGAAGACGGCCTTCGCGAGCAGGAACGACTTGTCGCCGAGGCTGCCAAGGCGAAGGCTGCCGCCGTGGAGAAAGTCAAGCTCGAGGCGAGAGCAGATATTGCGGCCCGTGACACGGCCTCGACGAAATCAAGAGCAGCTTTTGAAGAGAAGCTCTTGCAAAAGTCGCAAGCACAACTGGATGAGCTGCGGGACAAATTGATGGCAGAGCATGCAAAGCAACTGCAAGCAGCCACGGAGGCCGCGGGAAAGCGCGAAGAGGCCGCTTTGCTGCGGGCCCAGGCCGAAAAGGAGCGGGCGCTTCGGGTTCAGCGCAACAAGGCCACGGAGCAGCTCGAGCGTGTCAAGCAAGAAGCCGAGACAGCCAAGGAAAGCGCCTTGGCAACGTGCGCGCGCGAGGCTGCCTCCCAAATGGCCAGTGCTCTCAATCGAGAGCGGGAACAGGCTTCCGAAAAACTTAAATCTTTGCGAGAAAGCATGGAACGCGAGCGCAAGGAGTCTGAGGCGGCCATCCTTGAAGAGTGCGATCGTGTAACCGATCGAAAGCTCGAAGAGGCGCAGCTGCAACTTCAGGAGGCTGTTCTGAAATGCCGCAAGCAATGCGAGGACCAATTTGGAAAAGAACTCGAGCAGATGCGACGAGAACGCACGCAGCTCATGGATGATGCAGATCATGGGATGCAAGCAGCTCATGCGGAACGCGATCGGCTGCGCGCGAGTCTCGAAAAGGCAAACGCCGCACTTGAGGAGGCGGAGGATCTCGCTTTCGACCTGCAAGGACGGGTGGAGCGACTCGAGCAAGCCGGGCGATTCTTTGCTCTCAAACAAAAGCTTGAACATGGGCGTACTGTGGCTGGCTTTTGCAGACTCAAACAGCGTCTTGAGGCCAGCACTGCAGAGCATATCGCCGAGGCAGAGAAACGCGTCAACAATCAAGTGGAGCGTCACGAGGCACAAACGCAGCGTGCCGAAGAGGCCACACGCACGCTCGAAAAGTCGCGCCGACGCATGCATGACATTCTCGTCAACCACAAGCGTGAAGACCTTTTGCAGCATAAGGTAGAGACCGGGGTGATCCAGGACGACCTCAAGAAGCTACGGCACTCGCAAGAGGCACTTGAAAAGCAGCGCGAGCAGCTGCAACGCGACGTCGGGTACTTGGAGGGACAAATTCGTGGCGTTGAACAGCAGCTCGAGCAACTTTCCAAGGTATCGGCCGTACAAGATGGTCAGATCAACGTGACGCACGCAAAGCGCAAGCGTCGCCTTGATCAAGAGTTTGAGCACCTGCTCGATCGTGTGGCACACCAGCGCAAACAGATTGATGCGGTGAATGAACGTATTGCTGCCGTGCAAGAAGATGCGGAGCTCAAGGAGGAGGATCTTCGGGAGATGGAAGCGAGACTCGTTGCCATTCTCGTTGAGCAGCAAAAGCTTTTGCTTGCTGAGCTCGCAAGTGTAGAAAAAAGAAGCAATCAGCAAACGATAGACAGACAGAGACAGCTTGCTCGAGTAAAATAGGGTTCATAGCTTTCGCTGTTCATATTCATTTGGTAGTTGACTCTGAATCGGGGACATTTATATCTCCCATCACAGCAGTTTTCATAAAAAGAGTCTTGCAAAAGGGGCAAACCTCATCTTGCGCCTGGAACATGGAGAATACTTTGCGAAAGCCTTTGCCACAAACGTCGCAAAGAAAGGCCATTTGATCGCGGATCTCGCATGGATGCTTCATTGTCTCATCGTGGCAATTTGCGCAATGAAACCAGCGCTTGCAGCACGGCGCTCGAAATTTAAGAACTGCATTCCGCACGTGTTTGCATCCCTGCTTTTCACGCGGCGATTCTTCATTCCGCCCCAATAGTAGCTCCGCAGCCTCCATGCGGCTTGCTTACTCAATCTGCGCTCTGAAAGCCATCGATCAGCGACCGACCTGTGGCACAATGAGCGCCAAGATCCGTTGAAAAGCAGTGCCGCGGCGGGGATACACGCACACCTTACGCAGGCCCGCTACTTCTCTGTCCTAGGCTTATTCACGAAGACGAAGAAAAGCAAATGAGGAAAAGAAGAGAAGTTGCAGCACCCTTGTCAATATTTTGCTGAGAATCGGAGTGGCGTTAATTATCATGAAATAAGTAGTTGTTTGTGTGCAATCATTGACTCGGAATCAAGTTCAAAGTCGTATGCTAGGCCCCCCCTATGCTTAGCTTACTGCTAGGCATTACACTACAGTCAACTAGAGACAACTCCTACTAGTACTACAAAGGTCGACTCTTTCTTCAAAAGATCCAAACAACAAACGTCCGCCTTCACTCACTGTGAATCATGAACACGGTCGCGAGCGTCGTGGCTGTGCCGCAAGGACCGCAAGCCGGGTACGGCGCGGCTGCTGGCGTCGATGCTGCGCTCGGATGCGAGCTGTGCCTGCAACTCGATTTCGCAGACGTGCGCGGGTCTGACTTGCTGAGCAAAAGCGATCCGTTTGCCGAGGTCCTGCTCCTGGACGCGCTGACAAAGAAATGGGTCTCTCTTGGGAAAACGGAGCCGCTCTTCAATGTGCACAAGGGCAGCTGGGCCGCGCAAATAGACGTTTTCTTCAAATTTGAGGAGCGGCAAGAGCTCCTCGTTCGCGTGTACGACCACGACAAGCACACAAACCATGACTTTTTGGGCGAAGGCCGTGCGCTGCTTGGCTCAATCATGAGCGCGCCGGGACAGCAGACCCAGGTGCGTCTAGCGAAGGCAGGCGATAGCAGCAGTGGACACCGAGGCACAGTAACGGTTCGCGCGGAGAAAAAGTTAGGCGACACTGGCTTCCTGGAATTGCAACTTCACGCCAAGAAGCTTGATGCCAAAGACTGGGGCGGCTTCGGCAAATCCGATCCCTACTACATAATCCAGCGCAAAAGTGCTGGCGGTGAATGGACCCCTGTCTTTAAGTCAGAGTACATCAAGAACGAGTCGAATCCGACATGGAAGCCCCAGCGCCTCGACCTTGGCAAGATCTGTCGTGGAAATCTTGACGAAGAGCTTCTCATTTCCGTCTATGACTACGACGACGGGACAAAGCACGACCTGATTGGCCATTCTGCGGTGAGTGTCAATCTTTTGCTACAAGCGGCCTCAAATGGGACGATGATCGATGTGAAACATCCGCCCACGAAACGCAAGTATCAAAAGAGCTCTTATAAGAATTCAGGGCTCCTTGGCGTCCGTGCTGCCGCACTTCGACCTAGCCCGGTCACCGAAATGCTCAACTATCTCGCAGGTGGGCTTGAAATTGGGCTCTGTGTGGCTGTGGATTTCACTGCGTCCAATGGTAACCCGCATAGCCCTTCGTCTTTGCATTTTTGCGGCGGCGGCGTTAACCAATACCAGGCGGCCATCCGAGCCATGACCGAGATCTTGGTCGCCTACGATTCTGACCACATGATACCTGCGCTTGGATTTGGTGGCAATCTGCAGGGTACCGTGAGCCACTGTTTTCCATTGTCTGGTAACTACGAGAATCCAGAAGTCTATGGTGGAAGTGGCGTGGAGAAGGCATATGTACATGCGCTGAGCACCGTACAGTTGAGCGGCCCTACCTTCTTTGCGCCCTTGCTAAATTTTATGAACGAGCGCATCTACGATCCAGAACTTTCGCAGCAGTCGCAAAACTACACCATTCTGCTTATTCTAACAGACGGCGCAATCATGGATATGCAAGAGACGATTGATGCCCTCGTCAAGGGTGCTGATCTTCCGCTGTCAGTGGTTATTGTCGGTGTTGGCGCAGCGGATTTCTCTAGCATGGAGCGGCTCGACGCTGACGATAAGGCCTTGGTCGATCGAAAAGGCCGCAAAGCTTCACGAGATCTCGTTCAATTTGTACCCTTTTCTGAGTGCAGAAACTCGGGGGTGCTTTTGGCGAAGCGTACCCTCGCGGAGGTTCCTGGTCAAATTGTTGAGTTCTTTTCTCGCCGTGGGATTCGGCCAAACCCTCCGAGGCAGGCAGCTTCTGCTCCCTCTCAAAGCGTGCAACCAGGTGCCCCACCTCCGCCCCCTTCATACCAGCAATCGCAACCGCAGACTCAAGCTGATCTAGCTGCAAGAGGCAGACAGGTTCTCACGCAAGCGTATCATCTTTAGCTAAGGCCTAGGTTAGTCCTTTGTTCATAATGATTCTTTCCATTTCTTTTGAATTCAATGGGACAGGCCGTACGGTCCAACGTGAGCTTCTTACGAGATCTATCCTCGAAGAGGATCGTCAAGCTGCCGAACAGAAACTTCAATTCCGTGGAACCAGAATGCAAATCGTTTACGAATCACGCAAGAGTTGCATAACCAAGAGGTAAGAGGTAAATCATCGTCATCAATTTTAGTTTCATTGTCACCACAACACACTTAGCGGTCGGTAGCTTGGCCCTGAGGCCTTACCGGGAATGGAAGGGGTCTGGCGGCCTGCACACAAGAGAGACCTGAATAAGAAGCCCGCCAGAATTAGTCTGACCTGAAGACCCAACTTGGCCAACTTTAAGACCGGGCTTTCCTTTTCTATGCTCCTTGCGAGAGGCGTGCTTCGTTGATCTTGGCGGTAGACGCGTCACTGGGACGAGGAAAGCTCTCTTCCGCTTCGTCCCTTGAGTCCTCGTTTTCGTCCTCATTTTCATCCTCGACAATACGCATGGAATGCAAGCTACCAAGACACATATCGACGAGGCTGCCGCTGGAAACATCGGATGCGCGTCGACGGATGTGAAGAACCTCTTCCGCAGTAGATTGGATGCGAGAGGATGCTGTACTCGTAGGCTCCGTTGCGTCGTTGCTTGGCATATAGGCTGGATGGGCCGTGGTGGCTGCCCCAAACTCTTCCTCATCGGTCGCGTGTTCCGCTTTTTCCTCGGTGAGCGGCAACACGAAGTCCTGCTTTGATTCAGCCGCAGTAAACGACATCGTTGGAGAGAAGGACATTGCGCGACCCGGGTCCAGCAACATCGGTCGACCGTTTTGGCGGAAGGATGCTTCACTAATTCCGCGCTCGAAGATACCAAAATTCGACTCCATGAAATTTGTTTCGGTAGACTCCTGCTGGACCACGGCAAGATTCGTCTCCACGTCGCGATTTGTCAGTCCGAATGGCTCGAAGAACAAAGGTAGGTATTCCTTGCACTCGGGTGTAATGTATTCGTGGTTCTTTTCCAAGTTCAGGACCTCCCAGAATTCGCGAGCTTGCACCTTCTCCAGGCGACGCCATACCCTGATGAGATCAGCTCGACTCGCGTGGCGAAAAGTATTTTGTATGCATGTGAAGAATTCCATGCCGTTGTTGTTCGCATAAAAGGTGGCAAGCTTGATTTGGGCCGCACGAATACCCCATGTGACAGCTTGCAGGTTCTTTTCGCGTGGTGCTTCGTGCATGGTGAGTAGCACGAGCAAAATCTCTTCGTGACTTTCGCGTCTCTGTAGAAAGGCAGTCTCACAGATACTGGCCAGCTCGTGGGCAATGTTTTCGGACACGCTCATCACGCCGGCCTGCACGGCGATGTTGCTGTAGAAGGCAAAGTGCCCGGCGACAGCAATAATCTTTTTCTCCATGGCAATGATAATGTCCCGCGATTCTTCCACGACATAATTCCCTCGAATTTGGATCAGGTCGTCGACCTGGTGAAATTCAAGGCCTTCGGTGAGGGCTTTGCGCTTGCGCTGCTGCACGAGATTCAGCAGCTCACTGTCGTTCGACAAGACTGAGTTACAAAGCAACGTGTACTGGTGTAGAATATTGCGCGCCGTCTGTCCGTCGCGCTTGTTGATTGACACCCTCACAAAGGTGTTAAAGTAGCGAATGCAGTACTCCATGGCGTGATAATCGTGCCGTTGCGCTGCGGCCTCCGCGATTTGGCGGGTGTTGACCGCAATAACATACGAGACGTCCTTCATGGAGTCAAAAGATTCTGTAAACATGTTCTGGAACTGCCGTAAAACCTTCCACTCGAGCCAGCAACGGCGGTGCGCAAGGTCCTGCGCTCCTCGGTCGCTAAGAGAGAAAAAGTCTGGTTTTCCTCGCATATTTTCGGTGATTTGAAACCAACGTCTATCCCACAAATCCTTGCGGTTGCTGTAGCCAATGAGGAAATGACAGAGCACCTCGATGCAGGCGTAAACCAACTGGATCCGTTTGTGCTGGATGGCGTTCAGTGCGAATTGCGAGATGTTTTCAACCGCCCAGATGGCCATCTTGCGATCGCGCTCGATTTCGCCGTCCGTCTTGCGCTGCACCGCCTCTGCGTTCTCTACATATGTGCATGCCTTGAGGCCTGCCTCTGCAACCTTGCGCACGAGTCGCAAAGGATTGAGCAAGCGAGACAGATACATAAAGTACGGGATGAGAAGAAGCACAGACGCCAGGGTGAATATCGAAGCAATCATGATCTCTCCTCGTGGGACATAAACCTCACTGGTTGAATTGGTGAGCACGACCATGAAGCTCAATGTTAAAGTGTATAGCGTCATTCCGCCGACAATAAATTTGTCCGAGACAAAGAGCTGGATTGCATTCGAGGAAACCTCTCGAGCCCCCACCTGAATGAGAATGGTCGTCACCTGGACAACAATACTGAATATGACACAGTTTATTTTGGTGAGGTCGCTCACCGCTGCGCGAGCCTGCTCGGGACCCATGTCGAAAAAGCTGGACTTTAGAGTATTAGTGTCCACAGCATCAAGCACGATGTTCTCCGAGATTTCCGCTTCAGACATCCCGATGCTCTGAAATCTTCTCCATGCAGGGCCAAGCAATTGATTGAGCTTGAAGCCACCAAAGAAAAGTAATACTGTGAACGCGTCGAACACCAAAAAGAAGAGAAGCACAACCTTGAAGAGCGATGCGGACCGAAGCCTGGAGGAGGTGCTTCTCCTAAATATTTGAATGCTTCCCTTGCGCTGCACAGATTCTTCTCGAGTGGACTGCTCCCGACTGATGTCGATCTTGGAGATACGGAATTGTTGCCACTTGCGCTGTTCTCGCGCCGCGTCATAAGTTTTCTCATTGTGTGCGTCAATGCTCGGAGTCACGCGACGGCGATTTTTGCCAATCTGTGACAGCCTCGGTGCCTCTCTTGCTTTGCTGTTACCCTTCTTTTCGAGAAAGGATCGTCGCTTTTGCGTTGTTTCTCGGGCAATTTCTGCGAATTCCTGGCGCATGTGAAGATGTGTTTGGCGGACATCAAGCTCGCCCGATGCCGTGCTTGATGCGCTGCGAAACCTTGGCATTTTAAATGGGTGAGTAGCCGAGACACCTAGCTCGCAGGTCTTACTGATGAGCCAGACAAGTGCTCGGAAATAACTGTCTACTCGCGCCTCCAATGTACCGCGTATGACGAGTAAGCACTATGCGAGCGAGTTGTTGGCGAGTTGGTCCCCGCCTCAGCCTCACAGCCGACGCGGGTTTCGTCCGATCGCTCGCCTCGCTGCTGCCAGAGCAGCCAGGCTCCAGCAGCCAAGCCGATGATAATCGTTTGCTACGGATGCCGCGTAGGTAAGCAGGCACTTGGTCTCTTTTATCCTAATTTCGTTTCCATTACAACAACCACATCAAAATCTCTTTACACAAATAGCACTCAGGCTTTTGCTCGTTGGCATTAGGCGGGAAGAAAGCTAGGTGTTGGCACCATCGTAGACTTAGGCTTTAGGAACGTACTACCACTCTTTCAGGAGCCAATCTGGCAAAATCTGACGACTCTGTCCTCGTGCCCTCCACTTTTGAGAACTATCCGTTACGAGCGAATCAAATTGCCAGGAACTTTTCCATTCGAATACCGAGAACTTCTAGAACCTTTGGAGCACTTCCTCTAAGAAAGAAGGGATCAGGAGATCGAGGGATCCCGATCTCTGATGGCGTCGCTCGCGAGGAGTGTAGAGAGCGAAGGAGCGAGGGGCCGCAGACGATCCGTCGACCACCAGGGGCCCGCGGGCAGAGGGCCGCAAGCCCGCTCCGCTGCGCTTCTTGCGCAGACCTTGCGCGTCTACGCACAGATTGAGCAAGAGGGGCGGGCCGCCGATCCGATGACATCGTTGACGTGGGGCTGGCTCAAAGCCAAACCGTCTGCCGTGAGCTTTGCTTGCACAACACCTTCAAGGAACGCGAGGGGTTGCTGGCGAAAAATAGAGTTGTCTTCGTGGGAAAAGACTACTGGGCCTCATGGGAGAGAGTTTTGTGCCAGTCAAAATGGCGTTTACCGAAAGAGACGACCTCCACGCCGAGCGACGTCTGCCTCTACTAGCACCACTACGACTACCTGCATGCTCTGGGTCACGGTCATCTTGGCGTTGCTGTTTGGCTTGACAAAGCTTGGAAACGCAAGAAAAGTTATTCAATTACGGCATCCCCTGCCAGAAACCGTGTGGTACGAAGGAAGACACGGTCTCGTCGAGTGGTCTTTTGCAGGTTGGGGCGTACCCTTGAGTGCGAACCTTACGTGGACAATTGACCTTGTGCGAGCCACAGCAGACCAAAGCACGCCGGCTATCAAAGTGGGAGAGCACCTTGAAAGTACAGGGACGTTACGTTTTCGCGTACCCGTGGGTGTGGCAGGGCCTTTTGAGCAGCGCTTCCGGCTTCGCTTTAGCTCGCAACGTGGTGCTTTTGACGTACCCGATTCTTCCTTTTCGATTCGTCCAAAGACTCTTTTGCTGCTCGAGCCCGCGGCGCCAGATCCATGGATGGTACAAGAAGGGCTAGAGAGAAGATACTCGCTTGATGATCCTCTACGCTTGTCGTGGCGAGCTGAGCCAAGCGACCATGACTGCATTGTCGATGTATTTTTGCAGAGCCCATATTTAGGCATCAAAAAAGTAGTTCTCGTGTCTAAAGCTAGCTGCACGACATCGCAACACGCCGTCGAGATACCTCCTGGTACGCCCCCAGGGCCAGGATATCGTGTGGTGCTTGTCGCACGCGATGGACGGACGGTGGAAAGCGCACATTTTACTCTAACGGGCCAACATCTTCATTTTCTGGAGCCTGTCAGCTCAGACGGACCTTTCACCAATGAAGACACGGTACATGTGAGATGGATCGCGCATGCGTCGCTGAAAAAGGTGCACCGGGTAGTGGACCTCGTGCTCATCAGCAAAGGGCTGAAACGTGAAATGACGCTGCTCTCTGTGGATGCGGACCGTGAACGTGCCTCTGTGGCGCTTGCCTCGGTTGCCCCAAACTTGCAAAGTGGTTACTATCGCTTGCAAGCCCGCGGAGTCAAGTCACGAGCTATCCTGGGGACCTCGGGAGACTTTTACATTGCTGGGTTCGAAACTTTTTTGCTTTCCCCTGTGCTCGCAGATATCCAAGAGCCTACGGGTGCTTTGGAGGCTCTTCCAACCTATTCAGATGTACTTCCAATCCGGTGGCATTTTAATAATCCCGGCAAACGCGTTGGTAGCGTAGATGTGATCCTCCGGGCCGTTCAGAACCCTTCGTTGGTCTTTCCAATCGCGCACGACCTCAGTCTTTCAAGGCGTCGGCATCAAATGGTGTCACTGGACTGGACGCTTCCCGTCGCTGATCTCCGAAAAGCACAGCTTCTCGAGACCGCTGTTCGCCTGGACGTCTTCCCACACGTTCCCGTGACTTCTAACGCAGGTGGCGGCTTCGCCGTCCCAGGAGCACTGACAGCGTCGCGCGCCGTCACGGGCCCATTTGTGCTGGCCGACGCTTCCGATACCTCGTCTCCCTTTGCGGAGCGTGCCACAGAGTTTCGACACGATGCTCTACTGTTCTCCTCGCACGAAGGCGTAGGCCAGCATTGGACGCTTGGCACCACAACAAAGGTGCCGCAAGCTGTGAGAATGGATCCGCGCACGCGAGGTGCCGCGCGCGAGCTCCGTCTTGTCGTACCAAATGCAGAACACATTGTGAAAGCAACACGGTCGCTGGATGCAGGCATTGGGGAAGCCTTCTCGGTTCCCACCGACCTCGCGGGTGGAACTATGATTTTTATCAAGGCGGTGGACGCACAACGGCCGGATCGCGTTCTTGGTGCAACTGGGCCCTTTTGGCTGGACGGTCTCTATGCACAAATATTTATGCCGGGATCGGGCGATCTTGGGGTCCGTCCCGGAGAAAAGGTTTCTTTTGCATGGCGCTTGCCCTCGTCTGAACGCGCGAACGCGGAGGTGGCCTTGTGGGTGCGTGGAAACGAGCAGCGAATGAATGTCAAGATCCCACGAGCGCAGCGCAATGGCGATATTTGGCGATCTACGTGGACTGTCCCATGCCAGATGCCACGCGGCAAATACACGGTGGTGCAAAGACTCTCAAGCGCCATGACTAATTCGCCAAAGCCAGCTGGGCGAGACGCCTACTCACCTCCCCTTTTGCATTTCAATGTAGTCAGTTTGGAAGCCGGGGTGACGGCACCATTGCATAGAGATACGTGGCGTCCGGGTATGCGTGCTCGGATTGCCTGGGTCGTGGACATTAACGAAAATGCATGCCTTTGGCCCGCTGGAAAGCCCGTGGACATTGTTGTGCAAGTGCTAGCAGGCCGCCATGAGATGGTCTTGGCTCAAAAGGTGCCCAACAGCGGCGAGATTTTTGTACATCTTCCTCGGGATCTTGCCGAGGACCATGCAGCGCATGTCTTAATCAAGCCGCATGATGCGTCTGCTGCTGGTTATATGACCCTGAAAAGTGAACCCTTTCGCATCGCGCGCGTGCCTCTGGGGACCTATTTGCCATTGGACGAGCTCGGTGGGCAGGTCGGCGCTGAGCGTTCGCCCCACGTCATTTCTAGTGCGTCGCATTCCTATGTAGAGCCAAGAATGACATTATCTCAAGCGGCTTTGGCGCAGCGACTCGCAGTGGGTTTCGGGTTGCTTCTCTTTTGCATGGGTGTAGCTGCCATTGGGATATATTTTCGACACGAGGTGAGCTACATGGTGCGGGGCGGAGGTAGCGTCTCACTCGAGCCAGAGTCTTGGAGGCGCCGACATCAGCGAGATGACGATGTGCGTTCTGTTCAAGATCGGCACCCTACGGAGCGAGAGCGTCGCGACGAATGTCGTCAAAATGCATTTCGTGCACTCAGCGCGCCGAAGTCACAGACTGGGCGCACTCCTGGGGCTCGGCGTCGTGTGAATACTCATGTCAGTAAGGAATCCCAATGAGGAGGTCGCGCGAGCTTATCAAGGATGTGGGAAAGCGAACGTTGCTTTTCCTGTTTTTTTTTGTTTTTTGTGTGGCAAATCTTTTCTTTGAACTTTTTGAAACTGGTGAAAGAGGGAGCGAGGAGTACTTGTTGCATGCAACCCAAGTGGTTCCATTTGCTTCATTATGATTTTTAAAAAAGGGATAGAAAAGCAGACTTGCTTTTCTATGCGTCTGCATGTAATTTAGCGCATCATGAAGCTTGGCAAATCGAGTTAGGCCTTAGGCCCTATCCTTGGCGGCGTCCCCCCAAAAAAAAGATGAAAGAAAGACAATATCTGCGCAACCCATAATTGATTTTGCGTTGCGGCAGAGTAGTACGTATAGCGGTGCGCGAAGCCGCGCAATCCGCGCTCACCAGCGGACTTGAACTTTTTGACGAAAAACGCGCAGCGGGACGTATGTAGACGCGAAAAGAAGAAGAAGAAGAAGAAGAGGTCCGACGGACGAGCGAGCGAGCGTGCGAGCGAGCGAGCAAACGAACCAACGAGCCAGCGAGGCTCGATCGAAGCAGAACGCGCGAGGGAACCATGTCGCCGGGCTTGTCCACGAGCGTGGCGCCCGTGCCCTTCGAGGTTCGTGTGAGTGAGGAAGCCATCGAAGATCTGCGTCTCCGCTTGGCACGAAGAAAGAAACCCGCTGCGTCCATTGAAAGCCCTGGTACCTGGACAGACGGCACCGATGCGGACACTCTTGATGATCTCATGGCGTACTGGGCTTCGGACTTTGACTGGCGCGCTCATGAAGCCAAGCTCAATTCGTTTGACCACTTTATGCTGGATGGCATGCATTTTATCCATCAGCGTTCAGCATGCAAAGATGCAATTCCACTTCTTCTCGTGCATGGCTGGCCCGGAAGCGTGGTGGAGTTTCTGGACATAATTCCAATGCTAACAAAGGGTGACGGCAAAGGAAGAGCCTTTCACGTGGTGGCGCCGAGCCTTCCCGGTTTTGCCTGGAGCCGCGATCTTGCGCGGCACGGAGGCCAATGGGGGGCGCGCTCGACAGCTGCGCTTTTCAAGGACCTCATGGCCCACCTTGGATACCCCCAGTTTGTAGCACAAGCCGGTGATTGGGGCGCAGTGGTCGTTCACTGGCTTGCAGCTGACCACCCGCAAGCCTGCGTTGCCGTCCACCAAAATATGCCAACGGTTGGTACTCGTAGTAGCCGTGACGCCTTCACTGCGCATGGATTTGCACGCACGGCAACTGCTGCTGCCGTGAACTTGTTTCCTCGAGTGTTTCTCGACAAGACCGATCAGACGAAGATTGCGCGTCGCAAGGACTACCTCTTGCATGGGAGCGCTTACTTTTTGATGCACTGCACGAAACCGCATCAATTGGGGGTTGCGCTCCAGGACAGCCCTGTTGCCTTGGCGTCCTGGATCCTGGAGAAAATGCACGCTTGGACGGATTTTGCGCCCGAACGCGGCGTCTTTGACGGTCTATCCAAGGACCAAATTCTGTGTAACTTGTCAGTGTACTGGTTCACGCAGAGTATCGCATCGAGTTGCCGCTTTTACTTTGAGACGGTGCCGGTAATCCCTGGCGTCTCGCAGCGAACGGCGATCCCTTGGGAGTATTGCGAGACGCCACTCGGCTGCAGCACATTTCCCAAGGAGATTCTTGCTGAGACGCGTCCCGTGGTTGCCATGGCGTGGAACCTAAAGCAGTGGAAGACGCACGATTTTGGTGGCCACTTTGCGGCTTGGGAAGTTCCCGCTGTACTCGCTCAAGATGTGCGCGAATTCTTTTACGAGGTACTCGATTTTGAGACGTGCAAGCGCGAAGCAACAGAGCGTCGGGGCCTCACTTTTCGCGAGCCCTCCTCTTTTTCTTCTCCGACTTCTTCCTCGTCCTCCTCCTCCACGTTTGCAAATGTGGTTTCTGCTGGCGGAGCACTCGCAGCTGCGGCCGGAGTGGGCGCGCTTGTCGCCTCTCGTCTCTGAGGTTAGACTTCCTAATCATGACAGAAACATAATCACTTTATCGGCGAGATGGGTTGGAATGATGTTAATGCTAGTTTATACGCTGGTCAAGGCCAGCAGTGCATCGGACTTATTTCAACTGTGCAAGAGATGATGAGTGGTAGACGAACTGTTGAAGCATCATTGCAAAAGGAAGCGACCGTACTAGACTAAGTATTGATTCTGATCCAAAGAGGACGCGTGTGTTGCACGATCGAAAGATAGAGAAGAAAGTTTTGTGTGACGAGACCAAGTGCAAGCTCCTTACTTTGCTTTGATTTGTAGCTTTTGTTCAAGATAGAGGGTGTCCAGAATTCACTCGACGTGAAGCGCCTGTTGTGGGAAAAGGCGCATGTGATCGTCACCGAGAAAAATGCGAACGGTCTTGTAGAGGCGAACAAAGACAGACTCTTGAACGAAAGGGACACCGTGGCGTTTGCAAATGTCCTTGACCAACGGGTGCGCCTTTTGGTACGAGAGCATGGAGAGATCAGGCCAGAGATGATGCTCGATCTGATAGGAAAGGAATCCGTGAAAGGTGTCAATGACATCGTTTCCAACTTGGAAATCAACGGAGCCAATGACCTGGCGCAAGAAGAACTCATCGCTGAGCGGCTCGCAGTGCGTCTCAAATCTGTACATGTCGTGGCCTGCATGGTTGGGGACAATCGCGAGGAAGCTGTGCATGTTCGTGAGAAGTTCCGCGAGCACAAGATTGATAATAGCGTTCTTGTACGCAGCGGCACCGATTAAAAGGTAGACAGGCAATGGCGTGACGACAAAGCGCAGGAGAAAGAAGGGGAGGAGGACATTGAAGAAGAAGCTGGACGTAGACCACCAGCTCGGGCCCGAGCCATCAAAGATGGAAAAGACGGTCATCATGCGCGATTCTACGGCCTCCTTTTGCAGGCGCGCCTTGGTGACCTCATCGTTCTTGAGCGTCGCTTCCCGCAAGCGACGGCTGTGCAAGAGCGCCGAGTACGTGTTGGAGCTGTAGTAGGTAAATTTCCACGTGGCGCCGAAAAAGAGAACCACGAGATACTTGAGGGGTCTTGGAATGTCCACTTCCTGCAAGTAGCGTGTGTTGAGCTCGACCACATCGGGATCGGCGTTTTCGTTGAGGCTGTAATGGTGCAGGCGGCCATGCTCCAAGTTCCAAGCCTCCGGATAGATCCAGTCCGCCCAGTCGATAATGCGGCGTACAAGGCTGCCGACGGCGAAGACGAGTTGGTTGTAGCCAAAGCGTTTGCCTGCATCGGTGTCTCTGTAGCCATTGTGGCAAACGTGATGCGCGAGCATGGCCCAGCGCATAAAAAGACCAGTGGAGAGGCAGATGATGGTGAATGGATTCGGCGTCATCCACATGGTGAGGAGGCCGGCTAGTGAGAGCCCCGTCTGCCATCGCACGAGCTTGTAAAGGTGCTCATCGTCAGCGGCGCCTTGGTTCTCGCGCAGGGTTTTTCCAAGTTCGCGGATTTCTGCGCCGAAGGCCTTGAGATCAAGGTCCCGAATCCACGCGTCTTCGGACGCCAGAGCAGCTGCAGACGTTTCCTGCGAGGAGACCGCGACTGGGTCCGCCTTGCACATGATTGCAGAAGCGAGCGAGGATATCGGGCTGATGTCTGGCCGGCTTGGGCTGTGGCGTACTGACTGACTCGAGTCCGTCCTTGCTTGGCGGTCCGGCCTCGCGGTTTTCTTGCCGCTACCTTTCCCCACTTTGTTTGGCGTTCCGGTTTTGCTTTGCTTTGCTGTCGCGCGCAAGTTCAGGCCACCGCCGACCTGTCAAGCGTCGTGCTGCCTACACTACTACTTCACTTCCTTCCGGCGGCGCTGCGCAAGTCCGGCCTGGCAGGTCAGCCTTGCGGGTACTGGTATAGGCCGTGTACGCGGGCGGGTACTTTGAAAGGATGTCTGGCAGTTTGGCTGTCTGACTGTCTGTCCGGCTAGCTGGTCGGGTCGGTTGGGTGGGGGGGGGGG
>KN805413.1:256619-295596 GCA_000818945.1 Schizochytrium sp. CCTCC M209059
GGGGGGGGGGGGGGGGGGGGGGGGGGGGGGGGGGATGATGATCGGCCGATTGATTGATCCTTGCTCGAGCGACACACACGTCCTTTGCATCGCTTGTCGAAGAAGCAAGTCATGGAAAGCAAAGCAAACGCAAGCCTTCGAGCAAGCAACGAAAGGCAGTGCAGCCTCCTTGCGTCGTAGACGTCGCGTCCACCGTCATTATCTGGTAGCAGGCCAGGTACCACTAGCAACCGGTGGCGGTGAAGGAACATCCCATAAACTCCCTTCCTATCCTATCCTATCCTATCCTATCCCATCGCGCTCCCTTCCTCCGCCACTCCTCGCCCGCAACACCTCGGGGGAACTTGAAGGCTGGCAGGCAAGGAAGGCACAGTCGACGGGCGCCCAGCTGCAGCGCCGGGCGCTTGCCACACCAACTGCTGCAGCCCTGCGCCGCGACCGTTGACTCGGGGGTGGCGGTGCTGCTCCGTTGTGCTCTCTCCCTCTGCAGCTGCTCGAACACCGGCCGGGCGCGCTTGCGTCAGCCACGGACTCCGCGCGCGCGCCCCTCCGGCCGGGCCTCGCGGAGATTGACTGGTGCGCGCCGCGGCGTCTGGGGGGTAGCGTGCGAGTCTGTACGCATTGGGACCGCGGCCTGGACCGGCGCGCACACCTCCAGCCCCCTGGCCGAAGAACGAGAACGGGAACGAAACCCGAGTGACATCGCCACCCGGCCTCGTCTCGCGTTTCGCATCATGACCGCACAGCCGTGCATGCACCGTCGCGTTCATGGCGAGCCTCCATCGCTTGCTTGCTTGCGTGCGTGCGTGCGTGCGTGCGTGCGTACGTGCATACGCTCAACGTGCGCGCCGCGCTGGCTTGTGCGAGCGAGTGTGTGTAAGACCGGCCTCGACCAGCTCCGAGTACTTCCGGGCCGAAGGATTCGCGATGACCGCGGGCTGCAGGTGGAATTTCACTGCGAGCTCGCGACGAGTGACGCGACGATACGAATTGCAGGAGATAAAAGCGTGCGTACGTGCGTGTATGCGTGGGGACTCGGGCAGAAGCAGCAGCAGCCTGCCTGCCACAGCCAGCACGGTGTGGTGGTGTTTGTTTCTTTTTTTGGCCATCGTGATCAAGATTGTGATTTGTAAAAGGTCGCGATTGAGATCGTGGGTGAAAGTATGAACGCACGAACGAGCGAGCGAGCGATCGGGTATTGTACGTATGCGACAATGAGACGGACAACGAGCTGTGGCTGCTCGATGGCTGCTCGTGTGGCTGACTGCCAGTGGCTGGCTAACTGATCGCGAAATAAATAACTCCACATTGTAGAAAATGCAAAAGAGACCTATATGGCACACCGACATCAATAAACCTCTTTTATCACGTTTGAGAATACAAGAACGAATGCGGATCGAAGACAGAACGGAGACAGAGCCGCACTGTCCCAGCTAATGTTGTATAACCGCCGCCGTATACAACGAGGCCTACGACGAGAGCGTCGACCATTGCGCCGGGCGCGGCCAGGCAAAGGCGCTCGCAGTGGTTGATTGTCTGACTGGCTGACCGGCAGCCTGACCCCCGCGATCGACGGGTCGGCGGTCGTTTGGTAGGCTGTTTGTCAGGCCAACGTGCGCGAGCGTGAGAGGTGAACGGACGTTGCAACGCGTGCAGCAAGCAAGGTTTGCCAGGTTCGTCTGATCACGATGGACGTAACGGAGGCCTTGCGACCTTGGCTTGTGGCGTGCTGGCCGCCTGGAGCCGAGAAGGACGCGCAAGATGACGGCGGCCTTCTCAAGGGCCGACTGGAGCAGGCGCGCAAATTTGAACGTCTATGCGCAAGCCTACCCGGAGACGCGGACCGCGCCCAAAGCAGTCTGGGCCGCCTTGCTGTGACGAAAGACGCCATCATTTGGGATGGCGTGGCACACGATGAGGCCCACGTCCAGGCGCTTGTTCCCGGCGAGCACATCGACGACCTGGAACTCTCCATGGACGATCGCGGTCACCCCTTTGTGTTGCTCATTCTCCAAATCCCTCATGAGGATCCGGTAGACCTCTTGCTACGCGCCACCGACGGCAGTTCGCTCGAAGCCCACGAAGTCCTCGAGGATCTCTATAATCTTGTGGAAACGGTGCGTGCCTCTGCGCTCGATGCCATGGAGGACATGCCTTCCGCGCGACGCGAGGCTGGCAGTCCAGGCGAAGAGTCAAAGCGGGATCGCCGCGCGAGTATTTCCCTGGATGCAGTGACTTCGCTCGTTGCCGACAGCGAGGACCATGAACAGGAAGAAACACAAGACGACAACGAGGCGTCTGTGCTCGCAGAACCTTCTCCAGCGCCTCCACGGAATAGTGCGACAGAAATGACTATCGCATCCGCCGGGACTCACATCGAGATGACTGCCGAAACAGAGTCACCGAGCACGCCTAACAAGCTGGAAAAGTCTAGCAGCGAAGACGATCTACGTGCCCGGGTGCGCGCTTTTGTGCGCGATCCACAAGGGCAGCAGGAGAGTCTCTTGGAGATGCTCAACTCCAAGTATGCGTATGACCTGTCTTGCGTGCCGACACCATCGCGCGAGCGTGTGGCGCGAAGCCCTGCGCGAAATACGGAGCCACAAAAAAAACATTTGCGCAAACTCAAGCCTATCGTGGTCAACATGCAGGAGAATAGCAAGAAGGAAAGGGCTGACATCGAGCGCGCCACCAATGTAAAGATCAAGTCTCCGCACGGGCGCTCGCGCAAAATGCAGTACATTGACCAAGAATCGCTGCAAGTTCTTAGCCCATCCGAGTATGCATCGCGTTACCTTCGCTACGTGCAAGGCGACGCCTCAAATCCGCGTTCAAGTACACGCGCAAACCCTAGCACAAGAACAAGTGCTAGCCGCGGCGACGGTCATCTTCTTGACACAGCGTCGGCAAAAGAAAGTAGCAATGAAAAAACAACCACGCGAGCGAAAGTTAAAGCCGAGGTCAAAAAGGGTAAACAAGATGGCGCACAGCAGGAAGCTCCCACGCAGGAGCACTTGCAATCTGCTGACCATGACATGCATTTAAAAAAGCAACAGCATCATCATCAGCATCAGCATCAGCAACGTCAGCGTCAGCAACAAGATCAAGATCAAGATCAAGGTCAAGGTCAAGGTCAAGGTCAAGGTCAAGCAGACTTTAGCGAGGCACGAGCGGTCACGCAATACACAGGTACGGGCTCCATCGAGCAAGCCCTCGCTCGCGCAGAGGCAGACTTGCACGCGAAGTTTGAACGAGCCATGGATGAATTCATCGCCGAGAAGAAGCGCATTCTGCGCGAACACAATGTTGCTCTGCACCCCGTGGATGCAAATGTTCTGCCTGCAATGCAAGAAGATGCCAAGCCAAAAAAGCAAGTCCGCAATCCCAAGTCGCGATCAAGCCGCCGAAAGAGCATCTCCTTTGATGACATGCTCGATCTCTTTGACGAGGAAGACGCCGAAAACATGCCTCAGACGACGAGCTCGGCAAGGGTCATGTGGAGCGCCGACGGCGTCTCTACCTCAAACACGGATACAGCAGGTCAGCAGTAATGTACCGACCGTTATAAAACCAAAATGCAACTTGAATCTTGATGGGATACTGGAAAAATATTGCTCGAATTTGCAAACAAGTTCTCTATCTTTTTTCTCCTGCGCACTCGGCCCACAAAGATGAAACCGGTGTGGAAATGTAATTACATCGTCAACATTGTTTTGGTTTATATGTTTTTTTATTTGCATATATTACCACATTATCATTTCACTGTGCATCTTTGCATCTTCAAAATTGGGGGAGAAGAAAGTTGGCACGTAAAGGGGGGGGGGGTAAACGGAGTTTTGTCGTACGTACGTAGACTTTCACGACAGATTACTGTTCGAAATGAAAAGACGACTGGGCATCCGCCGTGGCGCTCGGGCGCTCTGCCGGACCCGATCCGGCGAGCTGCGCCTTGAGCGCTGCTGGTGGCACAGCGCTGCCAACGATGGGTACACTCTCGTACGCGCTCTGGGGCTGCTCGTTGGGCACCTGGTGCTTGCGCGGCGCACCCGGTCGACGCGTCATGGCGCCACCGTAAGTTGTCGCACCCGATTGCGTGGGAGCGCGACGGCTGATAACACCACCGATGGCAGGCTGCGGCGCGCGGCGCGCGGGTGCCTGCTGCGCATCAATGACAATGGCCTTGGGCTTTGGGACCTCGAACTGAATTTCAGAACCTGCGGCAGAGCCCGGGGGAACCATGACCTGCAGGTTGCGGCCGCCGGCCTGAACCACAAGCGTGTCGCCAGGCTGCTTACCCTGTGGAACCACGATCTTAAAGATCTCTACATCGGAATCTGCGACAGGGGCGAGAGCGCGCTTCAGCAGCTCGCTGCCAGAAGCTGCGTGGTTGACGGAAGCATCAAAGGATGCCTTCTTTTTGTTCCATTCCTCGCACTCGACCTTGAAGCGCTTCTTGGCTTCTGCGACTTCCTTCTCCCATTCCTCGACTTCCTCGTCGTACTTGCTCCAGCGCTGCTTGCGGATACCCTTGCCAAAATGAGGCTTCTTGGGCTCCTTGGGCTGCTCGAAGCGGCGGAAGATGGTTTCCCAGAGACGATCCTCGTGTCCAGCAAAGCTCGCGAGAATGTACTCTGAAAACTTGAGTTGCTCATGCGAGTACTCTGCTAGCTTGGACTTGAGGCGCTCCAGGTCGACGGGGTGGGCGCGCCAGCCGGCAGTTCCGACGCGGCGAACATCCCACCCGTCGTCGCAGTAGAAGAGGCCGGTCACGCGGTCCTTGTAGATATCCTGGCCGTTCTTGTTGCCAAGATAGTCCATGGCGTATCGGGACGACCGATAGTACTGCCTGTCCGACTCGCTCAGCGCCACCGCCGTCGCGCCTAGCGCCATGCCGGCCAGAAGGAACGCCATCGTCTCCTCCGCTGCTCGCTTGCTTGTTCTTGCTCGCTTGTTTGCTTGCTTGCTAGCTGTGCTTCTGCTTTCGCTGGTGCTGCGAGCGTTTCTTGGATTTGGGGTTTGCTTCTCTCGATGCAGCAGCTCTGCCTGAATTTTCTTTTTCTTTTTTCTTTTTCTTTTTTTTCCTTTTTTTTTCCGGCCTGCCGCGTTCGTTCCTCGTATCTTTTTTTTTAATTTCATGGAAGCAAGCATGGAAGCGAGATTTTTTGTTTTTCTTTTGTTTTTCTTTCTTTCTTTCTTTCTTTCTTTCTTTCTTTCTTTCTTTCTTCCTTTTGTTTTGCTGGTTGGTCTGCCGTCAATCGCTGCTGGCTGATGCCGGCGAGACTCGCGTCCCTCGCGCGGCTTCCCCGCCCCCGGCGAGGCCTCCGCAGCTGCGTGCGCTCCCGTCACTGCCAGCGCAGGCAGCCGCTCCCCGCCGCGCCGCGGGCTCTCCGCGCCGGAGCATTTCCTTCGCTCGCTGCCCGGTTGCTCGCGGTTAGCCCGCGCCTCGCTGGCTCCGAGCGGCACGCGTCTCTCTCTCGCGCGCGCCAACCCACTCGTTCGTCCGCCGTCGACCTCCTCCACGGAAAGCTTTTCCGGCCGAGACCAGCGGCACTGCGCGGCCGGTCGGCCATCGCGGAGGCGGCGGTATGGCGCGCGAGGAGGGAGGGAAGGCTCTGGCGCTTGAAATCTTCAAGAAGTTTGCCTCACATTGATTGCCTTGGCCGCTTCCTGAGCCCCGCTTCGAGCACGAGAAGATTTAGGAAACAGAGTCTAACACGTATGTAGGAAACAAGGGACGCGCGGAGCCTGGCCGCGACCCGACAGACACCACGCGACGCCGTGCATGCCCGCCGCCGCGTCCGCCGGCTCCGGCCAGTCTCGGCGGCCCCCGGCTGCGTCGCGGCGTGGCGCACGCCGGACGATGGCACTCGGTCCCGGGTGGGCGGACCACGCCGCAGCGGGCTCAGTGTGGCCTCGTATCTTTCGCCGGTCCGTCTTTCCCCGGCCCGGTCTGTGTGTCTGTCTGTTTGACCTGCGACTACGGAGTCAGTGAAGACGGAAAGGAAAGCGCGGTCGGAGGCGGCCTCTCCGCCAGTCGCGCGGCGCGACCGGCGACGCGACGCAGCGCGGTGCAGGGGCGAGCGAAAGCCGGCGCCCGAGAGTCAGGCGGACGGCGAGGCGCGCGACGCTCGCCAGCGCCGGCGATTGGCCACGATGGAGGAGCAGGCCAGGCCGG
This sequence comes from Schizochytrium sp. CCTCC M209059, assembly GCA_000818945.1. Classification (NCBI taxonomy): domain Eukaryota; class Bigyra; order Thraustochytrida; family Thraustochytriidae; genus Schizochytrium; species Schizochytrium sp. CCTCC M209059. The sequence continues at coordinate 262,795 of KN805413.1, forward strand.
CGAGGCGAGGCGAGGCGAGGCGACGCAAAGCCACGCCATGCCTGCCTACATGCACGCCGCGCAGCGAACGCCGCCGCTCCTGAAACGCCGAGGACGCGGAGGCGAGGCGAGGCTGCGTCGCTGCGATGCTTCGCTTTGGCTTTCCTGGCGTGGCCTCGGCTTTCCTGGCTTGGCCTCGGCTTTCCTGGCTTCGCCTTGGCTTTCCCAGCTTGGCTGCGCTCGGCGAGGGCCGCGGAAAGATGGCGCGCAGAAAGTGGTCCGGCCTGGCGGGGTGGCGTACGCCGAGGCGGCGCCGCTGCGAGCGAGCGCAGCGCGTACAAAAGGAGCTGGCCGGCCAGCCCGAGGTCCTGCTCGCCGCGGCCGCAGTCGCTCGCGGAGGAGGTGCTGGCGGAGACGGAGGTCGCAGGCGCGCTGCGCGACTTGGGACCGTGCAGCCTGGGCGGTCGGTATCCTGGCAGCGGCAGTGGTCGTCACAGAGGTCCCGCGCTGAGGTGAGCGAGAGAGAGAGCGGGGCGGGTGAAAGAACGATGAGTCGCCGCCGACTGGCCGCACCGCGCTGACTGATATGCAAAAAGGCATGCAATCGGCGGGGTCCGCGTTCTACGAACTCGCGGGCGATGCGTGCATCAGCACAGCACGCTGTGCTGCTGCAGCTGGTGGCGGTGAGGATGATGAACGCAACACGACGCAACGCATCGCAGCGTAACGCAACGCAACGCAACGCAACGCAACGCAACGCAACGCAACGCAACGCGCGCATGCGGTGAGTGACGCGCGCAAGGGACGGGTGGAGCACGGTGGCGGCAACGAGGATTGCACAAACGAATGCGTCCCATCGTTCGACGCAGGAGCACGAGCACGAGCACGAGCACGAAGAGGAGGAGGAGAAGGAGGTCGCGTCTCTGTCGCTGCAGCTAGCAGTAGTGCAGCAAAACAAAGTAAAAAGGAAAAGTCTGGCTGCAAAGAGAGACAGAAAGAAAGAAGGAAAACAGCAAAACAGTCATCTCGGAATGGTTGGTCGAAGTTGCCAAAGAATCTTCGGAGGTAGTACTACCACACGCGACCGACTGCGCCACTCGCACCGGTGTCGCTGTCGCGGATTTTGCGCGAACTTGTCTTCTACCATCTCCGAGTCCTTTGCTCGTGTGGCTGGCTGGGGACGCACGGAGGTCGCCCCCGATAGCGAGTGAGTGAGCGAGTTCGTCTTGCTTTCTTACAATCCACCGCCCATGCCACTCAAGAGAAACAAATTGCTTGCTGTGCTGTGCTGTGCTGTATTGAGGCATGCACTTCGGGAGCCTCGCTGTTGCGTTCTGTGAATGTGCCGTCGATCTGGGCACAGCGACATCTGCTGCTGCTGCTTGCAGCAGCAGCAACAGCAGCAGCAGCAGCAGCAGCGCAAGGGGCTGCAGTCCTCAGTCTCCCGACAAAGGAAAGAGAAGAGATGAACCGCCAACTAAAAAAGTTTTCGCAGCAATCATTGTTGTGCGTCATCAGTTGATTCGACAGCGTCAGCGAATCCGTCTGCGACACGCGATACGCTGACGCACACACGCGAAATAGTTCTTGCCGTGTCCCAGCCGAACCACGCGTCGCGCTGGTCGCCGCACTGCACCGCGCCGATCGGCGATCGCAGTCGCCATGGTCGAGAGGAGAGAGAACGGGACAAAAACATGGTCGGCGCAGAAAAGAAGAGAGTTGTCGGTCGACGCGTGGGGTGGTGACGCGTTAGCAACAGCAACAGCTCTCTTGGCAAGAGAGCGCCGCATGCGGGAGGTGCGTCACCCAGCTCCATCTCTTTTTCTGGAAAAGTAAAACAGTGACGTGGCGAGGCCAAGTATACTGACTCGATGGTCGGATCATCTGTATGGCATTGCTGGCAAGAAAATGTGGCAGTATCTGTGGCTCGCAGTAGCAGCGCACAAAGACCAGGGTGATGACGCGGAGGGGAATGACGAGCTTCTTGTTTAATTCACCCTTTTTAGGGCTACGTCACTCCTTAGAGAGATCCTGTCTGCACTTACAGTCAGTTGACTGGCAAGCAGAGTTTGCGCCTGGTTTACTCGACGTGGAAAAGCTGTTTTTCTTGGCTTGTAAACGACGAAGAGAAAAGTGAAAAAAAAACAATTCACCAATCCCACAACAAACACGCCGCTGTCGCTGACGCTGTTGTGATTACTACAGTATTGATGGCACGATTGGGGAAGACCCGCTGCCGCTTGCGCACCGCCCTCTGTCTCGTCCTCCTCAATGAGACAATAGCCACCTGCCAAATGCCAGCAGCAGCAGCAGCGTTAACTAACAGGAGGCAGCAGTAACAGGATAAATTTGATACAACGTATTGTCAACATTAGTTGACAAAGATGGTCGGTCACTCGCCGCGGTGGGCGGTTTGGCGGCTCCAACGTTTTATTGCACTCTGTGACTCTCGCGAACACACCATGGAGCGAGCTCGAGCTCAGGGCTGTAAAGCGCAGACAGGCCCGCAAATAGGCAGACGGGCAGAGTGCAGAGCGCAGACGTTTTGCCAAAGTCCTTTTGCGGTGGTCGCAAGCCCCTCTGGCTCAGCATGAAGCGAGCAAGGAGAGCGCTGAGCGTGCAGGGCGCCGTCGTGGATGGCCTCGTCGACGATGGTCGTGACCTTGACCACGACGAAGACGGAGAGGCAATAAGTCTGAGCGAGGACCCTGGTATGCACTTGATGAGCGGTGGCCAGGACACCTGCAATGGCTTCGAAGTACCCAAAGATCAGGTCCTCAACACACTCGCCGTCGACAAAACGCGCAAAGCAGCCAGCCCAGGAAATGTGGTTGTCAGGGCACACACATGCACGAATCGTGCGCGGCATGCAGGTCAAGGAATTTGCCTGAGCTGTATTACCTCGCGCAACACCTACAGAAGGTATATTCGCACAATTGCACACGTGGCAAGAGACAAATTTGATACCAGCCTCGAAGACCTCATGGCCATGTCCAAGTTCCAACTTTTGCACAAACTAGCTGCACGTATGACCACTATTGAAAAGTCCGTCAAGGAAGAAAAACGTAAGATGGAGCAAGTGCAAAAGTCCACCTTTCCACCCATCGCGGCGCTTGTGCGCTACCTGGAGAATGAAGGTTTGCTGCCCGAAACCTGCTTCTTTTACAAGTTTCTCTATGTCACGCTACACTATTGGCGGCGAATCCTAGAAAAGGGGGCGCGTGGTTGGGTGTGGGATCGATGCAAGTTTGGGGCCGAGGTTTTAACCTTCTTTATTGGTCTTCGCAAGCTTGAGGGCGGCCGTCGAGCGTGTCGCTATCTCATTAGCGAAAATGAAAAAACCATCAAACCCCGCGCCTCTGGACCGACTTTCGATCCGCACGATGTGCGGATTCCCATCCCTCCGTTGCCGACGCTGGAGGCACGCATTCTGCAGGAAAAGAAGGAGTCACACCGTGAGATCTTGGGTGGGACCGCCGAAGACGGCACGAACACCAACACGCACGAGGAAGTCAGCGGTACGCACGAGACTTCACAAACCGATGATTCTCACAGTATACAAGAGACGCAGCAGAAGCAGCCGCAGACGCAGCAGACGCAGCAACCTCTCCATGTACATTCTCACGATGATCAGCAACATGAGGACCATCAACAAAACCGCCACCGCCATCACCACCACCACAATGTTCTACAAGAGCCCCCGCGCCCGCCAGAACAGCTGTCATCTCATTCTTCGCTACCGCAGCAACGGCAAAACTCTCACGATTTACCAAGCTTTACCATCGCGCCGCAGGCATCTGAGCACGAGCTCAATGCCAGCCAGCAAATGCACCATCAGAATCAACGCCAGCAGCATCTCGATCAGCACCAGCTTCAAACTGAGCTCATAAATCAATTACCCTCTCTGCAGCAGCAGCAGCAGCAGCAGCAGCAGCAGCAACAACAACAACAGCCACATGTTCTCACAACTGTACTTCAACAGCGTCAGCAACAGCAACAACAACAACAACAACAACAACAACAACAACAACAACAACAAGGACAACTACCACAAGATGACCAGCCGCAATAGTAGCACCAGACCCAAGCAAATTGTCTTTATATCGCCCACTCTAAATGCAGCAAGACGCTCCACTCGCCAATTGATTGAGCACGCTCTGCCTGCGATGATTGAAGATTGTCTATATTCTCTTTCAAGTTGCACTACTCGGCTACGCTAAGAAAACGTCGTCCTGAGAGCATCTTGTCCAAAGACTTGACAAAGGAACGTGATACAATGTGGGGGGCCATGGCCTCCATACACTTGTGTTTCTTGTCAACATCGTCGCAGCGAATGTTCCACACGCGCGTGGAAGCGTCAGGGTTGACCGGAATCAAACGGATGCCCAGATTGTCCTGCAGCATTTCTTCTAAACGGTAGGTGGCTAGTGCCGTCCACCTTCCCTTGAGCGGCATGGCGCCGCTAGCATACTCCTTGAAAGAGCGGAACCATCCCAGTTCCCCATGCTTGAGTACCATGAAGCGTCTCTTCCAAGACTTGCGTCCAAAGACCGTGGTTCCTCCGCCCTCTTTCATGACGTAGTCATGATACTCTCCTTCGGCATATTCGGTCGGTGCATCCCCTAAAGAGCCTCGCGAGAGACGACCAAAGCCACGCGTGCCAGACGAACTAGTATTGGTTGTTGCGGTCGAAGAAGATGAAGAGCTTGACGAGGAGGAGGAGGAGGAGGAGGAGGATGACGCTCCTCGCGCTCGCGAGTCTGCCTCGCCATGTGTTCCTTTGACAGCTGATTGAAGATGACGAGCCTGCATACTGTCGGTCAACGATACTTTGGAAGGCGAGTCTGATGCGTTCGTCTCTACACCGTTGTCGAGAACTTTCGATTCTTCGATCTCGTGTTCTTCGCTTCGGCCTTTAGAGATTGTATTTCTGGATAGGTCTGCGTGCTTCTCTCTTGCTTGCTTTGAAGATTCGATCGCTTCGTTTGTAACATCGCTCTCATCTTCACCTGAAGGTTTCCGCCACACGGACTTGCGCTTTTGTACGTGATAATAAAATGTCCTTCCTGTCGTGTTGTCAATGCATTCAAGCCAGGATGTTGTTGCTGTTGACGTCGCAGGATGTTCCCAGGTAGAGAGATTGATCTCGGCATTGAAGTAGAACTTTTCGCCCGAGTCAGGATCTACAGACTCGAGCCAATCGTCTGGACCTTGAGGTAACTCCCATACAGAAGTGCCTGACGCATGTTCGTAAAAGAATGATCGATCTTCGTCGTCTTGGCAATGCACCCAAATGCGCAGTTGTCGCCTAGCTGAGTTGGTGCGCATCTCCTTGGCAGACACCCGGACCGTCTTTTGCTCGATGTGCGCGGCACGAGACGCCACCACTGCTGCTGCTCCTGCTGCTCCTGCCGCTCCTGCTGCTCCTGCTGCTCCTGCCGCTCCTGCAGCTCCAGTAAACGAAGCCATCGCGTAACGAGCGCGTCGGCGAGATTTCGCGTTCGGCCCCGCCGCCCCGTGCGGGCACTACGACGAAGTTCACTCTGCTTCTATGTTGTCGAGCGCGCAAATTATGCCACCAGCGCGCTGCTGGACGCAAAAAAATGGAGAGTCCTCTTCTTCTTCTTCCTCTTCTTGCAGCGCGGATAAGAAAGGCGCGCGTGAAGCCCCGCCATAAATGGATCCTGTCCACAACTTGGTGCGGACATCTTCATATGTAGTATATGCGATTTTATACATAGTACTATAGTGCAACTCTGGAGTTTGTAGTATTTGTTTTGTGCACAAAAGGAGCCCAATCAAGGTGCCCAAAAGTTCTTGGGAGGTCTGGGGAAAAAAAATTGTAACGGATAAGAGTGCACCAGGGTCTGTGAACCCAACCATCCGCCCGCCCGCCTACACAAAGAGGCAGCAAATTAGTAGCCTTGTTGCCGGGGCGGGCGGGATCGCTCGCCATTAACGAACGTTGGAGGAGCGACATGCAGCGCTATGCAAGCGCAGTCGCGCCAGGGGAGGGGCCACACCTCCAAAAAGAGATTCTCGAGGAATAAAGATGTCGCGCGGAGGAGCCGCTACTTGGAGACAGAAAGGCGATTGCATGCAGAAAATTTCGCCCTTGCGACCCGCATTGCTGCTGTCAAGACGTCGTACGATTATGTCAAACAGCATAAGCGCCGCGAAAGTGAACAAGCTAAGATTTTGCGCCGCAAACTAGAAAGTTTGCGCATTGCACCCTTATCAGCATCGTCATCGCTCCGAACATATGAAAACAAAGCAAAGCGGAAAGCGCAAATAGCGGATGCGCGCCAGCACAGACTGCCATCTCAAGTGCAAACTTTACATTGGTCGAAAGAAGTTCTGCGTAGACCAAAGCGCAAAAAGGATGGTCTGTCCATTGAGCGAGGCTTCAAATTTAGACTGCACCAGGAAGGAATCTGCATGAATGGTTGTCGCAAGCTCGTCTCCATATACGAAGTAGTAAGCAGCCAAACTGCTGCAGCAGAGACATACACTTCCGTTTTGGAAATTGAAGTGTACGACCAGGAGACATCTTGTTCGCAACGCATTTCAGTCGACGCTGCCACGGTGCGGGCTACGCTTGGACGCGAGGTAGACCTCGACTCCAAAGCGCGACTGACGGTTTGCAAGTCTCTTGTGAGGAAACTGCACAGCTTTCCTCTTGATGGGGAGAGCAAGGTGATTTTACTCGCGGCAGAACGGTCGAAAAAACAAACTCTTTCAGTTCGAAACAAGCATAGTTCTGCTCCTTTGGTCCAGTCCGAGACTCTTTTGCGTGCTCTGGCCGTGCTGGAGACGAGGGCGATCACTGAGAACGAATCGTTAGGAGATTTCATCGCCAAACACCGTAAACCATGGGGTGTTGGCATTGCAAGCATTCTCGCATCGAAGAGGCAGCAGCAGCAGCAGCAGCAGCAGCAGCAGCAGCAGCAGCAGGAGCCGCAAGATCAGCAGCAGCAGGAGCAGCAGGAGCAAAATCAGCCGCACCAAAAGCAAAAGCAGCAGCACGAGAAGCAATATCAGCGAAATCAACACAGCACTCGCGCCTTACAAAGCAATATTGCACTTCTTGGTTGCCATGTAGCCGAGACGCAAGACTGCCGGCAAAGTTCTAAAAACGCAAAGAAGAAAGGCGATGCAGTCAATGCGCAGCAAGTCATTTCCGAGTCCATCACACCGCGATTAACACCCGAAGAAGAAATTCGCGACCATCCATTATCGAATTCACCGTCTTTCTCGACAATTCTTTCGCTACCAAGTGCTGGCGTCAACGTTCGAGTCCATGTAGATACGAGAACGAACCTCGTCCGCGCGTCGCTCGTGCACAATGGCGCCGATTGTTCCGCTTTCCTCTTGCCTTCTTCACTTTGGCGCGCAGGACTCGACCTCGTGTCTTCGGAAGGCGCTAACTGTTCGTCCCCAACCTTGCAGCTCCTCGACCGGGACCTGAGCCGTCGTCTCTCGTGACGCCGTCAACACCAGTCGCAGAACTCTGGCTTCAGCACGCGCATGTCCTACGCGTCAAGCCGGCGTGAGCGAGATCAACCTCGTCATCGTGACGCCTCAGCTCGCAGTCGCAGTCGCAGTCGCAGTCGCAGTCGCGGTTGCAGTCCCCTTCATTCGCTCGCCCTCGACATCCCCGCCCTCAGATCCTCCCCCTCCAGGTCCTCGCTGTCGCCCGAGTCCGGCGGTGTCTTTCATTCTCGCGCCTAACCTCTGTTAGAGGCGGCCGCCGCCAAGTCGACAATGGCGCTATTATGCACTTGGCGGGGCGGCGGCCCAGTGCCTTATCCGCGACCACAGTCCCTTTAGTGCCAGAAGCAACTGCGAGGAGAGGCGAGGCGAGGCGAGGCGAGGCGAGGCGAGGGAGAGCCCAATCTCGCCGCGGCGCAGAGGCGGAGGAGCCCGCCGACGCGGGAGCCCCTGGCCCCCGTCCCCGCCCCCCTCGTTGCCCGTGCGCGCCGGCGCCGCCCTGACTCTGCGCAGTGCTCTCCGCGCACGCTCCGCGACGGCACGTGGACGCGCGGCCTCGCTCGGACGACGAGAACGTGGACAACGACGCGAGGAAACATGGAGGGGGTGGACGCCTACAGGCTCACTCAGCACCTCAAGTCGACCGTGGACGACACAAAGCATCGCGAGATTGAAAGGCTGTTCCTTTCGTACGTGTCAGATGCGCGGCCCTCAAATCAGCAACACGTTGTACGCGAGTTGCAGAACTTGGTCGGCCCTGAAAAACTGCATGAAGCCGTGGAGGCTTCATTGTCCACGCCCGGGCGAGTCGATGCGAACGGGTCTGCGGTAAGGCCGGGCCACACGAACGGGGTTAATATGCACGACCGCGAGGACGCTTCAGAGTATGAAGCCGACGAGTCGGAGAGCGAAGCGGTCAGTAAGAATCGCAAAGGAGCGAACAGCAGTAGCAGCAGCAGCAGCGCCGCCGCTGGAAACATCGAAATTTGCGAGGCCACGCTGCAAGCCTGGAACCACTGCGTCGAATGCAAGCGAGGCATAGCTTGCAAACGCGAACTGTGCAAAGTCTTGCGACCCTACGTGGTGCACCTTCGACAGAAACGAAGCGAGGGCGTGATAGGCGTCTGTCTAGAGAGCTGCAAGTTTTGCAACTTTTTTGACACCCTCAAACGCCGTGTTGTTCCCCACGAAGAGCAAACGTCCAGCCGAAAACGGAAGGAGGCGGCCAAAGCCAAACGCCTTGTCCAACAGTTCACCGGTCTCTTGCTCGCCCATTCTTCAGAGCGCGGCGATCCCATTATGCGTGGTCTTTACAATCATGTCATGCAGTGCGTCGAAGAAAATTGCAATTTTCGTGTCGAGTACGGCAGCTGCCGCTCCTCGCGCGCCCTCATGTTCCATCTGCAGGATTGCCGCGCAGATCAGACCAAGTCCTGCGAGCTCTGCAGCAAGCTTCCGCCACACGTTTGGCGCATGAAAAAGAAACGCCGGTCATTACCCAAACCAGCATTTGTCGTAAAGTGCATCGAAGAGGAACGCAAGAATCGTCAGCGCGAACGAAGGCGTCAGCGATCTACAAACAAGAGGACTGCAGCAAGCATCTCAGACAGCGATCCCGCAAATGCAGAGTCTGACGCCGCGACTGCCGCGAGTGGCGCAGCAGGTCCCTCGGCAGTGGCTCCCAACTCGTCTTCGCACTCTGCGTCCGCAAGTAGGGAAGCTGCGCTTTCTTTGCATACATATTCAGAGTCTCCGTTTGGCTTTTCCGACACCGCAACAAAGTCACCACCTTCAAGTGCGGTCATGTATGGAGACAACGCTGGTTCTTTGCCCGCCCCTACTCATAGCAATCACATGATTGGCGGCGAATCCTTTGCTCCGTCTCTTCAAAACGCGATGCCCTCCACGACACCACCATCCGCGCCATCCTTGTCTGCCTTTGGCGTTGACCACATGGACGCTTTTAGGCAGTCGGAGCCCATCTTTACTTCTTCCCAGGACTTTGGGGGCGGTCCGGTGTTCTCCACCGCAGACTCTGACGGCGCATATCTCGGCGAACCAAGCGCACCAAATGGCATGTCCTTTGGACGAAGGTCGACGAACGGCGAGATGATGCCTGGCGACATTAGCATGCTCTCGCTCGCAGACACAGATCACATGACCCCGCTCGGCAAACGCAAGCCTGACGAGCTCTATCTCCCTGGCCACTTTGACAAGCGCGGAAGAAGCGACAGATGATAAAGTGCACGCGCACCCGCACATATCCTGACGCAGTTCTGCACGTATGAAACAAACGCACGATGAATTGAATAGAAAAAGTAAATGGGAGCTTGCTATGAGTGTAGGCCTATGATATACATAAGATGATTTAAAGGATTTTCGGAAATGGAAGAGGGGATGGCGACCGCTGCATTGCGCCGCTACGCAGGTACAGTCTGCTCATGTTCTCCTCTGTTCGGAATAAGTTTTCGAGATCCTCTTGACAGCGCAGTGGGCTCGGACGTGGACCGCACGCGGATCGGCACTGATCGCGCAGGACAGCAATGTGCATATTCAGCTGCTCGACGCCTCCCGGGGATCGATGATTGCCTTGGTGCGGCGGAGCCCAATCGCTTGATGCAGGGCCAAAGTCTTCGTCGCGCAGATCCATCTCTGAGTCAGCAAATTTTGGCGCATACTGGAACTGATGGTGCTGCTGTGCGCCTTGCAGCTGACGTCTTGGTGCCTGTGCCAGCAGCTTTTCGTTCAGCATGGAGATGCGCTCTACGTCAGCTGCGGCTGACGCGCACTCTGTCCGAGCTTGCTGGCGCACAAAAGATAACTTTAGTTCGTACTCGCGAAGTGCGCTCTGATGCCGCTCGCGTTCTAGTTCGAGCAGATGCTGTGCTTTATGCATTTCTTCCCGATGCGATGCCCGCAGTTCCTGCATCTTTTGACGCCAACGCTCACTTGTTCTGTGAGCTGTTGCCGTCACAGCGTCTTGCAGCTCACGTTCGTGTTGATTTTGCAGACGCTCCAGCGTCTGCTGCGGGTGGTGGTCCGCGGAATGCTGCTGTTGTCGATGATGCTGATGATGACGCGACCCAGGAGATGTCCTGCCCTGCTCCTGCATTTCCCTGTTGCGGGCGCCGAGGTCATCGTCACGCGAGTTTTTAAGGAATTGGCTTTGCGCATTCAAAACCCGAAGCTGCTCGCGCTCAGCTTCGAGCGCTCGAACAGAGGCACTTGATTCTGCCAGCTTTTGAGCGAGCAAGTCCGCTTGCGTCGCCGAATCGCGGCCAAGCTGCTCCATGTCGCGTTTCGCAGTCTCTAAGCGCCGCATGTCCTTCTGTGCCTCCTCCAGAGCTGAAACGGAGTTATCGAGACGGCCTTGAAGAGAAAGGTTTTCTGTTTCTTTCTCGCGAACCTGCCGTGCCTGATCCTGAATTTGAGCCTTGAGCTTGCCATTCTCCGCTTCAAGGTTGGCAATACGGTCCTTGTACAGGTTCGTTTGATCGTGCAACTCCCCGACAAGATTCTGCTTCTCTAGTAAAAGATCCCGAACGCGCTTTTCGAAAGCCTGTTCCAATACTTGGTGCCGGTTCTCACGCTCGCTTTCCCACGATGCCTCGAGCCTTGTATTTGTTTCCTTTTCGAATGCTTCTCGTGCCGAGGCAAGACTGTCTCGTTCTTGCTCCAGAGAACTAATTCTGGATCTTTCTGTCGCAAGCTGCTCTTCAAGATTTGTGTTCTCTTTTTCTGCAAGCGCAACTTGGTCGCGCAATGCCTGAATGTCCTCTAGTTTCGAGTTCAGCGACTCCTTTTCGGCAATCCATCGCAGACGCTCCGCCTCGTGTTGCATGCGCGCATTGTTTAGTTGATCCAGGGTCTTGCTAACCTGCAAATTTGCCTGCGCGGACGCTTGCATTGAAGCCGCCACCTTGGCATCTGCTTGATCTCGAATCTGTACTATCGATTCATTGAGCACTCGTTTTTCTTCTTCTGAACGCATGGCTCGTTCGCGCTCGACTTCGAGTTCTTTTTCGATCGCGGGGACTGAACGTTGTTTTGCCATCTTTTCTTCGAGCGTCTCGTTAGCGACTTGGAACCGGATACGCTGCTCTTCAGCATCCTGGGTCTTCTTCGTTGCATTCTCCAGCTGTTTCTCCAGATCCTGGCACTTTTGTCGCAGAACTTCAAGCTTGCTCAGGGTTGCATAGTCCCAGTTTTTGGCGTGGACGACTTGAGATGCAGATTCTTTTGCGCAGACGACGTCGAATGCGCTAAGGGACGAGTGGCTTGCGCCAATCGTCTCCTGACACGAAGTTGACGATGCGTCATTATGTAATGAACCACTGCCTCTCACTCCTCTGTCAGTGGCAGTGACCTTCCTGTCTTCCATTTCCTTTTCCTTTTCTTCTTCTTCTTCTTCTTCTTCTTCTTCTTCGACGACGATTTCTTGCACCTTTCCTTTCTCTCGAAGAAGATCATTCTTCTTCGTTGTGTCAGTGAGTGGTGGCATAAACGAAGACTGGCCCATCGCAGCATGAACGTTGCCGAGGCGGCCGGTAGCAAGTGAATGATTGCGCTGTCTCCGCATTGCCATACTTGCCACTACTGGTTTCTTGTTCGCGTACATGCCTGTAGCATGGGGCCTAGAAACGAGACGTGACATTTTTGGCTGCTCCACGCTCTCCTTTTCCGGACTTGATCCAGTCGAAGACGCCTTCATGCTAGAGATTGTCGAAGAGGTCTTGCTGCGCTCGTTCTGACGTTTGTGATCTTCGATTTTCGCTCGAAATTCGTCGTCACGAGGATGCTCCCAGCGCGATTGACCGGAGGACGCTTGATAAAAGTATGGTAATCCGTCGTCGCTAGTCTCTTGCGTCCAGCCTGCGGGAAGTGGCGCGACAAGAGCTTCTTTTGCAATCCAGAGCAACTCTCGATCAGTGTCAGGATTCATGCCTAATGTAAGAGCATGCTCTCGTATGGCTTCTTCATCAACCGTTACAAGCGACGGATTTGTCTCGGACTTGTATAGCGCTGGCTGGCGGGTCTCTTTGTCAATGTTTTCTCGACCCCGAACTCTGCTACTTTCCTGTGCAGGTAAAGCGCTCGAGGGCGATCTCGCTTCTGCTTCTGACTCCGACCCTGATTCTGAAGCTGTTTCGGACTCCAACCCTGATTCCGAGCTTGAACCTGACTGCGAATCGGACTCAGACTCGGACTCGGACTCGGACTCGGACTCGGACTCGGACTCGGACTCGGATTCGGATCCTGATCCTAAATCTGATCCTAACTCTGACCCTGAATTTGAACCTGAGCCTGATGGAGTCCCCGTCCCAGATCTAGAGACAGATGCTGATGCTAGCACGGCTCGTGGACCAGCTTTTGAAGCAGCTGGAATGGTTGAAGAAGGTTCATCGACGGCAAGTCTCGTCTCGGTCACCCGGGGCTCCGAGAGCTTCACAAGTTCTGCATCCTGGTGTTTGGAGACGGGTGAAGACCCTGCCTCGATCTCAGACTCGGACTCGGACTCGGACTCAGACTTGGACTCAAGCTCAGAGTTAGAGTCAGAGTCAGAGTCGGATCCTGCCCCAGACCCTGATTCAGACCCGGAATCCGAATTGAACTCTGATCCAGAATCTGAATTCGTCGACTCCGAAGCAGACTCGGACTCAGATCCGGACCCGGACCCGGACCCGGACTCGGACTCGGACTCGGACTCGGACGCGGATGCAGAGCCAGATTTCGAGCTCGAGTACGACTCTATACTTGAACTAGACTTTGACGCCAAATTTATTCCAGTTGACTCTGCAACAATGTGTGCTGCGCCATCAGTTCTATTTGTTGCAGGCTTGTCGTCTGAAGCAGAATCCTCTCGATTAAGGCCTTTAAGTTTTTCCTTCGAGCCTTCTTCAGACACGTCAGACACGCTACTTCTTCCCATTGGAGCGTGAGTCTTTGAATGATCATTGCGTGTGTCAGTCGCTAGCTCATCAAAGTCAATCTGAGAGGTAGCGCTTGTTTCAGTGTCGTCCTTTGCAGAGTAATCCTCCGCAATAAGTGGTTCGTAAACTTTTCTTCGCGGGGGCAAAGGGGGCGCAACCTCTTCCTCCTCATTGCCAGCTTTCTCTAAACCTAGTTGTTGATTCTTCCCTGAAGTAGGTGAAGCTTCCAGTTCATTTGAACTTAAAGTGCCTACCTCTAACTGGTTGTCACTAACATCGAGGACGACGACGTGTCCTCCTTCCTCGTTCTCTTGCTCCTGAGGATCTCGAATAGACTTTTTTTGCACTCTGTTGCCACCCAATCCTCTTGGCTCCGAGGATTTGTGCGCTTGCGCATTAATAGCTGATCCAGGTTCCGAGTCGAGGTCATCTTCTACGCTGGTAGACGTTCTTGGGGACTCGCCTTCGCTCTCGCTCTCGCTCTCGCTCTCGCTCTCGCTTTCATCACTATCATGTTCGCTTTGACTTCCGCTTTCGCTCCCACTTTCACTCTCGCTCTCGCTCCCACTACTATCTGAGATGGACGAGGAGGAGGACGCCGAAGAAGAAGACGTCGATGCCGACCCGCCGGAAGTCGTTGAACCTTCGGAGGCGCTACTCAATAGCGACGACGCCGAAGAAGACGAATGTAAAGCAGAAGAGGCTTTGCTCGACGAGGATGGAGAAGTCGATGAATTCGACCCGGACTCGCTGCCGCTGAAGATCTCGTCATCCTCATTGCTCTCGCTGCGATGAGACGCGCTCTCCTCGGTCATATCCTTGCTTACTGCAGAGTCCATTGCGCCAGAGATGCTTGAAACCCCTTGTCGGTCTTCTTCGTTCTCCGTTTGCATCTTTCGCGCCAGTTTGTCGCGCTTCCGCCGCGCTCGTTCCGCAAAGCGCTCTTCCGACGACATGAGCTCCCAGCGTTTTGCCATCTCGTCTGCCATTGTCCGTCGCAGCCTTGCAAGCTCACTCGATCGCCTCTTGCGTGCGGTACTCGCCGTGCTGGGGACTCACGCGAGCAAGGCTGTCCCGCGGCGCTGCAAGTGCAGTGCACAGAGAGAGAGGTCTTCAACGTTCGTATTTTGACTCGGAATGAAGGCACAAGACAGAAGCGACCGGACAAAGACCCATGAACGACAAGGCCGATCCACGTTTATCTCTCTCTCTCTCTCTCTCTCTCTCCCTTGTCTACGCAGAGCTCCGCGCCACTCTACTTTTACCGAGTTGTTCGATGTGCAATCTAAGCTGAGAGTCTAGCGACGACCATGGTACACACCTTTCATTTCAACGGATATACTATGTTGCAAAATGGATGGGTGGTCCCTCTCCTTGCTTGCACAGGCGAAATAAGAAGAGCATTGGCCGAAAGCAGAGGTCCCGACATGAAAGAAGGACGACGAGGCTTTGTTTGTATGAATGTGTGTATATATATCATAAGAGAGAGAGAGAGAGAGAGAGAGAGCTCAGATCTTTGCGTGCGTTGAATAGAAAATCCGAGCCACTCTTCTTCTTCCCCTGTTCCCTCCCTCCCTTAGCTATTGCTTTGTCTGCGAGACAACCAAAAGAAGCGGATACTTGTTGAGGTCGCCCAATAGTCTGCTTTGCGGCCGCATCGTATTCCTTCGCCGAACTGCGCCGCGGCGCGCAGGCTGACCTTCCTCAGCAAGTCGGCCGACGCGAGCCTGAGAGCTCGCGGCGTCCGGAACCATTGGCAGCAATTCGCCTTCGCCCATCGCTGGGCAAAGGCGACTGCGATTACGTCGAAGCAGAGAATCAAAGACTTGATCATCTCAAAGAGAATGGACGCGGACATCGATGATGTCTTTGCAAAGACGTCCACGGCACTCAAGAAGGAAGACGAAGCCATCGACAATGCCCTTCACACATCTATTCGCAATGGACTCGTAGCCTCTCAACAACATGCAGACGGACTCGAAGATCTCGCTGCCAAAAGCCTCGGCCTCTTCGTGGAGACTTCCTCGACCCATTCGAACGTCTCGCAGAAATCGGTAACACAACATCATACGAGTGAAGTCGACCGCGCTGCTTCAAAGAGGACATCCTCGAGCGACACCTCGCCAGAAAGAGAAACAAATGCCACAAATGCGTACCACGATGACATATTAAAGACGCCCCATGCTGATGGCGGAGAGGATGCTTCACCAGTCTCAAATTGTGCCAACACCTCAGGTGATGGCGGAAATGGAGGGGAAGCTTCGTCGATCTCAACTCGGGCCAACAATTTGGGCGAAGATAAGGAGATGCCCGAGCCACATAGTGAAATGGGCCAAACATCGGCCTCGGCCTCGGCCTCGGAGCCGCAGTCGCCATGGTCACCGTGGACGGATAAGTCGCCAACAGATATGATGGGTGATGTAAGCATACCTCCAATCGAGCTTGCCGCTCTGGGTAAGAATGGAGCCTCAATGAGGAATATTCCCGAAGAATTCGAGTTTACGTCACCAGCGGATGCGTCGAGCTCAGGAAAAGACCTCATGCTGCCACTGACGGGTCAATCGCAATATAAGCCAACACACTCGGAAAGGTCGGGGCGCAAGTCATCTTCGTCTTCTCGAAGCACCACACATGAGGGCCTGCTCCTTCAAAAGCAATCGGAGGCATGTCGTAAGCTGCAAAGTCTTTGGAAAGGGCACAAGACAAGAATATTTCTCAAACGAACAAAAGCGAGTCTTCATGTATTAGAGCTACGAATGAAGGTGCGCGAATGGGATATGGCTAGAATGGAGGAATTTCTTTACTGCAAAATGTCAATATGGAACCTCAAGACTTCAGAGATCATCTTTAGCTACGAGACCGGCGTGAGATCGATTGACAGCTCCTTTCGCATAGGAAGGTCTCTTTTGATTCCTGGAATGGACAATGACTGCATCATGAGTGTGAGCCTGTTCGATCCACGTCCAGGAGGCGTGCTGTTTGAAGTGAAGCTCGTTGACCTCGCACATTTTCGCCATTCTGCAGCTGGCCTGCAAACTAAAGAGTTTCGAGTGATATGCAACAAGAAGGGTCTCGCCAACCATATTACCAGCGAGAAGGAAACCTCTGTTGTGCTTTGTGTCCAAACAAGGTCGTCGCCGCACACGCACGCAGGTTGGCTTTGGGCATCTCGTGTCGGGGAGGAGTCATCGAGCGCAAGATCACCACGCTTTTCCCCACTTCTCGTCTCGCCACGGACTGCGCGTAGCATGGCAAAGATTGCGCGCATTGGCAGATTCGAAAGACTTTGGTCATTTTTTCACAAGTGGCTCTCGTGGGTCAACCCATCGGGTAATCAGGTGCAACCAGGAACCGCAATCCTGCAATCCTCCGATAATGGTCCCTCTACGTTGGCCAATCCTCGGCCAGAAGTGTCCGCCGCCGAGCTGGACGTCTCAGAAGACAATCGCGCAAACGCGTGGGAGTGCTACTGGAGCATTCTTATTAACGGCAAGCTCTACTTGTACGAGTCGTACGGAGACTTGAAGCCTCTGTACGTCATTCGCGCAGCGCAATGCAAGACATTTTCGGCCGCCTTTTCGGGGACTTTCGACAGTCCCGAGTTTGCCATCGAGGCTACAAACGCGACGGCCCAAGGCATGGTCATCGAGCCCGTCGGCAAGCGTCGCAGACTCCACAATCATCTTCGTGGGGCTTCCCGCGTTTGGTTCGTCACGACGAGTCGTGCGCAAACCGTTACATGGGTTTCCAAATTGAGAGCCGCGGCGCATGCTCAGAACCCGTCGCCGCGAATAGAAGTTGGCAACGATGAGACAGGTGGCTAAACTAATATCCAAAATCCTTGACGTCATGCCCTTCCTCGGGAATATACCTAAACAAAACATGTACTGCAAAGAACGGATTCTGCTGAGCCGAATTCTGCACTTTGGGCCATGTACACCTTGTCGAAATTATCTTTCTAAAACATCTCGAATGCCGCACAGATGCTGGTCAGCACATAAATGTGAATGCCCGCTTCAAGTCCAAGAACCGGGTCCGCATCGAAACAAAGTCGCGTTCCATCGCTGTCAAGAGCTCCATGAAGCTCATTTGCATCATTTGCTCGGAATTTGATCGGTTCAAAGTTTCCGGCAAAGTCTTGTGACGTGGGATCCATAACAAAGGCTGTCGATGTCGAATTCGAAAGATTTACGCCCATGGTGTAATAGTAATTTGAGAACACTTCGGTCTGCGAACGCACGCCTTGACCCACGAGGTAGCCCTCCGCCGTAAGCGTCCATGCTTGATGCGGGTCCTCTGGGTCGCATTGCAAGGCGCGAATCGACCATCGCGTGCGTGTAAGACAGTAATTTGTTCCCGCAAAACGAATCTGAAATGTTGAGCAAGACTCCGTGGCATCGTCAGTGGCGCACGAAGTATACTGCGTTGGGTCGTAGCGCCCTTCTCCGCAGTACGTGAATCCCGGAGGACACCCGAAGTCCGTGCCAGGTTCATCGGAGGGAAACTTTGTAGGTTTGCAGATGGCGCCATCGTCAGGGCGAGCCTGGCGAATGTAGCAGTCATGCATGGTGTTAAAGCCGGCAAAATACATGCCTGACGATGTCCGAAAGTGACAACGCCCTGTGTCCACCTCTTCAGCAATGTATGCATTGTAGCCACCAACAAACTCGTCGGTGCGCTCGTAATCAAAGCCTGCACACTTGCCGGGATGTTTGTCGCAAATTCGCTTACACTGGGAGACGGGGCCGTTGTGAATGCGACATGCGCCATTTTTAGGCGCGGTATTCTTGTCGCAGTCCTCCGCAGCAAAATTGATATATGCCATCTCGCTTCGGTCCACACCGAGACCGCACTGATAATGTGTCTGAAGCTCGTATGGATACCTTCCCTCATCAAGTAGCGCATCCGGATCCGCGCGACAGTGGTCATCATTCTGCCCCGTGCCACAAGCCATCTCGTCAGAGCAAATGTATGCGCTTGCTAGTCCAGTGCCAGAGCAGCTGCACGCCAGCGATGAAAAGTTCTTGACGAGGGACGGATAAGAAAGGTCGCACGAATCTGTCATTGTGGTAATGAGCGTCGTCAGTGGGCTTTCCGCCAAGAAAATTGGATATGTCCAAGCCGTTGAGTACACCAACCACTGCACCACTCCATCCGGTGTCCCCGAGCCAATGGCATCCACACCGAAAGCCAAGTAGCCATCGTCTGGGTTGAGGTTCGAGTCGAAAAACCATGTGTACATGCCCCCGAGGAGAGCTGATGGCTCGTCTCTGTACAAGTGAATTTGCCCATCGCTCGAAAAGAGTGTATCGACGTGCGTGTACCATTTGGTCGGCACGAGGCGCTCCCCGTACGTTTTCACGTAAGTAATTTTGGCGATGTCAGTGCTCGAAAACTTGCCGCCGCACCGTGAAATGTTATTCACATAGCGACACGAAAAGCCTCTCGAGGAGTCAGATTCATCAATGGGGCGATATACAAAACCATCGCAAGCATCACTAGCGTCACACGTCGAGTAACAGTCGGCAGGGCTTGTGCCGCTATCCGTGATGGTGCTCGCGAATGTGGAGCACGCCTCACTAATGTCATAACCTGGGAATGCCTTGTACGTTTCTTCATTCACATCGTATCGACGACGGAAAATCCCATTAAGCTCGTTGTTTGCCTGAATCCCAGAAACGGCAATAAACTCACACGTTGAGTTACCTGGGCACTGGCCGATGTCCAGCGCCATCATCTCGCTTTCAAAAGCAAAGTAACGGGGGGCACCGTACTCATGGATCGAGGGGCTCTCATTTTGCGCATCAATGCAAAAGAGACGAACAAAGCTTGCGTCATCGTAATCCCCATTCTCTCCGACCTCGAAATTGATTTCGACAGCCGCGGGTAATGAAATCGTCGTCTCTGCTCCTTCGACAGTGATGATCTTGACCACCGCATTCGAATCCTGCAACAAGTCAACTAGGCTGGCGCTGGGTTCTGTCGCGTTCGTTGTTGCATTTGAGCTTGAATTCGGAAAGGCGCGGTAGTCCACGCACGTGGAGCACGTGCAATCGGCAACACTATTCCCACATTGAAAGTCAGCGTTGCAGCAGGGGCGTGCCTCAGTTACCAGGTCCCACCATGTTACTGCATCGGGAGGACAAATGGCCACCGTGCCATCGCTGTCAAAGGGTTGTAAAGGATCTCGGCAGGCGCCATCAATTCGATACTTTGATTCCCAGTCATCCTCCATGAAAACGCTGTAGTCCATGCAGAGTTGGCACGAGCAGTGACGTTCGGATGAGCCGCAGTATCCGCCTTGCGAGCAGCAAGGGCGCAAGCCAGTGGTACCATCATCCCAAAGAATCTCCTCTGTTGGGCATTGAGAGGCTCGTCCGTTATCGAGAGGAAAGTTTGCACCGCATCGGCCGTCTGTACGATACGTGAGGTCCGACGAGCTCGTGGTTGAGGAGGTAGAGCGCTGGCGCAGGAAAAATCGATACACGGTGAGATAAAGCCTGTTGATCACGATGGACTGCGAGAATCGTCCCTCGTTGCTCTCTAGCGCGTTCGACGCAATCGATGCCACTTGTACGTCGCCGCAGGCACAAGCTCCGTCTTCCAGCGCGGAAATCCCAATGGAACATTCATCAGCGTCCTCTTCATCACTGATTTGGAAATTGACGACGAGTTCAAGCTCGCCGTAGTCACCGCGATCGTACTCGAATGTAAGGTATAATTGCGATCCTACGTTTGCTGATGGGACCACCACTTGAATATCCTCCGACGAATAAGAAATACTTGTCAAAAGCTTTTCAGAGTACACAAGACTGTCCTCCGGAACCACGAGCAAGCTGTACATACCTTGCGGCAGATCCTCAAAAGCGAAATCGCTCGTCACAAGACTCGAGGTTCCAACGCTTTCGCTCTCGCTCGGATAGCACAGCGACGACACTTCGAGACTGCTCGTTGCCGCAGCGCTGACTGTGCCGTCCCCATCTTCTGGACTTTCGTCCGTATCAACAGAAGTTGTCGTAGTCTCGCGAAATGCTGTTGCGACTTGCGCACTTGCGGGATCGACAGTGCCCTTGAAAAGTTTGATGGTAGCGGCCACTGCGAATCCGCCTTCGTTCATCACCGAACCTGACAAGGTTCCGGTGCTATTTAGAATTGATGGAATCGTGCCATCGTCAATCTGGACACAAACATAGAGTTGAAAGTCCGTCGTCATTGAAACGAAGCTGACCGTCGGATCATCTTCCGTACAAAGTCTCGAGCACCAGTATGTCGAGCGGTACGAAGTAGGCCCACAGAAACCTGGAAATCCGACGCCATTCGTGCCGTAGTCACAGAATTCCCACATTGCACTCCCTGCCTCAAGAGCCGCCTCTGTCGAATGTAAAGTAAAGTCAGTATGCAACAGGTTACCGTCTGAATCGAATTTCTCCAAGAAAGTGCTGTATGCATCAAAGCCTGATGGATCCGAGAGTCTCTCATAGAACGCATAAGGCTCTCCATATCGGTCGTAGCGCAGGCGTCCACTGACTGCAAATTTTTCGTTAAAGGACTCGCTTCCGATGTCGTAGCTCGCAATACACTTTGATTGGTCGTAAACCTTTTCCCATGAGCAATCGCGAGAAAAAGTCCATGTTGTATCCTGGCATTGGTATCCATGGTAGCCTTCGTCACACTCACAGAGGCCAGTGGTCGGGTTGCACACGCCACGTTCGTTGCAAATTGTTCCACCGCATACCTCAAAAAGAGTTGTCGCGTTGCAATCTGTGCCGTTGAAGAGGGCATCATGCGCATTTTCAGCTGCTCTGTCGCTGAGTGCCCAGTCTAATACCTTTCGTACCGTGACCTCAGTCGTGTACTGATTCGCTGTGTTTGGAGAGCCAGATGCATACACGACCGTCTGCTTTGTGACCTGAGAGAGAGCGCTGGGATCGACACCAATTGCATCGAGAAAGTCCGTCTGAAACGACTCGAATGTCCCTATGGCAGATGCCAGTACATTGTCGTCTCCGTATCGAATCGTCTCAAAAGTCTTGATGCCCACTGCACTTTGTGTTGCGCTGACACTTGTGGCCTCCGCGGAACACGTGGTTGAGCATGACGTTCCGCATCGTAACTGACACGCTGTTTCCTCAGTTGTGCTCGACACATCGACTACGGCATCGATTTCCATGATATACATTGTCACGACTTCGAGGTAGGCCGAGAGAACGTTATCATACTCGGAAACGCTGTCAAAGAGGTTTTGCAGTCGACGCACCCCCATGGCTACGTCTGTGAGAGAACACAATCCAGAAATGGTTACCACTGGGTCGGTCGTGGGAGTGATGCTAACCTTGGGCGTTGGCGCTGGCGTTGGTGATGTTGGTTCGGCAGTTGGTGATTTTGTAGGCGTTTCAGTAGGCGATGAGGTTGGTCTTAGTGTTGGCGACGTTGGCATGGCAGTCGGCGATGATGTTGGCGATGTGGTGGGCGTTAATGTTGGCGATAAGGTTGGCGCTGAGGTTGGCGATAAGGTTGGCGTTGAAATTGGCAAAGAGTTTGGTGCTGGTGTTGGCGATGAAGTTGGCGTCGCGCTTGGCGATAAGGTTGGCGAAGACGTCACGGGTGCATTCGGCGACACTGTTGGCGTCGCGCTTGGCCACAATGTCGGCGACAATGTTGGCGAATCAGAGAGCGATTCGGTTGGCGATGCTGTTGGTGTCAAGGTTGGTGATGACGTTGCTACGAAGGTTGGCAAGGAGGTTGGTGATCCCGGCACCGGAGAGGTCGGTGATGTGGTCGGTAGCGCCGTTTGTGTTGGAACAGGGGCATCCGTGGGGCTTGCTGTTTCATATGCAAGTCCTGGAGGGGTTGGCGCAACCGTAGGACTAGTGTCTGTCACAGACTCATCAGTGCCTGATTCTTCCATGTAAACGTCGCTGATGAATTGCATGCCTCCTACAGGAATCGTGATAACTGCTTCGTGGTCCTGGAAGCCTTCCTTAGAAAATTGGATATGAACCGTGTGCGAGGATGCAATGGATAAGTCCGTGTAAAGCTCAGGCCAAGACAAGAAGTACAGGCCCGGGATTTGATTGGTGTACGTCTCGGTTTGAACAAACTCTTCAGCATCGTTTAGGCAGGCTGAGATCGCTGCAGCATTGTCCTCTTCGCTATCCTCCCAGTAGCAACAGGCCTGCGCATCGTCCGATACGCATTGGTGATAGTGAAAGTCGACGCAGTCTCCGCAAGAAGCCAAGGGAGCGGGCATTACATTGTTGCAGAGCCCCGCTCTATATGAGCGAAGCGTGACCGTTACGCCTGTGATCAAGATGCAATCCACGTGCGAGGGGTCAGATATGCACATGCTAGACCGCACATACCCTGCGAGAGAGGTCGTGAGCGGTACGAGCAAGCTTGCGACGCCATATTCAAGTTCACTCTCAACGTTGACTGATTCGCAACTTGCATCAACAGACCACGTCGTGGTAATTTCACTTTCCCGCAGATCCGTGCAGGTTGTAGGGACAATGTAGATGAGCGGAAAAGCATCCCCATGCTGAATGAGGATATCAACACCACTCTGCGAAGACGTGTTCCAGGTTGTGATGGTGGCTCCTCCATCATCTTCGATCTGAAAATGCGTTCCTGTTGACGCGAGAGCGCTTTGAACCGTGAGATTGCAAAGGTATGGCCAAGTATTCTCCTCTTCAGTAGCGACGCTATTTACATACCCGTCGTTGGCAGCAGAGGCAAGCTCGCGGAGGCGTCTTCGGGGCTCTCGTTCTCTCATGAGCCTACGACGAGTGCCACCGCTAGAAGAAGAGGAAACATCGGCAACCGTATCACTACTTCCATCAAGCTGCAGCCCACTGAGTGCCTCTGACTCGAAAAGGTCACCGTAATTCACTTGGGTGTTCATGTAAAACACGGGCGAGAGAGCTTTGATTGTCAGAGTAAAAGGTACCTGGCAGCTACCAGTGGAAGGGAAAACGGTGGCAAGCTCTGCGCGAGCTGTTGCCTCAGAGTCTACTTCGTGCGTTTGCATGTAGTGTTGAACGGCGGCGTCTACATTGACTTCATTCCAGCAGAAGAGACCTGTTGCGCAGTCTGAAGTGCTCGTACAGTGGTCGTCAACACTGCACCGAGAAGCGCACATGGATCCACCGCAGTCCACACCGGCCTCGTCACCATCTTGGATGCCGTTCGAGCAGCTGGAGCAGAACCCGGTACCGTTGACCACGTGACAGATGCCGCTTGCGCAGTCATTGTTTTGTGAACACTGCATGCTTTCACCGCAACGCTCGCAGCTATTGTGCTCACCACCGCAATCTACATCAGTCTCGTCGTTATTTTGCACTCCGTCTTGTGCGCAGGTCAAATTAGCTTCCCAAACGCAAGTGCTCGTCGCAGCATCACAGAGCGTGCCACTGACGCAATCGCTATCTGCTGAGCAGGTTGCTCCCGCACTGCACCTCGCTTGACAGTGGGAGCCACCGCAATCAACGTCGGTCTCGTCTCCGTCAAGAAGGCCGTTAGAGCACGATGCGCAGCTTCCCTCAATGCACAAACCGCCCTCGCACTGCGCGCCCTTCGAACAACGCGCGCCGGACAGGCAAAGTCCATTTGGACCTCTGAACTGGGAGTTGTCGAAAGTTTCTGACGTTGTCGGCTGACCCGCATCCTCTGCCCAGGCATCAAGTGAGGCTTCTTGAACACAGTGCTGTGCGCCACAGTCCACGTCGGCTTCGTCGCCGTTCTTGATGCCGTCTGAGCAACTGATACAGACTCCGGACTCGCAGTGAAGGAAATAACAATCTGCATTGGATGAACACGTCTGGCCGTTCCCACAACCCGGGCAACTTGGACCTCCGCAGTCAACGTCCGTTTCGAGGACATCTCTTTTGCCATTGCTGCAGGTGACATTGGAAGGAGGCAAGACGCAGACCTGGTAATGGCTGTCGCAAATGAGATCGGTGAGACAATCGGAATCCTCGAGGCATTTCTGCCGGGCGCGGCATCGCTGTTCACTCGAGCATCCACCCTGACCTTCGATACCACCACAATCAATATCGGTCTCGGCGCCATCGCGAACTTGATTGCTGCAGCTATGCGGAGAAATGTCATCTCCTGTCGGCAGGAGTAAAGAGGTTTTGTTCACGGACTGCTGAATGTCTTCGGCAAGAACCAGATCCTCGGTAGCACGGCCAAGATCACCATTGAGAAGAGCCGTAAGGATAATAATAGCAAGAAGCGTGAGAAAGGTAGACATCGTGAGGATCCAGAAGGCTCGTGTACGCGAAAAGTACTTGATGTTGTTGGTGTCCTTGTTGGTTTCCCTGCGAAGCCAAAGGTCTCCGAAGACAACAGCAAAGATTCCCACCAACAAAAGTGTAAAAGCAAAGGCAATTGTGAATGTCATGGACGAGAGGATGCTGCTCAACGTGCTGCAGCACGCCAAGTTCACACAACCGACGAGATCGACGGTACGGTTCGCCATTGTAATGGGGGCATACTCCCAGGCCTGTGCATATTGGCTCGAGTCTGCGCAGCGCGCCGCACTTCCCACGCCGTTGATGAGATAGACCCACGTGCTCGTGGTGTCGTCGAAGGCTTCGACAAGAGCGCCAATAGACGTTCCGCCGTATTTTGTGCACTGAAGAGCACTCATCCACCAATCTGCGGACATGGTCTTGACGACTTGATAGCAGCGTCCCTCGATATACGCCGGCCAGTCGAGAGAGAGAATGAGGATGCCAAAGGTAAAGATCATCATACCGAGAAAGGCCATGCCTACGGCATGGAACAGCAAAAGCCTACGACTTTCGAACCAAGCTGCGAAAAAACCGATAATGCTCATGCCAACGACAAAGACCGTGCAGATCGTCGCGAGGATGATTCTTGAGTCCATGACTCCCACGAGCGTTTCGGCCTCATTGCTGCTGAGAAATTGCGTCTCTTTGAAGAGAGAGAGTAGCAGATAAATGAGAAGAATTCCAAAAGCGATGAGGGTGAGAGAAAAGGTCTCCAAAAAGCTTTGGGTGATTTCGTAAAAGGTCACGATCTTCACGACCGATTGCAAAGAGGTGAGAATGACGAGCGCAACGATGAGGCCAATAAAGCCGGCCGCAAAGAGAAGACGTTTAGCCTCTTCCCAGAGTAAGGCATCCCCAGCCTCGAACAGCGTGGCCAACACGTCTCCCTCGTAGCCAATGGGGTCTCGCAAGAGTCCGATGGCAAACGGTAGAAAGAGTACGACAAAAGCGAGCGCAATATGAAAGTAGACCTGCAGCATGCGCTGCCCCGGAGTCTCGAGACCGTCGTCGTCGCGCTGTATATCACGAACAACGACCATGGCACCACGTATACCGATCAGTGTCGAGAATAGCAGCAAGGCACCTGACACCCAGACGAGGCGTCCCGAAACGAGAGGCTCCGCGAAAGCCCCAAGGAAGAGCAGCACAACGGCCATAACTGCAATAATGGCTAGTTTGAGCACGAGATACGTGTGCGTCCATCGTTCGATGATGTGTTTTCTCGCTTCTGTGTGAAGCGTTCCCTCCTCGCCAAAGTGCCTTTTCATGCGCTGAATCTGATATATGGAAAGTCCGGTTGCAGGGGTGCTTTTATGGCCTTTTAAAACCGGGACCTTGGCGCCAAGGGGAGCCGGGGCGACCCTCACTCCTTTGACTTTGCGAATCCATCGGCCCTGCACAACTTTTGTGGCCTTCACCCTGGGGTTGTGGCTATCCTTGTCATCATTCCAAGTACTTGGCGCGACAGAATCGGGCGGGTTACGCGATGCACCTGCGGCTGCCTTAGTAAAAGAATTTCTGGGTCCTGCGTCGAATTGTACGCGAGGAGCTCTGTTCGACTCATTGCCAGGAATGGTGCCGTCTTCATGTTCATCATCGGTGCCGCTATTGTCTCCCACAAGAGCTTCTTCCTCCGTGAGTGAGGACTCTCGGAGGGACCCGGAGACTTCCGGCATTTGTCTGCACGTGACAGAGCCCCCAGGGCCACCAGGCAATACGTGCTCTCGCTCCGGAGTAAACTATCGCTCGACTCGCGTGTCGAGGCCACCAAAGAGGGTTTGGCGTCGCCCTGGCGGAGACGCCACTTATGGGGGGGGGGGGCTTCCCTTTTGGTATCGTTACACAATTGGTCAGTCACGTCTGCGGCCGGCAAATTCTAGTTGTGCACATTCGCTTGCCGGCAACCGCACTTTGCTTCGCGGTGACTGACTGACTGACAAATTGACTGATTGACTGGCGTTATTGCGGGCCGCCTGGGCCAGGCTGGGCTTACTAGCTGGTAGTAGTAAACTGCCTGCCAGCCTGCCTGCCAGCCTGCCTGCCTGCCTGCCTGCTTGCCTGCCTGCCTGCCTGCCTGCCTGCCTGCCTGCCTGCCTGCGTACAACTCGGTCTAAAAGGAGGGACTTGCACAGTGTGCCGCGCCGTTGCGAGTGTCTAATCTCGCTGTCTGAGCCAGCGCAGACGGATTGCGAAAGAAACCGTCACTATATCACTCAATCATTTGCCAATCGACGACTTGTCAGTGTGCGCGGTATAGTATGGATGGCTCGGGCCGTGCGCGCATCTGGCGTGCGTTTCGCTCAATTTTTTCCTCGTGGCCCATGCCATCCGTGCCAAGGCCTCACTACCAACACAGCCCACCAAGACTATGTCATACAGAGGGCACAGGGCGAATTGAGAGCAATCACGCTTGACCAGCCTGACTATAAACGGAAGACGCATGCGCATTCGCGTCAAGCGATAGATTCGCTGCTTAAGCGCGTTTTCTTAAACCCACCTCAGCCTTTCATGTGTCCGTTACAACGCGGAATTGCTAGAAATTAACCGTTATCCGAGAGACACGAGGTAAATTTTGTATCAAAGCCCATTGTTTGGGCTGGAATCACGATCTCTCGGACCGGACAGACAACATCATCTCTTGCTCAAGGCCAGGAGAAGATTCGCGAAAGCACTGTCGGCAGCGCGAAAAATAGTTTGATTCATTTCAATGATCTGGCGGAGAAAAATTGTATTGGTCTTGCGCATCGAGTTCAACAATACATGGCGACTTTCGGCTGCCGGTCCGCCGTGAAAATACCTGCCTGATTGACTTAGAGGTTGTTTTTTTCCCCTCTCGCTGCCTTCGCTCATTCATTTACTCGCACCGCGTCGACACAGCTCTTTACTTCTCCTCTCCCCTTCTCCGTAACGCCTCCATCGGTGTCTCCTCAGCTGTCTGTGTGTCTGTCCGTGTGTATGCAGAGATCCGCAGTGCAGGTGCAGTGCACTCGAGCGTAGTGCACTGCAGGGCAGCGCTGATGACGCGGCGGAGACGGTAGCTTGAGAACGCGCTGGTGCAGATGCCTGCTTGCTTGCTTGCTTGCTTACTCTACAACCAGCCTCTTGTCCATCCATCGACCACCTACCGACGTACCTATCTGTTCATCCTCGTTGGCCGGACGACCCTCGCTCAACGCATGACAGTCTCAGTGCAAGACAGGCCAAGACAAGCGAGACAAGCGAGACAAGACAAGCTCGATCAAGTAAGCCAAAACAAGCAAGCCAAGACAAGCCAAGACAAGACAAGACAAGCCCAGAAAAGCAAGACAAGCAAGACAAGACAAGACAAGACAAGACAAGACAAGACAAGACAAGACAAGACAAGACAAGACAAGACAAGACAAGACAAGACAAGACGAGACAAGAGACAAGATAAGAGACAAGAGACAAGAGACAAGACACGCCACACCACAACAAGACGGACACCTCGAAGACCAAACCAGACCAGCCGAGACCAGACCGGCGAAGCAAAGTTAAGGGCATTCGGTCTTCCTTCTCCCTCGGCGGGAAGATCCTCCCATCCTCCCTCCCTTCCTTCCTTCCTTCCTCCCTTCCTTCCTGGGTCTTCAGAGCCACCGGTTGGCTGTTATCCATCCTCCTCGTGCCCTCCGCGTGTAGTATTTATTAGGCCTAGAGGGAGAGGAGCAGACGGACGCGCACAGAGAGAGAGAGAGAGGGAGGGAGAGAGCGGCTGGCGGGCAACGTTTGGCTGCAGGCGCAGCGGCAGCGGCAGACACGTTCCGGCAACGCGGCTCGCGAGCGAGCGGGGCGCGGCCTGAGCGCGAGGCAGCAGCGAAGCAGCAGCTGGCAGAGCGCGAGCGAGCGAGCGAGCGAGCGAGCGAGGAAGGAGCAGGAGCAGGAGAAGATGGCGGCCAACGATGCGAGCCGCGTGGTGCACATGTTCCGCACGCCGGCGATTGGAGGGCCCCAGCACGACGCCTTTCTGCGCAGCCTCGCGCAGGAGACCGGCACGCCCGAGATCGAGGAGCTGCTCACGGAGTTCAGGTACAACATCGAGACCGACGACCGCGACCTCACGGAGCAGGAGCTCACGCGCCTGAGCTGGCTCCTGAGCGAGACCTTTGAGCAGGAGCAGTTCGGCACGAGCACCTTTCTCCCCGGTAAGGGCACGCTCACGGTCGAGGTGGGCCCACGCCTGTCCTTCTCCACGGCGTGGTCCTCGAATGCCGTCACCATCTGCCAGGCATGCGGCCTCGAGTGCATCCGCCGCATCGAGCGCTCCCGCCGCTACGAGTTCACCACCAAGAGCAAGAGCATCTCGGACGAGGAGCGCAAGGCCATCGAGAACGCCATCCATGACCGCATGACGGAATTCATCATCGACGAGCCCATCACCAGCTTTGCCCCCGACCAGGAGGCCCTCGCCGCTGCCGTCGGCACCCGCTGGATCCCCGTCATGGAACAGGGCCGCGCCGCGCTCCAGTCCATCAGCGAGGAACTCGGTCTGGCCTTTGACGACTGGGACCTCGACTTTTACACCAAGCTCTTCAAGGACAAGCTCGGCCGCGACCCGAGTGACGTCGAATGCTTTGACTTGGCCCAGTCCAACTCGGAGCACTCCCGCCACTGGTTCTTCAGCGGCAAAATGGTCATTGACGGCACCGAGATGCCCTCGACGCTCTTCCAGATGGTCAAGGGCACCAACCCGGCGTGCTCCAAGACGAACCCGCAGCCGAACAACTCAGTCATCGCCTTTCACGACAACTCGTCGGCGATCCGTGGCTTTCCTGTGCGCGCCATCATGCCGTCGATCGAGTCCAAGGAGGATGGCAAGGAGGCCGAGCCCTCCCCGTATGCCGTCAAGGACGTCGAGATGCACGGTATCCTCACCGCCGAAACGCACAACTTTCCCTGCGGTGTGGCCCCTTTCCCCGGTGCCGAGACCGGCACGGGCGGCCGGATCCGTGACGTGCACGCCACGGGCCGCGGCGCCCTCGTTGTCGCCGGTACCTCGTCGTACTGCGTTGGCAACCTGCGCATTCCGGGCTACGAGCAGCCCTGGGAGGACGCCGACTTTGAATACCCGTCGAACATGGCGCGCCCTCTCCAGATCGAGATCGAGGCAAGCAACGGCGCCTCCGACTATGGCAACAAGTTTGGCGAACCCGTCATTAGCGGATACACGCGTTCCTTCGGCATGCGTCTCCCGAACGGCGAGCGCCGTGAGTGGATCAAGCCTATCATGATGAGCTCTGGCGTTGGTCTCCTCGACGGTCGCCACGTGACCAAGGGCGAGCCCGAAAAGGGCATGGTGGTTGTCAAGGTCGGCGGACCCGCGTACCGCATTGGCATGGGTGGTGGCGCCGCCTCGAGCCGCGTGCAGGACGCCAAGACGGCCGACCTCGACTTTAACGCTGTCCAGCGCGGCGACGCTGAGATGGAGAACAAGATGAACCGCGTCATTCGCGCCTGCGTCGAGCTCGGTGACAAGAACCCCATTGTGAGCATTCACGATCAGGGCGCCGGCGGCAACGGCAACGTGCTCAAGGAGATCTCCG
The DNA here is from genome assembly GCA_000818945.1 of Schizochytrium sp. CCTCC M209059. Taxonomy (NCBI): domain Eukaryota; class Bigyra; order Thraustochytrida; family Thraustochytriidae; genus Schizochytrium; species Schizochytrium sp. CCTCC M209059. The sequence goes on from KN805413.1 coordinate 293,047, forward strand.
AGCCCGCGGGCGCCGAGCTCTTCCTCCGTCGCCTGCCTCAGGGCGATAAGACGATGACCGCGCTGGAGCTTTGGGGTGCAGAGTACCAGGAGAACTGCGCGCTTCTCATTCGTGCCGAGCACAAGCCTCTCTTTGAGCGCATCTGCGCCCGAGAGAACATGCCCTTTGCCTTTCTTGGTGAGATCACCGGCGATAGCATTGTCCGCGTTCATGACGAGCGCGACGGCTCGACACCCGTGAACCTTCACCTCGACGATGTTCTGGGCAAAATGCCACAAAAGACTTTTACCTCGGAGCGCGCCGAGAACAAGCTTGAGGCCCTCAATCTCGATGGCGTCGAGTTCTCGGAGGCCCTTGATCGCGTGCTGCGCCTGCTGCAGATTGGCTCAAAGCGCTTCCTTACGACCAAGGTCGATCGCTCCGTGACTGGCCTTATCGCGCAGCAGCAGTGCGTTGGCCCGCTCCACACCCCGCTCGCTGACGTCGGCATCATTGCGCAAACGCACTTCCCGGACGCGAACGGCAAGTTCACCGGTGTTGCCACGGCCATTGGCGAGCAGCCCATCAAGGGTCTCGTCTCCGCTGGCGCCATGGCGCGCATGACCGTGGCGGAATCGCTCACCAACCTGGTCTTCGCCAAGGTCTCCGCCCTCGAGGACGTCAAGTGCTCGGCCAACTGGATGTGGGCCGCCAAGCTTGCGGGCGAGGGTGCCGCCATGTACGATGCCTGCGAGGCCATGTGCAAGGTTATGCACGAGGTCGGTATTGCCGTCGATGGCGGCAAGGATTCCTTGTCCATGGCCGCCAAGGCTGGCGATGAGGTTGTCAAGTGCCCTGGCCAGCTCGCCATCTCCGTCTACGCCATGTGCCCCGACGTGACGCTCACGGCCACTCCTGACCTCAAGCGCGTCGATGAGCCGTCGCGGCTCGTGCACATTGCCATCAGCGAGGGTGGCCGTCTTGGTGGCTCTGCGCTCGCGCAAGTCTACAAGCAGATTGGCGACTCGGCGCCTGATCTCGACGATCCGTCCAAGCTCGTCGCTGCTTTTAACGCCACCCAGGAGGCGCTCGAGGCGCGCCAGATCCTCGCCGGCCACGACATCTCCGACGGTGGTCTCATCACGTGCGTTCTGGAGATGGCCTTTGCCGGAAACCTTGGTCTCGACATTACGGTTCCGTCCAAGCATGGCGTTCTCGCCGACCTCTTTGCCGAGGAGGCCGGTCTTGTTCTCCAAGTTGCGGAGAGCCACCTCGAGGCCGTCAAGGGCCGCTTTGAGGCGGCTGGCGTCACGTGCACGGACCTTGGTGCCGTCGTTACGGACGCCCAGACGTTGGCCATCAAGTACGAGGGCGCCGATCTCTTTGCCGCGCAGAGCTCAATGACGCACTGGCGTGATGTCTGGGAGGCTACAAGCTTCCGTCTCGATAAGCTCCAGGCCAACCCGGCCTGCGTGGAGTCGGAGATGACGGGCTTGAAGGACCGCACCCTTCCGCCCTGGAAGGTTTCCTTTGATGTTGAGCCTGAGGCCGCGCACCAGGCCAAGGTTCTCTCGCAATTGGCGTCCAGCACGACGAGCAAGCCTCGTGTCGCCGTTCTGCGCGAGGAGGGCTCGAACGGCGACCGTGAAATGGCCGCCGCCTTCACGGCTGCTGGCTTTGAGGCGTGGGATGTCGCCGTGGCAGATCTGAAGCTAGGCAAGGTCAAGTTGGCCGACTTTCAAGGCATTGCCTTTGTGGGTGGCTTTAGCTACGCCGACGTCATGGACAGCGCCAAGGGCTGGGCCGGCGTCATTCGCTTCAACGAGGCCGTGTGGAATGAGTTTCAGACCTTTTACCAGCGCCCTGACACATTCAGTCTCGGTGTCTGCAACGGCTGCCAGCTTATGGCGCTGCTCGGCTGGGTACCGGGTCTTGACGAGACCTACAACCAGTCGACGCACGATGTGAACTGGGAGAAGCAGCCTCGCTTCGTGCACAACGCTTCAGGTCGCTACGAGTCCCGCTTTGTCTCGGTCAAGGTGCGCGAAGACAATGGCACGATGATGTTCAAGGGCATGGAGGGCTCCGTTCTCGGTGTGTGGGTTGCTCACGGCGAGGGCCGTGCTCACTTCCCCGACGAGGCCGTGATGAAGTCGGTTCTCGAGCAGGGTCAGGCCCCGCTTCGCTACGTCGACGACGCTGGCGAGGAGACCGAGGCGTACCCGTTCAACCCGAACGGCTCCCCCAAGGGTGTTACGGCACTCGCCTCGGCGAACGGCCGTCATCTGGCGCTCATGCCGCATCCGGAACGCGCCTGCCGCATGTGGCAGTGGCCCTGGAAGCCGACGGGCGAGTCCTGGACGCAGGCTGAGCTTTCCACGTCGCCCTGGGCTAAGATGTTCAACAATGCCTACCACTTCGCGACGTCAAGCTAAAAAAACGTGAAGAATGGCATTCTCACCACCCCACTCCATCCCTACAAGGCTTTGTGTGTTTCTGTGTGCGAAAGGCAAAGATGGGAAGAAGGTGATGATTTTCATGCCAAGATAACATACGACACGCCACATCCCC
>KN805414.1:2681-13219 GCA_000818945.1 Schizochytrium sp. CCTCC M209059
ATGTGGGCAGGTACCGCGCGGCGCGCGACGCGGGCTTCATGAGGCAGAACGGCATCACGCACATTGTCAACTGCGCGGCGTCCTCGTGCGAGTCCATGTACCCATCCGAGTTCACGTACCTGAACCTGCCGCTCAAGGACGAGCCGGCCTCGGAAGAACAGCTTCATCTGCCCCTCACGCCCCTTGCCAAATTCATTCCCTCGGCAGCCTTTTTTATTCAGGACTGTCTCGACAACGGAGGTCGCGTCATGGTCCACTGTCGCAAGGGCATCTCGCGGTCCGTTTCCATCGTCGCGGGATACCTCATGTACGAGCGCGGGGCCAATCTTGTCGAAGCACTTACGCTCATCCGTCGCCGTCGCAAGGTCGCCGACCCTAATGTGTGGTTCGTCGAAGATCTCAAGCTGTACCAGATGAAACTCGAACTCGATCGCTTTAACCGCTTTCGAGCAGCCGGAACGAGTTCCGCCCGTCCCGCCACCGATATTGCTCATCGTAAACACCACGACGAAAACGTCGCCGTTGTAAACACTGCCACTGCAACTGCCGCTGCTGCCGCAAAAACGACTCTGCCCGTTGCGCAGTCGCCTCGCGTCGACGCTGCATAGTGTGGCTCTAACAGCCAGGCTAGGGCTGAGTCTTTTCGAGAGCAGAGCAGAGAAAAGCAGAGTCGAGCCGAGGCGGAGCAGATCTGGGCTTGTCGGAATATAGAGCACCAACGTGGAGGACCTAATCCTGCCTCAGGTGTGTGTGACGAATGAAAAGGCGGAAAGGAAAGAGTGACTGCGTAAAAGCTCTCTCCTCGCTGCAATGCTTTTTTTCGTTCCTTTTGCTAAACCTCTTTTTTCTAAAACAAGAAAGAGAGCGCGCAATCAGTCAGCTATCTTATCGATTTATCAAGCGAGCGAAAAAGCAGCAGATGCAGTCAACTTTTTCGTGTGTTTTAAGCTGTATCTTACCAAGAATCACTTGGTTATACAACTATAAGCGAGGCGGCTGCTGGAGATTCCAGCCGGAAATGCCGCGTGGCTCACTTCCTTGTTCTTCAAGTTGATAACAATCATACATATGTAGTTTCTACTTTGTTATCATTTTGGCGCTCATTTTGTTCTTCTTGCTTGCTTGCTTGCTTGCTTGCTTGCTTGCTTGCTTGCTTGCTTGCTTGCTTGCTTGCTTGCTTGCTTGCTTGCTTGCTTGCTTGCTTGCTTGCTTGCTTGCTTGCTTGCTTGCTTGCTTGCTTGCTTGCTTGCTTGCTTGCTTGCTTGCTTGCTTGCTTGCTTGCTTGCTTGCTTGCTTGCTTGCTTGCTTGCTTGCTTGCTTGCTTGCTTGCTTGCTTGCTTGCTTGCTTGCTTGCTTGCTTGCTTGCTTGCTTGCTTGCTTGCTTGCTTGCTTGCTTGCTTGCTTGCTTGCTTGTTAACCTGAAGCTCGTTTCTTATCGCCAAAACGCACGAACCGCCCAATTGTATACACATGTTCAAGATTACAGACCTCCGGATCAATTTGTAAAAAAAATACTAGACGGCGCCAGAAGTACGGTCGTCTGACTCTACTGCGCGTTCTCCATGTACAGAGCAATTTCCGCTGCGCGAGCCTCGGCCAAGATGTCTTTATATTCCAAAAAATGGGGAAGCAAAAAAAGAAACTTGCGACCCTTGCACGGGTCAACGAGGGAAAACCGCCACGGCTCCACTTTTTTGGCTCAGCACGAGCTCAGACCTCGTCTCACGCAAGCGAGCATCGTCAATGGACGGCCTCCACGGCGCTGTCGTAGACGACGGCGCAATCCGCGGTGATGGGATGATCCCATCACCCGTATGGGCCGTCTCCGAGGTCTCCTTCGATGTAGAGCAAGAAGGCGATGTCAACGACGAACTTGGACCCTTTGCAAGGGAGACGACGAGCACTCGACAGGACCAGGACATAGTCCAAGCGCCGTTGGCGCAAAACAGTGACACCTTCGAAATCAGCCGATTAGATGGCGCTGACTCGTGGGAAGTCACAAATGCTGTAGATGATGACGTTGACGACATTTCCGCTCTCGACGTGAGCATCGAACACGCGTCTGCATATGATTCAGACTCCGAGGTATTCCTCGAGCAATTGAACATGCTTTCTCTAAACGACCACGACGACGACCAAGACCAAGATTGCAGTCCTTCGAGTGACCCATTTGCCAGTGCGAGAAGAAAATCTTCAGCGCCCCAACCTTCACACCCCCTGCCACCGCCGCCACCACCATTGCCTCACGTGTGCATCGAAGAAGTTCCGGCTCGCGTGAAGCCTGCCCTCACAGTCATGAACCCGTTCTTCAGTTCCGCCAAAGAGCACTTTCCGCCCTGGGACGAAGCTTTCCGCGAAGTGGCCGACGAAGACACCTTCGAAGAGGCGCTCAAAGACAACGGGGACCTTAACCTCAGCATTGACACTATGGCAGTGCTTAACGCAGAGGTTTTCGATCGTTGCACACCTGTCAAATGCATCAATCCGCCAGGCCTGCTGCGCGATCCAAACGCCCTAGCTTTGGAGTCCAAGCTTCCTATCGAGCATCTTCGAACGCCCTTTGTTGACGGCACTTTACCGCCTTCCGGGCGCAAGGTACGTCGCACGCTTCGCACCACTGGGAAAGCTGTGCAGCCGCACACGCCTGGGTCTCTATTGTCTCCGGAGACGCCCACCCCGACGGATCGACTTTGCATGGCAGACCTTTATTCACGAGCTCTTGCAGCAGATTTGTCGTCATGGCCAACGCCACTTTCGCAAACGCAGACGAGATCAGCGGGCCGAGGGAACTCCAGCTCACCCTATACAATACCTTCCCCCGCGACGTTTCGAATGATTGACGCTTCCCCGATTCCCGCGCCAGCTCCCTCGTCGTCGTCGTCATCGTCGTCGTCCTCATCGACGTTGTTGAAACCAACAGAGGTCGGCTCGGCTTCACCAGCTCCCTCACGTTCGCCTTCGGCGTCTAACTTTTATTCGATGGCGAGCTCACGTGATTCATGCCTTTCGCCTCCATCAGCCACTTCGCCACAGTCGCCATTTTCGCCACCGCAGCTCGGGGCGAGCCACCGACGACCCACCAGCCCTGAGACGCCTTTGCAGTGGAGCACTCCGGTGGGGGAGAGAGCGGCAGCTATTGTCTCGAGTGTCGAGTCTTGCCTCGGCCGTCAATTACGGCAAACACCAGCGAGACCTCGTTATCCACGCCATCATTTCCTGGACTCGCCGTGGTCATGAAGACACTGGCAGGCAGCGAGGCAGCGAGGCAGCGAGACAGACAAAATGTAGTCAGACAGACAGTCCAGCAGCACTACAGTTGCATTCTGTTCTCAAACAGGATCATTGCAATCTAGAACGTGATGTATTCCTTCTCCCGCAAGTCAGACAGTTGCATGGACAATTTGGCCGTCAGCGACAAATAAAATGGAGCACGATTGTAGCAATGAACCTAAGATTGTGCACACTGTGATTGCCGCTTTTTTGCAGCTGAGCGGACGTCTTTTCGTAGTTTGTAAACACATGGTAAGAAGAAGAGAAGAGTACAATGTGATTGTTCCCAAGAATATTGCTCAGCGCCGTGCGGCAAGATGCCGCGCTCAAGCATTCGCTCATCGCTCATCGCCCCCTCTTAAAAAGAAGAGAAAGAGATGAAACAAGTCCGTCTGGCATGAATGAAAGCAAAGATAATTCATACTCTGCTGCTCGTAACTTAGTTTAGTTTACATGTGATGGAGCTTCTGCCACAATGCTCTCAAAGTCGACAATATAGGCAGCAATGACGTCGAGCTGACTCATGGCCGCAAGACCCTTGCGCGTAAGCTCATTGGGCCCACGCCCGCGTGTCCTGGACGCGCTCGAACCCTCGTGCAAGCTGTCCTCCTTGGATTCACCGTCTCGCATCAAGTCGCTGCTTTCGCTTGGCAACTGCTGGCTTTGCTGTTGGCTCGACTGCTGGCTCTGCTGATGCTCTTCAGACGCCTGAAAGTGCTTGAGAAAGTTGCCATGCGGTTTTGAGGTGCACCGCTGAAGAAGGTTCTCAACAACCATAAGCGCCTGACCAATCTCAAGTGTTCGATCGGAAATGCTGCGAATCTGTCCATCCACCTCGTTTTGCATGCGCATTGCTTCAGACTCGGACTGCTCAAGCTGTTTCTGCATGCTCGCAATCTCGTTGTTAAAATTGAGAATCTCGTTTGTCTGCTCTTTGGTATAATGCACGTATTCCGCCCGCTTGACTTCGTTCGAATCCTCGTATGTCTGAAGACGCTCCTTGAGATCACCATTTGCGTCTTTCAGTGTCTGGTAGCGATTAAGCAAGTCGCCAACTTCCGGATAGTCTTCGGGCATTGTCTCCTGCACGGTTTCCAAATACCGCTGATACTTGATGTTCCGGTCAACGACCTTATCCAGCTCTGCGCACTCTTTGCGCATCGCGTCGAGCTGCTTCTCAAGCTTGCGAATATCCCCCTCCTTGCTCTTGCGTTGCTTGGTCTCTTCCTGAGTTCGCTTGTCCGCACGGTTCCGCTTTGATTCATTCTCTTGCAAAAACTTGTTGAACTTAATCAAGCTTTCCTGAAGCTCGAGATCCTTCTTACGAAGACCCTCTTCGCGTCGGTGGAAGGCCTCCTCCCGGCGCGCAAATTCCTCCTTTTGGGCATCGAGGGCCTCTTGCACCTCAAACATTTGGCGCCGCTTCTCCAGCAGTCGTGTTGCGGGCGACACGTGCTCGAGCACCAAGGCCTGCGGCACTTGAGCCGTCGCCTTCATCTGCGCTGCAGTTGCCGCTGCTGCGGCGGCCTCCTCGTGCTTGGGCATGTTTCCGCGACCGCGGCCCACGCACCCCTCCTTCTTTCTTTGATCCGTGACGACCTTGCCCGCGAAAGGCGACCCGGAGAACGGGAGTGGCTGCTAGCCACGCTCGCGCCGCGGCGCCTCAGCACTCGCTTTGCTCGCGACGCACGCGCCTTCGATCTGCTCCGCCACTTCAAGTTTCTTTCTCGCTGCTGTCTTGCTTTGCCCACTTGCTCCTTCACATTGATCGATCCGTTGAGCGTTCTCATGAGAACGTCTCTTTTATCGCCTCAATAAGGGCGGGAGGCAATAAAGGCAAGCAAAAAGTGTCTATAATAAGAAGTATTCGTCATGGTGTGTGCGCGGAAGCCGCGCAGCGCAAATCTCACGGCAGACGAAATCCCGCGCACGCACCGGCGTGCGAGGGTGGCGCGAGTAAGCTCCGAGGCCGGCATCGAAGTACGGCTAGGGTGCGGTGCGCACAGAACCAAAGCAAGAGCCTTTGAAGATCTCCCGAGATGGTGGACACTGATGAGTTCTCGCAAGCAGATTTCGAGGCTCATGAGGACGTCGTGGGCGAGTCCAAGTACAGCGACGCTGGCGATGAAGAAAAAAGTGAAATGAGTGCTCAGGACGGCAAGGCGAAGAAGAAGCGCAATGTCAGATGGAAGAAGAAGAAGAAGCGGGGTGCGCCAACAGGCTCAAGACACGACCAGGGGGCACTTGACGCTCTCGATGGCGAGCTGCAAGGCGTGCTTCAAGACCAAGATGCACATGAAGACGAAGAGTATGATCCAGACGCCGAGACGCGGCGCAGATTGCTTTCCCGATCACAGCGCCTTATGGAGCAAAAGTTTCTGGAACGCGAGGCCGTGAAGCGAGAGCTGCTCGAGACCCGCGCGAACCAGAGAGCAAAACTGCAGCGTCAGCGTATCAAGAAAGAGGTCACCTGGAAGGCCAAGCTTGAAAAGTCTCCATTTCTCGTCAATCTCATGGCCGAGAATGAGCGAATCGAAGAAGAAAATCGCGCTAGACTGCAGGAGGCTGCGCGGCGGGACGCGCGAGCCGATAGACGAAGGGCCAAGATCAAGAACGACATCATCATCAAAGCATTGCAAGAGGCGTCCGATCTTGACGCCTTGCGCGCGGAAAAGCGTCTCATCATGGAGGAAGAGCGCCGCCTCAAGGCTCTTATCGAGGTCGAAAAGACGAACCTGAATCGCAAACAGGACCTCATGGCAGCAATGCGTGCCGAAAAGCAGCGCAAGCAAATGCAACAAGAATTTCGGCGGCAAAAGCGTATGCAGTTCGAAAAGGAGATGCGGGAGCAGCGGACAATAGCACTCAAGGCCAAGCTCGGCCTCGAGGAGTGAGCTGGAACAGAAAACACGAACAAGAAGCGCACATGACTGATGACCTCCTATCCGCCTTGGCTGGTCTACTACTTTATAAAGTATTTTCTGCGCCGTGAAAAGTTCATCCGTGTACCTATCTTCCTCTTTAAAAGTCTTTGGAGACCATTGGCGTGTAACAAGTAATCAGAAATCGAACCAGGTTTAATCAATTTGTCCTTGCGCAAGAGCAACATAAGTGCGCTACCTAGTCGACCATAAGGCACTGCTTTTCTTTTCCCGTGATACCTCCATTTCTTGGGATACGTGCCGTCCCTGGTTTCCTATATCGTCGCCAAGATTAGATTCTCACCCTGCAAAAGGTCCACACTGTTTCCTCGCTCGCTCGCTCGCTCGCTCGTGCGAGCCTGCATGAAGAATAATTTTCAGGAAAAAAGCTATGCCGTCCACCTATATTCTTGCAACAGACGAGAGTTTCCAGAACAACATTGTATAGCTCACGACGCACATCGTGCAATAAATCCGTAACTCGAAGTTTGAGAAAATGATCAACTTTTAACAAAAGACGAGAACGACTGCAATGTTGAGCTTGATCATACTTTACACTCAGGGTAATGCAGCTTGCGGGCCTCGCACTTGTACAAGCCTTTCATGAAGACTCTTTCCTCTCCATTTCTCGCGATTACAATAATGAAAGCCATTTCAATAAGAATAAGCGCCATTTGCAAGGAGCTGAGACGGCCTAACCCAAAATTGTCGATTGAGAGAAGTTAAAAGCTCAGAAAAGATCCACGGTGAGATGAAGATGAATAAATGAAGAAAGTTCGGCCTCGTGGCAGTACGCGTTGTGCGTGAAGGAGGCCCATTTGACTCCACGTGTTGTTTCACCAGGATGACACCCGTCCGCAAGCGCAACGATTGGCCAACCTTGCTGATGTGCAGCTTTTGCGGTAGATGCCGCGCCGTGTGACAAGTCTGTGCTAACGTCGAGAACGACAATTTTGTTCCCATCGGCGAGTTGGTGAGCGAAATTGCATTGAGCTTGTGCAAAGTCTTCCTCGTCGACAGATGCACATGACTCAATGCAAAACGTTGCACGGTGTGCCGCGCATGCGAGGGCCGGCCGCAAGGCTGCTTTGGCGGTACCAGCGCACAGTAGACCGATCATGTCTGGTAAAGTTTTCGGGAGACCGGTGATTCCGTGGAATAGAGACGCCTCACCGCCATTCTCGACAACGATTGCGCCTGAGTGCAACGCTGTATGTAGAACGGCAGATGCGATGCTCTGGCGCTCGATAGGATCCTTGCGCTGTCCGGTGACAAGGAGGACCCGTGATGGTAGCCCTGCGGTCCGGCCTACACCATGATAGACCCACAAGTACTTTTGGAATACTGTCTTTGCAAATGAAGCAGAGGCCAGCATCTCGCATGAGACACTGCGGACTTTGGCATGAGCAGATGGCGACATTGGAGAGGAGAGTTCTGTTGGCGGCGGCGGCGTCTCGTAGCTTGTAGGATTTTTTAGCTTGAGTTTTCGTGGAGACCTTGCATTCGGAGTTGGAATGGCAGGTGACGTCGCGACGTGCAGATTTGACGAGGACTTTGAGTCCTGGTCGCTCTCGGGTTTGTCGTTATCTACGGCTGCAGCCTCGATCGCGATGTCTACCGGTGTGGAAGGCATTTCTTCTTTTTCTTCTTCATTGTTCATTGCCATACCGTTTTCTTCATCGGCTTCTTGCAGGGTCTGCGTCAAGTTTTTGCTTTCGATAGCATCATTGGACGTCTTCTCGTCATTGAGAGCATTTTCTTGATCTGGTTGCGCTACTTCTTCTGTGACCGTGACATCAGGGGAAGTTTCTTGCGGAGCTGAAGACTGGTTGTTAGCATCTTCATTTGCAACCTCGCCTTCATCCTGGACTTCGTTTGCTTTGGAAGTAAGCGTGCCATTCACATCTGCTTGGCCGTCAACTGTCTTGAGGTCCTCCCCCTTTTCCATCGTGTCTTCCGCGTCGCCCGTCTCCGCGTCTTCGGCAATGTCGGACAAAATAATATACGTAGCGTCGTTGCGGCGGTGCTGCACAGCACAATTATCGAGCACAATAGATGCTGGGATGATGTCAATTAAAAGGCCTCCCTTTTCGTTTCTTTTTCTTTTTTCTGTTGGGCGCTAAGACTTGAATCGAAAGAAACGAGGCAAGAAATTTTGAACCAATTCGTAAAAAAACAAAAAAAAAAAAAAACGGATCTTTTGTCATCATTGGAATCGACGTAATTCGTCGAGGACGATGGGCTCGAGGAGACGTGGATTAGCGCGCTGACCACTCGCGCGCATAACCTGGCCAATGAAGCTGCCTTTGAGCGCATCCTTGCCCCCGTGGAAATCGCTAATGAGCTTGCGACCCTTGGGGGTAGCAGCAAGTTGTCCCAGAACCGACGCTGCAAGTTCGCGAAGCGCGGCGTCATCATTGATCTGAAACCATGCATTGGCTTCGACAATGGGCCGTGGGTCAACTGCCGCAAGATCGCCAACAGACTCGCTAAGGAGTTTTTTGGCCGTGAGTCGCGATATTTCCTCCTTGGCGACCATATCCACAACGCCCGCGACAAAGGCAGGATGAAGCGTTTCACGAAGAGACATCTCGCTGAGACCGAGCAAGACGCTGCAAATCCAGCTGGCCGCCTGACTTGGCCCGTCCTTGGAGACGTCTGGAATTTTGTTCAGTTCCACGCACACTTGGTCAAAGTATGCGACGCCACCGGGCTCGTGAAAGAGAACAAGGGCGTCATCTTGCGACAACCCCAACTCGGGGCCCTGCAAACGGGCGAGGATCTCTTCAGGGAGGGGGGGCATCGTCAAAGCGAGGTTTGAAATGCGTTCCTCCGCAATAACGAGTGGCGGAAGGTCTGGATCTGGGAAGAATCTGTAGTCCGCGGCGCCCTCTTTGGACCGCAGGACGCGAGAGACGCCTTCCAAGGCGTCGAAAGCCCGTGTCTCCGCAGGTCGCGCCATGGTCGGAAGATCATCTGGTTCGACGTCTTGATACTCTGACACGAGACGGAGAGCCTCCACTTCGACAGCACGAGACACAGCGCGGATCGAGTTCAGGTTCTTCACCTCGACGCGATGCGAATTGATGCCGGGAGCGTGCACCGAGACATTGACATCGGCACGGAGTGAGCCGTCTTCCATGTTTCCGTCGCACGTTCCTACCGTGCGCAAAAGCGTCTGCATGGTTTGCACGAACTCTGCGGCCTCCTGGGGCGACTCCATGTCCGGCTCAGTAACGATTTCCATGACGCCAGTTCCCGCGCGATTGAGATCCAGAAGCTGCTTTTGGCCGTCCAACGTAGGTAGCATTCGACCTGTGTCCTGTTCGAGCTGGATACGGGTGATTCGAACTGTACACTGAGAAAGAGACCTGAATTCAATGTTCGCAGAGGTGTTGTCGACCGCATTACCATCGTCGGCATTGACCGAAGCCTGTGTGGCTGCGACGTCCTCATTTTCCGCTTGCTGCGCAGCCTTGGCATTCTTTTTCTTTTTCGCCTTCTTTTCATTCTTTTTTCGTTGTTTCTCTTCCATCTTGCGCTTGTTCGCACGCGCAGCCTCCTCCTCTTTGGAGTTGTCCTTGAGAACGACGTGCAGGGCGCCACCTGAGACGATGGGATGTCTTTGTTGCGTGATCTGAAAGCCGAGGGGAGAGTCTCCATAGAAGTAGTGCTTGCGCTCGAAGATCGAGGTCGGGTGAATCGTGCCCTTGAGCGCGATACCGGTGCGAATGGCCTGGTCCACGCACGCTGCATTGACGCGTGGGAGCGTCCCGGGGAGTCCAGCGTCGAAGAGCGCGACCTGTTCGTTTGGATTGGCCAGATCGTGCGCAAAGCTGGTGGAGGCGCCAGAGAACAGCTTGCTGCGCGCCAACACGCGTGCGTGGATCTCAATTCCTACCTTGACGCGCCAACTCGTCGTCGCTGTGGCTTGGGCGGCGGCCTGTGCGGCCTTGGCCACAGCGGCTGACGCCATCGTTGGCTTTGATGTCCAGCTGGCTTTCGCACTTGCTCTACTCTAATTAGTTCAGGAGAGGCTGCTCCTCGTACAGCCACTGGTCCGCGTCGATCTCGTGTTCCAAATGCCTCAGGCTATCGAGCATGTCCGAGAGGAGCACCCTGCGCGCGCCGAGACCGAGCTCCTCGGACCGCGCCTGGTCCTTGATTTTGGCCAGCAGCGCTTCGATGGCCACCTCCTGCTCCGCGCTCTGCTGGTGCTGCTGGTGCTGCTGGTGCTGCTGGCGTCTCTCGCCGGCCGGCCTGCGCGGGCGCGCAGAGAGCACGCCGCCGCCGCCGCTTCGCGCGCTGGCGGGCGTCGCCGTCGCCGTCGCCGCCGCCGCCGCAGCG